>JACEOJ010000137.1:499566-960175 GCA_013761285.1 Campoletis sonorensis
GAGAGAGAGAGAGAGAGAGAGAGAGAGAGAGAGAGAGAGAGAGAGAGCAGAGGAGGTGAAGTGAAATTTAATTACGCGTTGTCAGCCATGGAGAGCTTGCACCTGATGCACGTCCAACAGGAAGACAGACTTGTGGGAGAAAGCCACGAAAGACGAGCTCACTAGTTGATAAAACTCTCAAAAAAACTAGAGGATGTACCAAAAGTCATGATGATGGCTCGAAGAGGAGGAGGATTGTGAAATTCTGAAGAGAAAAGTCCTTAGAAATTTTTCTCTGCGACGTACCGTTGATGAGTTATTAATTATAATTAGTGGAAGGAAGTGCCGAGCGGAAGAGTGGTCAAGAGTGGGGGAAGGCGCGCCCAGGGGAGCCGCGCGATAGGCAGGAGCGCAACCACGTGCCGCTCGGCACGCCCATTTCTGGTGGTCACTGGACTGCTGATTGGATGATGACTCTTTGATTTGAAATCTCGTCAACGGAAGCTCGTAGAAAAAAATGGTAAAGGACTTTTGTCTTCAGAAATTGCATACCTTCGTATTTCTTGAAGTTTTAATACTGTTTCAACAACTTTTCACTCCGGTGAGTATATCAAAGTAGTATTTTTGGTATAAATAACGAGAGTAAAAGAGACTCAAGGCTTGACATATATTATGGTACACCAGAAAGAGTGCGTTGTGTTTCGACAAAAAGTAAAGGACACAAAAAACGTTAACTGTACATAGATGAAAGGGGTGCACAGGAAAAGCATGGAAACGCGGAAACATAAAAATAGAGGGTGCGCTGAAACGGTGAGTTTAAGGGTGAGTTATCCCTCGCAGTGAAATGGCCCTCGAGGTTGCACGAGCGACGCACGAGATTTCTGACAAATGAGAAAGGGGAAAAGAACAGATCCATGCAATTAAAAGCTCGTGAGAAAAAAAACCAACCTCCTGTCCCAATCGTTTAATCATCACAACGCCACTTTTAATTCCAAACCTTTAATGGACAGTAACGAAATGGAAAACTCTTTTTTTATTTTTAACCTATGCAGCACGTTTATATCGATGCTGTTGTTTCTTTCAAATAAATTGAACAGTTTACTTAAAACTAAAAAACAGAAATAATTTCAAATTAATTCGTTGACGGATACAAAAAAATTTGTTGTCCCAATCAAACGCATGATGACACGCCAGAGCAACTTTTCTATAATTGGGAACATCGGTTCCTCAAACCTCCATCGTACTAATCTATGGTATCGGGTCGTGGAATTACTGTGCACGTGTGGATGTTAAGCTATACTGGTGAAATTTATGATCAACGTACGAGAAGAAAATGTTGATCGTGTGAACTTCGAGGTAGAAGAGAAACGAAGATAGTCAGAGAGAGAATAAGAGAATGAGGAGAAATGAGAAAAAAGGTCAGCGAGGTGAGGGATTTATACAGTGGAGTAAAAACTACCTCTCTCAACGGTGCTACATGGCAAAAGCACAGGAGAGAGTTAGGGGGAGAGGAAAACGGATAGGGGTAGCATGATAAAAACAGTGGGTGCATCCAACTATATAGAATAAAAACACTGGAAAACTGACTAAACGAGTAGGTGGAGGGAATCATAACGTCACAGTATATGCATATGGGACTTTCCATGGCAAATTCATCATTTTTGTCTATAGAGGAAAAATAATTAAATAATAACAATAAAATTAAAGTAAGCACTGAGAACGCAGCTAAAGAAAACGTGAGTTTTTAATAAAATTTATAAAGTCAATGAAATTCGGAACTCCCATTAAAATATATATTATGATAACGTCACAGTTTATGGATCGACTAATTTTTCTGTGGACCAATGAAACCAAATAGTAACAATAAAATAAAATAAAAGCTAAGAACGTATATGAATAAATTTTACATTTTCAGTCAAATTAATGAAGTTCTCGAAAATTATTTAAACCCGGAATTCCCGTGAAATGTATAAAATTCACAGAATTCATAAATTTATGGAATTTCTTTAATTAAAAAATAATGAATATTTGATCTTAATAATTGGTGTTGATGAATAATTCACATACTCATACAATCAACTGCCATTTTTTTTTACGATTACGTTCTCGAATCATCATGAGATTTCGAGAAATCATTGTGGTATTAAATCAACTGAAATTAATTAATAACGAAAGCTCCGGATTACCGTTAATTTGCGGTGGGAGAATTTGACGTGGAATGTTTGATATACATTTTCTGGATACGCTGTATGATGAGTGGCGTATATATTGTTCTGTGCAAGAGCATACTTCAGAAAATTCAAATATATCGGGTGTCACTAAAGTATTAAGTTATTATGTGAGTAATTTACTAGAATAGTGCCTTCACAATCGAATGTTTCTTCAAGAAAATTAATCCTCGAATACACAAGTGTCTACTTCAATCAACATTTGCTCAATGCCACCAACTTTTTTTTTTTTAATTCATAAAATTGGAGTCATTGGAATAAACCAAAAAAAAAATCAACTAATCGATAAACGACTGTCATTTTCAAAACACCTGATATCATCATCATTCGTAGTTTGAGATTAGTTCGATTGTGAAAAAAAATCTTATTCTGTTGTTGATTTGTTTCAATTTTTTTTCGTTTTTAATGACGAATAAAACTCTCCAGAATGAATGACTTTATTGAAATTTGGACGACACCCTATATATGTTGAAATGTGTGAAAAGAGAGAAGGTGAAAGAGAAAGAGAGAGAGAGAGAGAGAGAGAGAGAGGGAGGGAAAGAGTGCAAACCGGACGAGGAAGCAGCTCTCGCTTAATGATCCACATAAATCATCTGGCGTAGCCATACGTGCGCCTGGCCAGGACACAGACAACCCGCCAAACCAACCCTCACAATTCTCTCGTTGCATTTGTACTGGAGACCTTTTGTCGACAATTTACCAACACATACAAATGCAGCTAAATACTCCTGCATGTAAATATACTTGTTCCCCAGTCCGTTTATCCACCGTTTATGCACATGTGACAAATATTATATAAATTAAATAATATCCATAAACATAATTATTTGTTTAATTGTGAATGTGCAAATTTTATATCATTGTTTCGAATATTTATGTTGGAATTTCTCCAAAATAATTATTTTCGTTACGAATTCAATATTCACTGCTATTTCAGCGTAGATTCCGGAATACTAAAAGATCACTTTTGGTATTTTTATTTTTATTTACAGTGCCATTAGTTTATTTTTTATTCGCAGGAGAGCAGAAACATTCGTAATTACAATAAATAATGTAATGTCTTTCTGTTTAATTGCAAATATTTCTGAATAAAATGAGTTTTAGCACATTAACGAATTGTTTAAGAAAAAAAGATGCATGTTAATTTTTTCAATGACAAATCGAACTTTTTTATTTCCATCAAATATTGAGATTTTATTGGGAAAAGAAATATTGACTTCAGGAGCCGATTTTCTACCCATAATTATGTCTCGGTTTTATTATTTGAAAAAAAAAAAATTGTTGAATCAAAAGTATTTGACCCGATTTAATGAATAACGTCTGGAGTTTCCGCGTATGTGAATCCGTGGAAATAGGTGTGAAATTTGAATGCACACTCGTGTGTACATTCATAGCGAAGAGAGAGAGAGAAAGAGAGAGAGAGAGAGAGAGAGGAGGAGGAGGCGGAAAAATAAAATAAAATCGAGAAAAACGAGGGTGACTGCTTGTGATAGAGAAAAGGAGGGGAAAAAAGAGTGGAAAATCGAAAGAATTTCTAAAGGGCCTTTCCCTCGAGGCGAACCATCGGATGTCCTATCGGATTTGCCTCGCGAAACTTTGGTCTTCTCATAGCCAAGCGGAAGTGCAGGTTGGCGACCGTAGAAATTTAACCCCCGAGCCACCCCGACAGAAACTCTTTTTCATACTGCATAGCGCGTATACAAGGGCATTTCTAAATAAAATTGGACGATTTTAAACCGAAAAATCATTGAATGGAAAAGAAAGAAAAAAACTTTTTCACATTAAATTTAACTTTTCAATTTATGTTTCCAAACTTGACATATTCTTATCTATTCCAAAAACCATTAGCGAGTCTTTTTTTATTAAGGCAGTTCTCCCGTGACATTCATATCGAAAAATTGTTTCTCAATTTTTCTTATATCCATACAAAATGGTTTGCGGGCATAAGTTCATAAAGAAAAGTTGTTGTGAATTGACTAAAGAACAACATACTCCAAATTCTAGGTCATTCAAGTTAATATGTACTTGTACAATTACAAAAATTGCGAACATTTTTTTTCTTGAGATTTTTTTGAAAAACTAAAGGTAGCTTATTTGATTTGGCGTAAAAATGTATGCAAGGTTTTAGGAGGCTTCACCATGTAGGAGCCAAAGTATTTATTGATAAAAATGTAACTTTTAACACGAGCTCTTATGAGAGACTACCAAAAATGGTGATTTTTATCGATAAATATCCGAACTTCCGCTTGGTAAAACCTTCTAAAATTTACTACACACGTGCATATGGCATCGAAGAAGATTTATCCAAATGTTAAAAAGAATCTCCAGACTGGCTGTAGGCAACACTTTGAGTGGGTCTCAGAGGAATGTGGATAGGAACAGTGGCATTATAAGTATGTTTGGAAGGATCGAGAAATATGGAAAAACAGTTAAAAAAAAAGTGCTCAAAGGTTCAAGTAAAGAAGAGTCGATAAAGAGAAAAGAAGATATTTCAACCTAAAAAGTTTCGTCAACATGATCCGGAGGTTAAAAAATGTCCAGTTGATTATAAAAGACTTGGACAAAAAAAGATTGAAAACCCAACTCCGAAACAATCACTTCCAAAGGTAAAAATCTAAATTACAAATATTACTTAGAAAAAAAATATATCTATATCATACTAACGAATAATGCACTCAAAACAGCGCTATGTACGTGCACATTTAACGAATGCGCGCAGTCGGCAAGACGAGGCTTGGATTATGAGAGGGTGTAGAGTACTGGTGGTAGAACGAGAAGGAATTAAGTGGTGTGGAAGGTAGAAATGAAGGAATGAGGACTAAAAGAGAGAAGAAGAGGAAAAAACGAGAGCAAGAAGGACACAGAACTAGGGTAAGAATGAGAGAAAGAGAGAGAGAGAGAGAGAGAGAGAGAGAGAGAAAAAGAGAAAAAGAGAAAGAGAAGGGGAAGGGAAAAGTTCGTCGATCCGTCTGCAGGAACTCTGCAGGAAATGGAAGCGGAAAGCGAGAGAGCAGCCTGACTCCCTGGGCCGCATTACGAGAAGGTGGCACTTTTCATCGTTGAAAAGTATGTCGCATTAATTAAAGCAATGTACGCCGTTATATATAATATATATATACATGTATGTATGTACTAGGATGCAATTACGGTTAGATCTCCAACAGGAGCAGCTTCGTTTCTGCCTTCCTTGCTTTCCTCGTGTCTTTGCATATGAAAAAAACTTATTTTTCATTTTGTTTTCATAACTACTATTAAAGTTACAGTGCATTCGGTAGTCAAGGAACTTGCCTATCAGTCTGTGAAAAATTATGATGGGAATAAATAAGCTGAAGTATTAAATAAAAGCCAGACGATAGTGTTTTATTCATTTTTTTTCATTGTTAATAATTCTTTACTTATTCCCAACGATTTCATCGGTGTTTTTATCAATCATGTATTATCAGATAGTTTAGATTGAGTTTTG
Organism: Campoletis sonorensis; assembly: GCA_013761285.1. Taxonomy (NCBI): domain Eukaryota; kingdom Metazoa; phylum Arthropoda; class Insecta; order Hymenoptera; family Ichneumonidae; genus Campoletis; species Campoletis sonorensis. Next base: position 505,237 of record JACEOJ010000137.1, read on the forward strand.
TGAACTGAAAAGATTCAAAAACACGTATTTTATTGGTGTGTGTGTGTGTTTTGAATGACTTTAAGGTAGTTCCATCGTGACATTCATATCGAAAAATTGTTTTTCAATTTTTCTTACATACAAAATGGTTTGCGGGCATAAGTCAATAGAGAAAAGTTGTTGTAATATCAATAAGAAACAACATACTCCAAATTCAAGGTCATCCAAGGTATTATGTACTTGCTGCTGTACAATTGCAAAAATTGCGAACATTTTGTTTTTTTAGATTTTTTTAAACAACTAAATGTAGCTTCTTTGACGTTGCATAAAAATGTATGCAAAGTTTTAGAAAGCTTCACCATGTAGAAGCCAAGATATTTATTTATAAAAATGTATACTTTTAAACGCGCTCTTATGAGAGACTACCGAAAATCGTGATTTTTAATAATAAATATCTGAACTTTTCCGCTCGGTAAACCTTCTCAAATTTATTCCACACGTGCATAAGAAATTAAAAAAGATATATCCAAATTTTCAATGAAATCTTGAGGAAAAGATGTAACGATAGAACTACCTTAAACAAAAGTATATAAATGGAATTTCAGGGGATGAATGATTTCTGGTACTAAAATTTTTAGTCCCGGTCGTTCTGCTCTGACGGACAGGGGGAAAATTCTATTTGGAGGCACGTGAGGCACGACGAGTTCTCGAGTAATTTCCGTCCACGAATTGAAATATTATTGCGTTAGTAAGGTTCCGTTCGTGACCGTCCATATTCGTAGCCTATTTTCTCTGGTTACTCTTCCTCCTTAATTCTCTTGTTATGCCAGAAAGATTCATCTTTGATGTAAACGTGAATTTGGGTGATATTCGAGGAGAGAAAATAAAAAGAGGATCTCGGGTGGTAATCTCGTTGAAATTTGGAATTGTGTGTTTTCACGTTTTCTTATTTTCTTTTATGTATATTGGACAATAACTATGTGAGTGATAATCACAAATATTTCGTGGTTAAATAGAAATTCAATCGAATCGACCATTACTCGGGGTGCATTGCCTTCTTTTCTCGACATCATGTGACCCTCATGCTTATGCAATTTTTCCGAAAAAATAGGGTGTCCTAAAAGTGGTTGCCGAAACTTACGAGATGGACAGGACATGGAATTCTAAGCAAAAAAGTCCTTTACCATTTTGCTCCCTGACCTACGGTTTACTAGATATTTTAATAAATAATTAGTGACTGCAAATCAAATGCTCTGGGGCTAAGAGATCGAGTATGATGTGCTCGACAGTGCTCACAATAGAATTGCCACGCCCTCTTCTTCGCCATCGACCATGTTGAATGGTCCGTCAAAAAACAAGATGGCTGAGGGCTTTTTTCTTCAGAAGTTCCGGCTCGCGCAACACTATAAAACATGTACGTGATTTCTAGAACACCATGTAGATGACGTTGAAAGCTATAAAACGGGGATTACTCGATGGCATCAGGATTAACTCGCGATCTAACTACCTCGTTCGAAAGTAATCGAATCTGTTTGTGCTCAATGAAAGATAGAGCGCGCATGCGCGAGATGAAAGAAAAATGCTTGAAAAGAGAGAGGAGAAACAAAATACATGAAAATCCCCGAGAGATGGCGCTTGAAACATCGACAACTTACTCCCTGGACGAACGTGATAGGTCCATTCAGGAATTGGATTGAAATTGAAACGACTACTTCATGTGTACAGACCAGTATGGGAGGGTGGGCGCAGAATCGTATATCGCGAGGACTGGGAATCGCTCGTGTTTGCATAAAGCCTTTTTTTGGTTATAATCCCTCTTCGAATGGGGTGCGTGTGGAAAAAAAAAAAAAAAAAAAAAAAAAACATTGGCGAACCAGGCGCTTCAGTTCGTTCAATTTCAGAGATTACACAATTTCAAATTGGACACTTGCATAAGCCGTCGTTTGACAATTTCAAAACGTAAATGTCGAAAAAAAAAGCACATTTTAGTCGAAACATTTCAATATTCTGGTAATCTTAGTTCATTTTTATATCGCCATTGCGCTCGTAAACATAAAAATGTTCGGTGGCCAAAGGAAGTCAATAAAAACGAACAACCCACGACGAAGTAGAGAAAAACGAATGGCCAAAAAGCGAGACACGGGCGGACAAGGTGGAACAAAAAGCTTGAGACGTGCGAGAATGAAAGAAAAAGTAAGAAAAACAGCAGGATGGAGCTTGAGATGAGAAAGGTAGATGGCGTCGGTTGTGTGAGAAGAAGAGGAAAAAGCAACCTGACTTTTATTGCACCCGAGTGCGCTAATCCCGGGCACCCATAAATTCATCGCGCGGGAATTGCTTCTTAACCTCGGGGGTCGGTGCGGACTTTGGCTGGATTTTCTCCTGGTGAGTGTCCCTCATACAGTATAGCGATAGATCCACGGGGTGTCCCTCAACTTAAGGTCAATACTGATGGAAATTTGGACACGAAATCTTGAGCGAAGACTTACATTTAATAGTGTGTGTTGAGTGGGGAGAAGGACACAGCTTTTTCGTTGAATGGCAACAAAAAAAAATAACGGAGTTCATTCACGCCATCTCATAGTTAGATTCACAACGAGATTTTGAATCGAAAAGTATTTGGAAGTTTGTCTTTCCAAAAAAGGGTTAATGAGTTATGGATGGAAGAAAGTCCAACGAATCAGAGATGCGCTGTTACTAGCTCCGCCCACCGACGCACTCTTCCCATTGGTTCAACTTAAAACCTCCATAGCTCATTACTGGGAAGGCGGACAAAAAAACGCTTGAGGACTTTTCGGCTCGGAATTGTGTGGTCGATACAATGACGAGGTAGCTATTGGCAGCCTGTACGCGATATAAGAATGGGAAGAGGGAAAACGTGATTTCTTACGGGATTGCTGGCCGATCGACGAACGAGTAAAAGGAAACCTCGTCTCTTAGTGGATGGTCGGTAGACTTGAAAAGGGAATTGCATTTCTCCCTTTCTCTATCCACTCTCTTTCCTTCATTGAAGCCAGCCAGTAGGAATTTACGAACGGAATTTGGATAATATGCTTCGATCTCGAGTGAGGGGGGAAAAGTCTCACGATAGAACTACCAAGAGCCTTTGCCCAAGTGCCAAAGGGGATCCTGAGGGTTGAGACGTGTTAACGAATGGAGTCGATTAAACGGATATAGAAAGGCTGCCAGAGGACTCTCGGTGGTATTAGCGAAGAAATTTTATTGCCGAATAGTTGAGCAAACTTGCTTTATAGAGATGGCTAAGCCAAGTATATCTTGGGTGACTTCAGCGGAGACATGACCCCTAGAACATCTCTGGCTCTTAGATTTAACGCTTTATTTCCGGGAGGTGCAACTTTTTGAGGAAACTTCGGCAATTGGTACATTCTTAATCCCGATATTTTTTAATCAGAAGGTGTCCCTCCTCGATTTTGGCGAGGACAGCGCAGCTTTGAATGTAAGTAGGAACTGGATGTCAGCATATTCATTTTAGAACAATAAAAATGCTACTGTAATTTTCTCGTAGATGGCGCTACCGAACAATTCTCGGAGGCTTCACCGACCCGAGCTTCCAATGAAGGTGGATGGAGAAAGGTACGTTCCCGGCTACTAGAGCTCAGGATAAGCCCCAAGGTCGGCCAGGTCGTCATCAATCGAAAATAAATACTCACCCGGGGTTAATGTTGGTAAAAGAATTACGTGGACTGCGTGATTTCAGAAGAAATCGAGTTCGAGAATGGTATATAACAGTTATAGGCCAGTCCAGTGGACGTGGTCAAGCCATTTTGCTCACCACGACCCTTCCGAATCAACGAAACTTTATGGTTCCGAAATTTTATACTCTCGCCATCGACGAATCGTTCATAGCTTCTCAGTATTCTAGTATTACAAGTTTTATAATGACAATTTTATTGAATATCCACGATTTTCTGGTAAATTTCATCCGGCAGCTCCTGACCTCGGAGTCGATTCCTTATTTTTAAGGAAACTCGAATTCCGAAGCAAGCTAACTTTCTTTGATAGACGATCTGTTTTGTCGTTAGTTAAAAGCGAACTTCGGGCTGATATTCTGAGCCTGGACAGAATTTAGCTAAAGCAGTTCGAGCTAAAATTAGAATCATTGATTTCCATTTTTTTTCAAAAAATGGCGGAATTGCGTCAGGATCAGTTCTTTAAGAATCTCGTAGGATGTAAATCTAAAAATTATAGTTCACCATAAATTTTAATTTTAAAAAGCTTAATTCGCAATCCAATCAATTTTCCAATATGAGAAATTAATGCTTCATTAATTGTTTATAAAAAAAAACTTCTGGATCTTCTTTTATTTTGCAACCCGGAGGTATATAGAGCGAAATGAAGCTAATCAAGATTTTTCGAGCATCTTCCAATGACTGTTCCTCGGATAAGCAAAAAGCGAAGAAAATTGCAAATAATAGTAATTTTTCCAATAGTTCCAAGATTGATAGACACAATATATCTTCGTACATCTTCAATCTTTGGAGTTCAGAATTACAGACTATGATGCCAATTACTGAAAAAAAAAAACGTCCGTCAAAGGAACATTAGTGGGTACGAGACGAATCAACTTCATCACTGAGACGGAAACCAGCAGCGTATTTTTCTCTCTCCGAAGGAAAGAAGCAGGCAAGAAAAATATAAACTTGGAGGCCGAAGATGAAACGCATCCCACCCTTGAAATTCTGAATATGCCCAATCGCGAGAATAGACTGGTTCTCAACATGACAACTCACTATGCTCGTCGAGGAGGAGGACGACGACGACGACGAGAGGAGTAAAAAAAGTGAAAAAAAAAAGGAAAAACGCTCCAGCGCGTTCTCACGGAAGTGATTAAACGGGACGGCGGGTAGAAACATCCATCGAGGTCTCTGCCGAGGGAATAGACGAGTGAGTAGCGCAAAAGCTCAAAATGTACAGGCCAATCCGACTCGCATCGACGTAATATCAAAATTTTATGTTTTTTTCATGATGATTTTTTTTTTTCTAAATCATACACTATTCATTAATTGTTCATATTTAATGAAAAATACGATTTTTTCGATTTTAACAAAAACTCGAAAACTGTTTTTCCTAAAAAAATAAATACTTACAATTTTTTTTCATAAAGCGATTTTTGATGGAAAAAGGTATTTCAAAAAGAATTTATATTTTAATAATACAACGAATCATTCAGATTCGATCATTCGATGATAAAAGTCGACGAAACTGAATTTAAAGAATGATAAAATTCGATCAAGTCGATGATGCGATCATTCCATGTAAATACAAATAATAATAAAATCTCCAATTGGACTGGTGTGAATGGATGATTTAAAAAAAAAAATCAGTCAAATATCATTTTTCAAAATTGGACGAACTACGACATGAAAATGACCAAAAAATCGGGTACAGAGGTTTTTTTGACACAAAAAAATGTAGTGAAGGCGTGGATTATCCTGTACAGAGAAGAGAAGGGTCGAGCAGAGATGAGATACGAAACGGATAGGGAATGAGTGGGCCACGGTGTGAGGGTGAAGAAGGGGGTGAGCTGGGGGTGGGAATAGAAAAAAAAGAAAGTAGAGAGGATAAAAAACAGAAGAGATAAATGAAAGAGAGCTGGGCAAGAAGATACCTTACTACTGAGAGTCGAACGAACCACCGATGAGCCAGCTCTGCAGTTGGGTGTATAGAGTTCTCTGAGGCGCCCTCTTTCGTTCTTTGCCAGATTTAACGAAAGACAAAAGCACTCGCAGGTCCCTTTGACGTTTATACGAAACCAAAGGCAAAATGTCTATCAAACTTTTCTTTCCTTCTCATTTGCATTAAAGAACAGCCCGAGCAATGAGAATAAATAACAATAACAATCAACATTTTTTGCTTAAAATCAAAATTATTTGAAAAAAAGAATTAATTATAAACTAAAAAAAAAAAATAAAAAAAAACTAAGAAAGTTATTCATCATTAACTATTTTATTTAGTGATAAATAAACAAATAAAATTAAGGCAATGGAATAAAAAGTATAGAGATAGAAGATATGAAGAGGAATCGAGAAATCCTGATTAATTGTCGTAATCAATGTGATGCCATTGTTTTGCCTCTTTTATATTGTGTTTGGTAGGCTTTTCATTAGCAATATGTTTCATCCGATATAATACGTAATTTCTCGCTGCTCTACCTCCTCTCTAGGCTTGCTGTGGAGATCGATGACTGTTTGCCTTCTCGAGCGAGAGAAATATATATGGGAAAGGGAAGCTGAAGGAATAGATGGCTAACGAGCCGTCCCTAACTATCTCTCCGGGTATTTCGGAAACCCCTCCGGGGGTGGGGTGTGGGGGGGGGGGTTATTTCCTATCCATCGTTTCATTCGTTCGTATATCAGTAATAGTTACTTTTGTATAGTGAGCTCTCAAGACGTTCGCTTAGCCCTCCAATCGGAAATCCTGTACGATAAAATGTACTTTAAGGTAGTTCAATCGTTATATCGTTTTCTTAAGGTTTGTTGAAAATTTGGAAAAATCTTTTTCAATATCATATGCACGTGTGGAATAAGTTTTAGAAGGTTTCACCAAGCGGAAGTTCAGATATTTATTGGCAAAAATCACAATTGTTGGTAGTCTCTCAGTAGTCTGCATGTTAAATGTTACATTTTCATCAATAAATATTTTGGCTCCTACATGGTGAAGCCTTCTGAAACCTTGCATAAATTTTTATGCGACATCAAAGAAGCTACATTTAGTTTTTCAAAAAAATCTAAAGAAACAAAATGTTCCCTATTTTTGCAATTATACAGCAAGTACATATTACCTTGGATGACCTTGAATTTTGAGTATGTTGTTCGTTAGTCAATTTACAACGACGTTTATTTATCAACTCATGACCGCAAACCATTTTGAATGTGAGAAAAACTGAAAAACAATTTTTCCGTATGAATGTCACGATAGAACTACCTTAAAGTATGTTTATCTTTACCAAAAAAAAAAACAAAAAACTCTTCAAAAGTTTCGTACCAATATTAACAACTCTTTGAATCACTACACGAGCAACAATATTGGAAATTATAGTTGTTGTTATGAATGTTATTAAATTCATATAATTACTGAAAAAAAGCAGAGTATTTTAGGTACGTCAAGAAAAATGAAAAAAAGAAAATAATAACAATGAAAACATATAAACCACTATCCACCAGACAATGAATTGTTTGTGAAAATTCGTCTATCTGAACAATTTCACAATTCAGTAACTTTGACAATTCCGGGATTAAAGTTAATTGTGAGGGCAGTCCACGCTTGCTTAATCACAAATGCGGAATCATAACGTGTGCGAAACAGAGCTAATAAATCAAAAGTTTTTAACAGAATTCCATATGTTGATAAACAACGAGAGAGAAAAACAAAAATAATAACGCAAAAAAAATAAAGCTTTCGGGGTAGTTTATAAAAAAGTGAAGGATAACGGGGAGAGTTTTCACTGTTAATAGCACAGGGGTGAGTGTGCAGTGGGAGAGAGCCTGATGACGCAGCAAACACAGAAATAATACCGCGCAACCCATTGTGCTTCACCCCTTCCCCCTCGGACCTATTCCACTTCCCACTTTTCTCTCTCTTCCCTCCATTCCGGTTGATGCTTCTTTCACAACTATATCTATATTCTTCGCTCTGTTTTCACATCTCGGTCTTTCTCTTTTCCCTCGTGGTTCATCTACTCTCGGTTTATGTTCCCTTTCCCAATACCTAGCTTCACTGTGCTACTTCTGTTGTTCATGATTTTTCTACAAGCTGTCCGAAACGTTGAGTCCAAGCTGTTAAGGGGTGTCGATCGTTTCTCATACGTTCGATAAACTCAAGTTTAATTGTTTAAAATTTGTATGAATCTTCTTAACAATCATACTCGACTGTGGGTAAAATTTGAGCAAGTTCGACCGTTTAGAAATCGAGTTATTAGTTGTAAAATATCGTCTTTTTTTGTGACTTCGTGTTAAAGTTGCGATTTTAACCACTGGATATCTCGATTACCAGACGGTGGAACTTTCTCAAATTTTTGACACGTCATAATACGACGCTTAAGAAGATTCAGGCAAAATTTCAAAAAATTATCTTGGAAAAATTGTATTTGATCATTTTGCAGTTGGTTTGTATATATTATTATGTTTATGGCCATAGAACCTCATAAAAGATGTATTACACAATTCTGAGGAGAAAAGTTCTTTGGTTTTTTTCTCTGTGATCCACCATTTACGAGATATTTATTGATTTGTGCCAGCCAATCCGGGGCACAGGGCGGGGCCAAGCGGAAGGCGCCAGCGCGGTCTCTCCCACTCCCACTTTCTTTTCTCAAACGCACTGAATAGGCTGTCACTAATTGATGAATAAATCATCAACGATGCATCCTAGAGAAAAATGCTAAAGGACTTTTCTCTTCAGGATTGAACTATCTATTCATCCTCTCAAAATTCAGCCAAACTTTTGGACCACTTTGTAGATACATGCATATAAAAGCAAGCATTTCCATGTAGATGTATGTGTCACCGCACTGTCACGCTTCCAACTAGGATTCCTCCATTGTCGACCATTTTCACCAGGCCTTCACGCTCTATTCTCTGCCTCTGCCTTTGTCAATATTTTACTCACCCTGCTTTTTTAACTATCTTTTTGTGCATTTTTTCAACCAACTTTTTCCTCGAATTGCACGATATTTTCTTGGCCACATTTATTCAACTGGAAATTTTTTATGGTCTAAATAATTTTTTCAAATAATGCTTAGACATGATCGACGATTTTTTAATTTAATGTATGGAAAAGTTGCCCATAACGATGATTGAGAGAGATTTTGATTTTCAAGTCAAAATTTTATACATTTTTGATTGATTTAAAGCACTTTCCATCAACTAATTCGTACAGTGCCTTTTTGACTTAAAAAAAATTAGTTATTCCTGTTACTCTTTCATCACTGTTTTTTTTTTCTTAGCGTATGCTGCTGAAAAATCGATTTTATCTCCGGTTGGCCTTTCCTGGTGCTCAAAGTAGTTCTATCGTGACATTCATATCGAAAAATTGTTTTCATTTCTTCTCACATACAAAATAGTTTGTCTGTGATTTTTTTGACAAACTAAATGCAGCTTCTTTGATGTTGCGTAAAAATGTATGCAAAGTTTTAGAAGGCTTCACCATGTAGGAGCCAAAATATTTACTATTGAAAATGTAACTTTTGTCACGAGCTCTTATGAGAGATTACCGAAAATTGTAATTTTTGCCCATAAATATCTGAACGTTCCGCTTGGTGAAACCTTCCAAAATTTATTACACACGTGCATATGAAATAACGGAAGATTTGTCCAAATTTTCAACAGAATCTTATGAAAACGATATAACGATAGAACCACCTTAATGAATCCTGATTAGGTAAACTTTACGATAATTCGATTTTTTTACATTTCATTTGCGATAATGTTTCAACACGGTCCAGGCCAGGACCTCATGAGCATTGCCTTTGAGTTTTTTCAAGTTCGTAACGTTTCACTGATATTTGGTTACGTACCAGAAATCGTTGGAGGTCAATGAAAAAAGCTCAGGTCACAGTCCCTCCGTAAAGAAACATTTATTCGATCAAAATTTCAGAATTATAATATTTTTATATATACACATGTATGCGGTATATTTATATATATACGAAAGAAGAACAGTCAGAGTTGAAAGATGTAGAGGAAAAGTAATTAGCAATAAATTCTGGTGAGACTCGAAAAAAGCTCCCACGCTCTCCGTGCGCTTATCGAACTTTTTTTTCATTTCCAAAAGTACCTGAAATCACTATGATTTATCATTCACTCTCGTTTTTTTTTTCCTCCGCAGTAATAACTTCTGCGAGTACGTTTTATTCGATAAAACGTCCCGGTGATTCATCAATTTTCTGAGCAAATGGAAATGTCAAGGTTTTTTATCGAGTTACCACATTGTCATCCCCCCTTTTTTCCACCCTTATAATAGGAAGTATACGCAAAACTTGAACTTGGGAACTTGGAAATATTTAAAACTTGAATATTTTAAATATTCACAATTAAATAGAGATTTCACATGAAGAGTAAAAATAATAATCAGCAATAAAACATAAATATCAATTCAAGGTATTCCCCACTCAAATATTGTCAACAAAAAACATTGTAGCTTTAAATTTATCGGCAAAATGAGCTAAGAAACAAAAAAAGATAAGTTAACGAGGTTCTATCCCCATAATCATAATTCCCTTTCTAGAAAGTTGGTGTGTAACGCCTGAGGTTGGTGAGCAATGGGGGGCATTGTTGTCGTTTTATTCGTGGCGTGATTGGTCGCTAGACGGTTACACACGGGGCTTTCAAATTTGAAGTCCTGCTGTCAGTTTGACAGATGTGAACTGCCAGTTTGACAGTTGGAACATTGCATATTTACGAAAATACAACGGTTTGACCAACGTTTTGAAGGGTTAATAAGGATTGACGAAGAGTTAATGTTGTAATTTGGGCGCAGCAGCGCAAGTAAACCCCTGGACGCGCGCTCCAGCTCGCTGGTGTACCCTATAGTATATAAAAAGTAACGGCAAAACGATCGAATGCAATATTTCCAAGATATTTTTATGAAATTTTGCATGAATCTTCTTGAGAGTCGTATTATAACGTGTAAAAAATTTGAGAAGGTTTCACCGTCTGGTAATCGAGATATTCAGTGTTTAAAATCGCAATTTTAACACGAGGTTTTATGGGAAGTGAGGAAAAAAGACGATATTTTACAACTAATAAGTCGATTTCTAATCGGCCAAACTTGCTCAAATTTAATCCACAGTTGAGTATGACTGTTGAGAAGATTCGTACGAATTTTAAATAATGAAACTTGAAATTTATTGAACGCATGAAAAACGATCGAAGCTCCTTAAATGTTTCGAGAATTCAGGAACAAGTGGGCGGTTGGATATTGCGAGGAAGCTTCTGCCAGTGATATTGTCTTTTTAACAAGACAAGGGTGACCGTGTGTTACAGTAAGGGTTGGCGTTGTGTGGCCTCGAGATTCTCATTCCTCCGTTACACCCCCCAACCCCTCAAAACCCCGAGACCCCAGAACCCCAACACCTATTGAAAGCGACAAAGTTTAGCCTGTCGAGGTCGTGACTATGTCTTGCATTTCCGATCCGAGATAAAAACAGAGAGAAAAACAGTCGGAGGAAGCGCAGCAAGAGTGAGAAAGAATTTCATGCAAGGTGACGGGTCCGCTATGAAACTTTCCTCACCAAATGTCACGACAGTTTGTGACACCTATTACTGGACAAACTTTTCTACATTCCTCTTTTATGTACACATATATATTTTTAATGATATATATATGTATATATAGATGTATTTATTCATTTTTATTGGCACCTATATACACATACGTGTGTGTATATAAATTGGAAGTAGAAATAGCATTACATACGTTATAGGAAGATTGGTTACGTGTCTGTTTTTGAAATCTTATGATTCAACAAGTAACTTCAAATCTTTAACTGCGACAGAACATCGTTTTTTTTTTTTTTTATAAATATAATACTGATTTTCATTCAAAGTCTGTCACATTTGTCGTTTGAAAATATTGACGTAAGTTATTTATTTAGCACTTCCATCGACACTCATGCAATTCATTGAAGTCAGGTTATTCATGTGTACTTTCATTCACGATTTCATTCTATTTTCTATTTTTTGAATAGTCCTTTGGAAGCCTTCGTTATGTGAATGATTTTACAAATTCATTGTAAAGTCGTTAAAGCGTAGAATTTTTTTTTTTTACCGATTAATCACCAAAAAAAGGAAAATTCTGCAAATGTATAGATGTCTATATCGATTGCCTGCGATTCTGTGTCAAAAAATCGTGTTTTTTTCCAATTTTTTTTTTTTACGCATTCAAAAGTCGTTTAAAAATCTGAAAAAAATCCGACGAATCGAAAATCCTTGAAATTTCATGGAAAAATCATTTGAAATTTTGTTCTTATTAAATACTGTTTTTTTCGACCCTTTGTTCGAAATTCCGAAATACGTAATTGATTAATTATAATCAAATGAAATGGAAAAGATGTGTTTTTTTTTTTTTTTTTTACTCACCGAGAAAGACGCTCTCGTCGTTGTCGAGATCGAGATCGAGATCGTCGGATTGGCAATTGGTGGTGTTTGAGTGTTGATTGCGTCGTGCGAGATCCATGTTATCGTAAAAATGTTTCAAATATGAATAATCGTCGTAAAGTTGCTGTTTGTTTTGATCGTTTATAGAATTAGTGGATGAATTATGGTCGAGATAGCCCTCAGCGATGAGTTCAGCCAATAACGCGATATAAGGGGATGTAAGTAAACGTGGACTGGTGGCTCGCAGGCAACCGGGTAACCAGAGCCCGAGAAGACCACAGGGCACCGCAGGTACAGCTCCCGCACTCACGAAGCCACCGTTCAAGAGTTCACCGCACAACATAGGTAGCTCAGCAATTACTGACAATTTTATTCACCCTCTGATTTTCCCCCTTTAACCCCCGCACCGCGGTCACACTTTTTCCACCCTCGATGAATATCTTCACTGTAAACCTGTTGAACATTCAAAATAAATCTGGTGTTATGAAAACATATAAGATAACAATATATTGCAATGAAATCGATTTAATTATTATTTTTACGCCATTTTCGTTCAATTCCGAAAGTCATGAAAATCAAATCACTAACAAATATTCAGGATTTCATGGGTTCGTTTCCCACTAAACTTAAGTCATTCGATGATTCGAAGAGATTGAGAGATTCCACATTGTTGAACAGTATTTTGTTAATCACTATATAAACTCAAATAATTATAGATGTGCTAATGTTTTCCAGTGCCTTACAAAATAAAGTTGTAACCTCTGAGTGACCGGTTAATTTATGCAAAACCGGACCTTAAGGCAACCGAATTCCGACCGCATTGAATTGGAATTACATTGGTTTGGCTGGAACTCGGTTGGTTCGGGTCGGAGGCAAACTTCAATCGATAGCAAACTCTGCTCTCGAATAGTTGAATTTTGGTGAGATTCAGGCAAACTAACTTCGAGCAAACAATAAAAGAAGAGATAGAAGGAAAGATAAATATCTGCAAATAATTACAACAATAAAGTAAAAAAAAAAAAAAAAAAAATTGTTGCACTATAAAGAATGTAGAAAAATACAAATTTATATTATTATCAATAAAAATAATAATAAAAGACGGAAAAGTGACTTTTCTATCACGAAATATCGAATTCCTTGGCCGTTACATTTTCAATTTCTGAAGCTTCATTTTCGCGAATAAAAATCCTGGAGAAGAAAAATTCGAAAAGTCGTGTTCGAGGCTCGTTTTTCATATATTTTTTTTTCTCAGCCATCCTTTGCTGGTCACAAGAACGCTTTTTCTTTCTTTTACTTTAGTTACCAATGGACATATGCCTGCTTGAAAACTTTCGACAAGTTTTCCTCTGAAATTACAGCATAAAAACGAAGAAGAAGAAGAAAAAGCAGAAAAGGACGAAACGTGTTGAACTCACTTAAGGTGGACGAGCGCGTGGCACATTCGCATTTGGCGATAAAATACCGGATTTTATTTCTCTCATTCTCTAACTCTTTTCTCTTTTTATTATTTTTTTCATCATATGTTTGTTTTTTTTTTCTTCTTTAGTTTATTCTATTTTCTCAATCTCTCTGGCATTTTTTTCGTTTCTGTCACGAGTTTTTTTTTGGTCACTCCATTTCTTTGAAATCTTGCTTTTCGAAAATGTTTTTCTTTTTTTCATCAGTTTTTTTTAACTCTTTTCCCCCTCGTTTTTCTCTTCTTTTCTCAGTCTCCTTTGCTGACTATCGTTCCTTCTTTTAGTGTATTTTTCTTAACGTTTTCTTCCTTACTGTTTCTCTCATTCCATTTTTCTTCTTCGTTTTCCCATTCTTTTTAACTTTTATTTGAGTTTTTTTTTCCTTTATCAGGAGATCGGCTACAGCTGGTGGCAACAAACCGGCGCCTTGACACGAACACTCAAGAAACTCTTGCCCTCCCCCCGGACACGTTTCTGTGTAAAAGAATCGCACAAAAGAATCCTGAAGTATAAAAAGCGAATACGTGACAATGAAAGATCGAACGGGAGTGGAAAAAAAAAACGAAAAAAAAAACAAAAAACAAAACTAACAACCCACAGAAAAAGAATAAAAGAAAGGGAGACGGAGATGGCACATAAATATGGAGATGAAAAAATACACGGTGTTACGTCATCAGACGCCTGCTGAACAGCAAAACGATACGTGTGGGTGTGGGCTGCTGCTCTTGCAGCCCATGGAATGATGTCAGTCCAGTCAGGACCGTAACTACTTAGTATTTACTATATTAATTCATTGACTGCAGAAATCACGACAACAAAATAATAGAACGACCATCACCTCAATCTTAAAAGAAAAAAGTATTTTCATTCAAAAAAATAACAAGTACTTTTTTTTTTAATAAAAAGTATTTTCATTTTCAAAGTATGTTCATTTAAAAAACTAAAAAGTATTTTTTTTTTTTGATAATAATACAAATTTATAAATAAAAAGTATTTTTTTTTTTAAGTATTTTTATTCGAAAAAATAAGGATTTTTATTTTTGTCCCTAATGATGGAACGAACGATAAAATGAAACCAGATTATTTATGCCTATAAATTGGAACAAAAAAAAATGGCATGGAAAAAGCTAAATACTTCATTACTTTTAGTTCAACTACGTGGATTCAAACGATCTATTTTTGTAATGGAATTTCATCATAATCATTAAAAACTAATGAGCGAGATTTTCTCTTCCAAAGAAAAAAACATGTGGAAAATTAAATTTTTTATTTTTATTATAAAAGAAAAAAATGTAATTAATCAAAAAATGTTGAATTTAAATTCAATTTGATTCGATTTAATTTCTTACAAGAATTTACGATGACATATTATTTTTTATTTTAATTATCTTGTAGATAAAAAAAAAGAGTTAAACAAAAGAATTGAAAAGTCAAATTGTTGTTTCTTCTCAATCGAACTATGGCAGAGAATAACTGATGAGAGCAAATTTATAATCATGTGAGATGTCGATGAATGACCTTGCATTTTTTTTTTGTCATTGTATGCAATCCCCACACGCAAATTTATGCAATATTAATGACTTGGTGAGCTTTTTTTTTTTTCATTTTCCTCCTACACATTCTTCAACACGTGTGAGTTCGTCTCGATGCACTTTGAGGAGAGTGCATTCTTGAAGGGCCTCGAGTATCGTTAAAGCGGCACTGTGGATAACTTGCGAGTAAGACGACACCGAGGGGGCGCGTGGGTCAGAAAAGTAGAGAGGCGGTTCTGGGATCAATGTGTGTTAAAACATCAAAAGAGTGAGCGCGCGAGAGAGAGAGAGAGAGAGAGAGAGAGAGAGAGGCTCGTGCCATGTGTAAAATAATGCTGTTAAATTATGACTTCGTTATTTTACTTCCTCATGAATGAAATTCTGTTTCCCACGTAAAAAAAAACAGTAACTTCTCTCATTTGAATTTTCTTATTTTAAAATTAATCTAAAAATATTTGCCAATTTTATGTCGATTTTTGAACATTAATTCATGAAATTTTAATTTATAAATATCGATAAATTGATGTTATCATTTTTGAGTTTCGATGTCAATTTTTCATAGCAGAAAATACATTTATTTACTTCCTCATGAATGAAATTGTGTTTCCTACGTTAAAAAAGAAAAAAGAGTGACTTCTTTTATTTTAATTTGTTCTTAATCTAAAATTAATGTAAAAAGATCTGCCAATTTTGTGTCGAATTTTTTATATTAATCCATCAAATTTCGATTTATTGATCGACCAGCCAATGTTATTATTTTTGAGTTTCGATGTCAATTTTTTCAAAACAGAAAATACATTTGTTTTGGAATTCATTGAAATGTATTTCGTTACTACGGATCGGCATCGCTCTTACAACGATTTGTATCCCTGTACATCGACCTTTTTTTGTCCAATTTTTACGAGTGCAAAAAATACCAAAATAATGATGCAACGTTTTTATTTTTTTATGCTCGTTCGTGGAAAACAGGCGTAAAGAAACGGGTGAATTTGTTAATGGATGTGTAGAATTATGATTTTTGAATATTCGTCGTAAATTTGATTAAAATACTTAAATTAGTTCACGGGGCGTAGTCAAAAGAGTAAATCTGCAGTGTCATAATTTTATCGATTTCTTTATATAAATAATTAGTAATCTCAAAGCGATTTTAATGTATCACCGCTTATTTTATTCCTTAAGAAATTCTTAACAAATTCACTCCGTCAATTTTTCTCTAAACTTCATCATTTCAATATTGCAGCTGATTGTTAAATCAACAAAACAAAATCCCACAAAAAAATGGCTGTAATTAAAAAAATAACCAGCTCAGAGAAATAATCGATTGATTGAGTTTGTAGAAAATATCTTAACAAATAAAATAAGCGGTGCTACGCCAAAATCGGTTGAAAAATAGGCATTATTTATCTATCGGCAAATATATCTATATTGGCAAATCTATCGATGTCTATATTTTTCTACATTATTAAAACATGCTGTAGTATGAATCCACCTCTAAATTATTTAACTAATATTTTAAACTCTGCATAAAATTCTTGTAAAAATTAATAAAAATAAATGTTTAAAAAGTGATAATAAATTTAAAACAAACGACAACTGGATTGAGATTTCGTTGAAAAAAATTGCATTTGATTGGAGAATGTTGATTGAATGTAAACAATAGAAATAGGTCAATTCATGTCATTGATTTTGAGGAGGAAATGAAGACAAAGTGAATGATAAATGTCCCAATACTATCGATTATTAGATATGGGAATAGTAGAAAGAAAATGGTCGTCGAATGAAAATCCGAGTATGTCCTGTGACGAACAATAGGACGAAGAGGACGATTGATCGATTACAATGAAATCAAGTCAGCTCGAGCGAGACCTGAATAATTTTACGCTTCGTCTGTCATTGGATTTTGATACTTATACCGTTTAATAAGTAACGTACAACGTATATTGAACGATGAAGTACTAAAGGTCATAACTCGTACATTTTAGCACGAGCATTAAGCTCAGTGACACTTTAACGTTTATTTAAAATTGACATTTATGAGGAAGCATGTAAACCATAAATGCCAATGATTTAAAAAATTGTTTTTTTTTTCTTCTAATCAATTTCAAAACATGACTGAGTAAACAAGAAAAAATGGAACAACTGCTGAGAAATAAAATAAATTACAATCATCAAGTAAGAAAAAAAAAAATAGAATTTATGATTTTGTCATTTGTCTTTCATCTTCAACATGTGACAAGAAAAATAATAATAACATTTTTAAAATATTCAATATGTAATAAAAATGTTCATGTATAAATATATATCGACGAAATTACACGAAAAATAATTATAATCATCGTAAAAAGAACTGAAAGGTAGAAAAAAAAATCATGAAATAAAAATGAGAAAAATAATCCACTCGTAAGTGGAGTTTACGTCAGTCGACAGTTCTGTCTGTCTGTTACAACGATTATGCGAGGACATGAGTCAGACTCTCATGCAGCGTTCCACATTTTCAAAAGTGATCGATAAATGTATTGCTCGTCGTTTGTTCTGCTCGAAACTATTTCTACACGTTCCAAAAATCGAAAGAGTGCTGCGAAAAACTTCAGCACAACTCGCGAATGGAAAAATAAAATTTGAAAAGAAAATGTAAAAAAAAAAAGTGAGAAATACGAACCAATAATTCTCCACGAACAATCTCGCCCCGCCGTCACGTTCACTCACAGCACTGCAATATCCACAATAAAATTCACCCTTTTCGCGCTCCCATATTCCGAACAAAATCACTTCGAAAAAAAGTTTGAAATTTCAACTTTTTTTGACATAAAGTGCTTTTTAGAGCACAAGAAACAATATTTTTGGCTTTTTAACACTATAATCCGGTCCACGTGGTCATTTTACTCGAACTTTCGTTGATTTTCGATGACAGTTTTACGCGGAACGATAAAAACGATACGATGGAACGTAAGGGATGTTAAATACACGGTGTAGGGCGAGCCACGTGGCTCAAAGGCTCCTACTGCATCGATATATTGAATCTCAGGTGTGTATATATTTATATATTTAAAGATGTATACATATATATTTATAAATATATACACATATCCATATATATCTATATATATACATATATATATATATAAATATCGAATTCTATGCGAAAGGGTGAACTCGAGTCCCGTCAAATCGCGAGCTGTTCAGCAGTACTGCGATACCGGTACTGAGACTAGTCGCGCGACGACCACTCGCTTGATACCGCGGCGAAGGTAGGGAGGGGGAGAAGGGCGGGGGAAAGCAAAGCGGGTGGTCCCTCGTACGGCGAGGGGGTCGAAGAAGGCCAGCCAGGGCCGGCAGACGTTTGGGCGCCGTCGTCGCTTCCCTGTTGAGATATATGTATATATTTTCAACCCTCTTGAATAAATATGTATATGGGGTGTCCAAAATGTCAACCCTCGAAACTTCGTCAGTGGATTTTAGAGCTCATTTGCAATGAAAAAAGTCCAGTTAACATGGGGCTTATTTCTTTTAGTTTTCAAGTTATGATGGTTTTTAGTTTTTTTTTTCGTATTCACGCATTGTTCAACATTAGAGCTGGATAGCCCCGGTTTGGGACTGAGGATTTTTTTTCTCACAACAGAGGATGTAATGGTAATCGGGACATATATTTCTTCAAGACGAGGGGACATTTTTTTTCTTTTCGGGAGTTTTTTAATAATAATTTTGTTGTTTTTGCTGTTTTACGCTCATTCAAATTGATGGTTTATTCGACAATTTCGTTCTCGGAAACAATATTACAAAATGCTAGATATTATTTTTGTTCGAACATCAAAAAAATGGTTTAAAGAAAAATCGTAATTTTTTATTGTTATTTATGATTGTTTCGTTGGTTTATAATATTTTTCTGTGAATCACAAAGATTACTGTTGAAGGCAATTTATCTCCTAATTCGGACACCCTGTATGTGACAAAGGTCACACACACCAGCTGGTGGCGAAAAATTGAGGAGGGGGAGGGGGGGATAAATTTGGAGCCCTATAGCGGTCTATGTCGATCGATAAAAGTCAAAAGAGCGTCTATATCGCGTCATTTGACAAGGTTAAATGACGTATTATATATTTTTATTTGGATAACCCTTAAAATCGAATCTCACATATGATTTCCTTGAACATTTTCTTTTGCCTGAAACTTTGATTGATTCAGTCCATAAATTCATTTGTATTATTTCCCATATTGACATTTCTCTTTTAAAACTAAATTCAAATTAAAGGCAGATGATAAAAATTGTTCGTTGTATCAAATGAATTTGAAATGTGGTAATACTTCGGAACCTTTTTTTTTTGCAATATAAGAACAATTTGGAATTCGTTTTTTGAGTTTTTCCAATATGATTATTCAATTTTGTTAGATTTTATTGGCGCAAAATAACTCGAATTCTTTTCTGATGCGAAATATACCTCGAAAAATACAATTTCCTAAATAAATATTGATCATCTAGTGACACAAATATTTTCCATGCAAGTTTTTTCGAATGTCATTTCAACGATTTAGTCAAACGTCCTCTGGATCCCATAATTAAAAACAAAATCTTTGTTTATTTTTTTGCTATTTCGGAAACTCTACCTCCTTTGCTCTATCGCGAGTAGAAGTATGTTTTAATCACCTTTTTTTTATTTTATTTTCTCAGTTTTCGTTCTTTCAACGCATCGGAGAAAGTCATAAGTTTTTTTTCTCAATGGTAGAGATTTAAGACAAAGGGAGAGGAGGGAGGAAAGAGAGCCCTTGTCTGCAAATAAATCTTGCTTGAGGTCGAATCTTCGCCTTTTCTTTCACCTCGCCTTTGCACTGTTAGCCTTCAACCCCTAAAACTCCTCCCCTTTCAGTCTTTACGTGATTTTTTTTCTCGATCTTTTGTTTTTTTGCTTTTCAAATCCCTAACCTCCCCCATTTTGTCTGGGTAAACACATCCCTCGCTCGTAGTTATAATCCAAGTTTTTGAATCTTGGGGTTGCAACATTTGGTCTTTTGTTGTACTAAATCATAGTAAAAATATAAAAATGGAAATAAATAATAATATTTCCTTGAATACATTGAATTAAATATCTTCAGATAATAATATCATTTTTGAAAAAACTTGATGAGGTAACGCGTGGATTCATATTTTTTTCAATTGCTTTATAAAAAAAATTTTAATAAATGAAATGAGATATTTATTTTTCCGATTGTGTTGGCATTACCTTAAACCCCTTAAAAATATAAATTATCATTTAGTTACTGCTCTAATTATAAACACAAACGAATTATTATAGAATTACGTATTTGCCAGACGCAAATTAGCAATGGAAAGCTTTAACTCCCTAAATTATTCCACTTCAGCATGAAGAAGTCTTTGAGCAAAAGCTCTCAATATCTCTAACCGGAGATTCGAGAGTCCTGCCAACATTGCTCGTTGATCTCTAACGCTATCGTGAAACTAGTAATGGGAACCCGTTCTCAGGATCGCAACTATACATCTATGCCGATAGAAGAGTATCACCAAGTTCCCCGAAGACGCCTACACGTAAATGTACACAGTGTTCCAAAAATGGAGTTGAACAAACGTAAAGTTGAATCTGGGATGAAATTCTGAGTCGAAAAGTATTGAGGCGTTTGTTGATCCGATGAAGCCGCGATGACATATAAACGTTTGAAGTTGGACGAATAGAAAGAGTGCGTCGGTGGGCGGAGCGAGTGAACGTGCACTTCCGATTGGTCCGTCTTCGGACATCGAAAACCCTTCACTGCTTCGTCCTATCAAAAAACGACAAAGGACTTTTCGCCTCAGAATTCATTGCTGCATTCATACGAAAAGTATTGAGCTTCAGTTTTATGACACTCCGCATGAATATGACGCATGTATACACCTCAAAAGTTGCATCAAAAGTAGCTGAGTGGAACGTGATAGGAAAACATTCGATCTCTGGGCAATTGAGCAGGGAACTTCTCCCGATGAAAACTTTACTGAAAACGCATCAGTGTCGAGAGATACTCTCAATGTTTACTAAGAAGGGTAATGGATCGCGAAACATATATTGAGATAAAACGATAGTAAAAATGTCACAAATATACCCGATTATTTGTTCTAATATCACATTTCAAAGATTTTACTTTTTATATTTACGAGCCATTTCGAGATTTTTTTACATACTGGAACCCTCATTCCTTACGTACGAATTTTTCATTCATTGTCCTAAAACGAATAATTAAATGTTCAATTTATTGATTAATTTATTCTCATAGCTAATTAGATTTATGTAATTACAAATGACATTCTTTAAGTTTTTCTGAACTAATAAAAAACGTTCCTGCCTTTAAATAGTAAAACCTCGATTACCGCATTCCTCTCTCACAAATGGTGTGAAATTGAACTTTGACGAAATACTTTTACACGTCCTTTTTGCACCTCGATCAATTCTACTTAATTTCAAAGATATAAGTTTTCCGGTTTTTATATTGACGTTGATAAATTCGATTAAGCTGCAATGTTTATGTAACAAAAGAAAGCCATTAGTCAGAGATATCTTACGGCTCCTTGAACGGCTTCTACTTTCTCGCGAAAGAATTTCTTCTTGTATTTTCAGCCCCAATGGCAAAAGTGAATAAGAAAGAAGAGAACAAAGCAGCGTTTTAGGCGACGTGAGAAAGAAGAGGAGCTTCGATCAAACTCTTCTTTTGTTCGTTGGACAAGAAATTAACTTGAAAGGATGTAATTTACTCGATTATGATCGCAGCGCCATCCAACGATGGCGTCCTCAACTACATCCTCGAAAGGCCAATGAGGTACGTTGGTATTAATTTTTTCGTGTTAACTCGATATTTATACAATGAGAAAAGAGAAAAAATGATGAAGCAGAAAAGAGTAAAAAAAAACAATGAAACAAAGAAGATGATAGCACAAAATAGAAACGTATTTAAGTAAATCAAATACAAAAAAAACAACAGGTGCAAGAACAGGAAGAGAAAAAAGAATGGAAGAAAAAATGAGAGTAAAGACCAAATTTGAAAAAAGAGACGACAAAAGAAGAAAAAAGATAAGGAGGAAGAAAATAATGGGAATAAATGGATAGAAACATAGCAATTTAAGTAAAAAATAAAGGAACAAGAGAAAAGCATGTGGGGACGAGAAACGAATAAAAATAAAGAAAAAGAAACTATAGGGCCAGAACAAAAGGGAATAGAAGATAAAAAGCAGGAAAAGGAATAGTAAAAAAGAAAATCCAAACGAAATCTTATTCGCCCTTTGGCCAAATAGAATTACGTTTTACTTGCGGACAGGTGAGATTGACTCTCGCATCTTCTCATCAGTATTACGGTCCAACGACCAGGGACATCTCTTCAGCACGTTTTGCTACCGTTTTTTCGCTTTTCCCTCATTTTCTTTCTGCCAATGAAAATTTTACGCTTCACCCCCATCCCCGCCAGGACAGATCTGATCCAGACTCCGAAAACTCATTCTTCTTTCCTCTTGGAGCTTCGAACATGAGTGACTTTACCACCCTTCGTATTCCAAACAATTATATAGGGGGAAATGGTCTACTAGGGTGAAAAACTTCTTCGAGATGAGTAGGAACAGAACAAGTGTCAATAAAAATGAAGTCGTGAGGGAATTGAGATTTTATACAACTTCAAATGTAATTATTCACCATTTTTCACCAAAAAATCAAATTAATATAAAAACCAACAATTTTAATATCCTTTTTAATTCAATTATTCAATTCATTTCAATGGATGCTTATTTTGTTTGATTTCATTTTACCTGGAAGTGATCATAGCAGCCAACATTTCCCTAAACGGAGGAACGAAAAGAATGATAAACTATTGTTATTCATGTAAATTGCATGATTTTGCGAAAAAAAAAATTGCAATCGTTCTAAAAGAATGTAAAACCAAACTCCGTCTCAGATTTTTCAGTAACATTATCCAGGGGTTGAGTATGAATCTGATAAAGAAACACATTAGAGCAGATGAGTCTGGGATAAGGGGTGTAAAATGAAATTGGTCGAAGAGTGAAGAAACGATAGTTCAGTAATCACAATAAAAAAGAAAAAAAATCATATTAAAAAAAAAAAAAAAAAAAAAAAAATGAATGAAAACCTCTCTCAAAAATGCGAGAGTAGCGATCATTGGTGGTTGAAATTTCATCGGATGACAAATACATTAAGGAGAAGATGAGACTAAAGTAGAGGCGTGAAGAGAAAAAAAACGTTGATCCGAACACATCGAATATCCGATGTCAGAGAATTTTCTATTAATTTATGGGAAGGGTTGAAGGGAACGATGTCTCTTTTTTTTGCCAACGAATCGATAAACATATATGGCAAGGATTACGTGCGAAAACAGGGGGATGCAAAAAAAAAAAAAAGTCTCCAACATGTAGAACGAGAACGAAGAGAATGCGAGACGTCGATGACGACACATTTTATATGTCTACATGTATATGTGTAACTCGTTCCGACTATCGAATTTCACCGGAGTACCGCGAGGGATGAGAGGGACCAAAAGAACGAGAGATACCAGCTTATTTTCGTAAGGGAGGATTTACACGAGGATTTACAAGAGCTCGAGGACGATCGTCCTACACAACGAGCTCGCAAATACATATCCAATATATATTCAAATATATAATCGATATATCGATATCATAGATATATATAAATACTAGCTGACCCGGCGAACTTCGTTCCGCCAAACAGTCAATGATAGACCAGATTTATATGATTTTAAAAATTAATACAAAATTATCAAGTTTAATTCTCTTTATTTTAACATAAAGTAGATGTAAAGGAAATATTTAAAAAAAAAAACAAATCAAGTATTTTAACGACATGCCAGCAAGATAATTGCTTCATTGAACTTGTTCAACTTTAAGTCAATTTGAGTTTTAACTTAACTTTAAGTAAACTTTAAGTCAAGTTGAATTTCAACGTTTTGCGTTATTTTCAACCAAAATACTTATTTTCCTATTCCGGACTAAGAGAAATCCAAACAATCAAATATCATAAAAACTGGTCCTTCTTTAGTTATAAATGGTGTAACTAACACGACTTTTTTTATATATATAGATATATACTAAACAGAAAAATACTAATCAAAAAATCCAATGCAAAACCAAATAGATTTATGTACAAGAGCCTATCACGTATTTAAATTATTCATTTGTTAAGGAATTTGTATTTATTACATTTTATATTGTACTTTTGTTCGTTGATAATAATTTTATTGATACTTTCTAGAAAATTAGCGTGGATTTTCAAACAGATGTCTTCAATCACGGTCAATTGTATGTGCTCTTCCTACGTTAGCCTTCTTGGGAAGCTTTCAAAGTTTATATTGAAGTACAAAAGAACAGGAATATAATTATTATGACGCTAAATTATCCCGCAAAATATTCCCATAAAATTCGATAATTTGAAACATCACTCCTATTTGTATTGTGTTATTATGATCTTGATATAGATGTGTTTCATTGACAAATTTTTTTTTTTCAAGAATATAATCTACATTTAAAAAAATAATTTACGTGTATGTGCACATAATACGATGAAGCGGTCAATCCGATCGAAAAAGCCGTAGAATGATCGACAACGGACAAGACATTAGCGATCTCTTTCTGTAGCATTTGATACTTATAATGAATGTTCCTATTTTCCTAAATTGGTTTTTATTCTTGTTGAGCTATTCGAAAGTAGATTAGCTTCAAGACGCTATCGCATATCTCAATAAGTTATTATACAAAAGAGGAGCGCTGCAGCGCCACCAGAAAACCGCTCGGGCGCTTGAGCACGCGTGGTGCACCCTCGTTAACGTACGAAAAAAGGATTATGTCAATATTTTAGATAGTGCATTAAATTCTATGTAAATAATAATTACATAATTAATTAAAATGAAATAAAATAATAATGAAATTTATTTATTTATTGAAGTACTAAATGAACTAATTTATTAATTATTAAGCATTGTTATCTCTAAATAATTTAAAAAATGCGATGAATAACCTTTTTTTTTACCTTCATTTGAATGTCGTGGATGTTTTTGGATTTTCGTTTTATTTTGCTTCTGGCTCACCCTGTACATAAATGTAGGTATTGGGAGGGTATGTTATTCGACAAGAGGATGGTTTACAATTCTACGTCAATGCATACGAAGAGAAAAAAATCCGATACACCGCGAAATATGTAAGTGGAAAATTTCAATTAAAAAAATTGTTGTTGTAATCGAAAACCGATGAAATTTCTCTGACAATATCGACTGCACACTATATTCATATCCCTTTTTTTCTTGAATTCACAAACACGTGTATGAAAAATGGTTCGTGAATGTTTTTACATTGATTGAAATGTTTTAACAATTATTCCATCAATGTTTTTCGTTTACATTTGTAAATCAAATATTGGAACAAACAAATGTTTGTTATTTACTCGAATATTCATTTTGAATCTTGAATATTTATTGTAATCTTGTTTTGATGAAGAATTCCTTGAAAAATGATGTTTTGGAGTTGTCTCGTTCAGGAGACATATAAATAATAAATTTTCCGGTCCGAGATACATGAAAATAGAGAGATACACTTGCACGAAAAGGTCGACGAGTTTTTATATGAACGCGATGAAATAATGAGGAAGTATAAAACTCAAGTTTCTCGTTTGTACAATTTGTATATTTCTTCGTATGTAATTCTGACCCAATTCATTAAGGAAGAAAAAAAACAACTTAAAATCACAAACTTAAAAATAAATATGAAATAACTATAAAAATATGTTGTTCCGTGGAAAACGATGTTTTGTAGTGCGAAAAAACGAAAAAAAAAAAACGTGAATTGAAAAGGGACGAAACAGGAAAAAATTGCCATGAAAAAACCGAAAAGAAATGAAATAATAAATGAAGAAGAATAAAAATAAAAAAGACAGGGGATAGAAAACATTACAAAGATAATTTTTTATTAGAAAACATTTTTTCTAATAAAAATACGTAAAAAGTAAAGAAGGAACAAGAAAGATATACAAAGTGAGAAAAACAATAAGAAAAAAAGAAATGAGAGGAGAAGAAAAATAGAAGAGAAACGATAAAAGACAGGAAAAGAGAGTTCACTGGCCCTGACCGTTTGGAGGTGATTCTCTCGACAAGTGTGTTCAACCCCTCCTCAGGGGTACACACAACGAGGAAACCTGGGTTGTCGTTTATCGACTCAACGGTGTAGTTCGTTCAGGTGAGTCTACGGACTCACTGGGGTATATATATCAAGTTTTATATAGTGAAAAAGACGGCAGGGCTATAGTATTACAGAAGGTAAAACGGAGCAGCCCGGCCAGGGCACAAGCATTGCGGGGCAGGTTGATTAATCGGACGTCAGGTCTCCAGCCAACTTGGCGCCATGCTTCAAGGGGTTCTCAAACCGATTTTCGACATTTATGAATATCCCTTTTTTACAACTGTCAACACTTTAACAAGGAATGAAAAAAATACGAACAACCGACGACTGTTTTTCACGTCCCCATAAATATTTGTCGCCCAAAAACACTTTTAGGTCATTAAGATGTTTAAGAAACTTTCTGAGGGTACAATCTTCAAAATCGTGAAATTTGTCGATTCCTATTCAATTTTTGTTGTGTCATTCGAACTATTGCAGGTAGTTTTATCGTGACATTTATATGGAAAAATTGTTTTTCAGTTTTTCTCACATATAAAATGGTTTGGGGTCATAAGTTAACAAAAGAAAGTTGTAAATTGACTAAAGAACAACATACTCCAAATTCGAGGTCATCCAAGGTAATATTCATATGCTGCTGATATTCTTGCTGTAAAATTACAATAAATACAAACATGTTTTTCTTTAGATTTTTTTGTAAAACTACATGCAGCTTCTGTGATGTTGCTACAGGGACTGTGATTACCGGGAATTGTGATTTTTACCAATAAATGTCTAAACTTCCGCTCGGTGAAACTTTACAAAATGTATTACACACGTGCATATGACGTTAAAAAAGATTTATCCAAATTTTCACCAAAATCCCGAGAAAACAATATAACGATAGAACTACCTTAAATAACTACAGGGTTTCTTATTAAGAAAGAATTCAACAGGATATGGAGATCACCGAGACTTCAAACTTTAAGCACGTTTTTCTCGAAACCTTGATTTTTAAAACGTGGATCGATTTCAAAGGATAGTTTTTAAGCTCTTGTATTCAAATCCTATAACATTATTGTTTGAGACATTATTTTAAAGGCTGTGAAAGCTTTTTTCATGTTCCGAAATTGCATATTTTTTTTAAAGAATTTGAAAGAAAATTAGTTGAGAGTTTGTGGTACAATTTGTAAGTTAATTTTGAATTTACCATCATTTCATTTATACCCATTTTAAATAATCATACATTCATTTTTTCTGTTCATTCGAAAAAAATCATTCATCATTGTCATGCTACTTAATAATTTTTTTGAATCTTATATTTCTAATCATATATTTCATCAACAATAAACACGTGGGGAAATATTTATAAAAAAATAGTCGGAAAGGTTTAAATATATTCAACCCAGAAAATCACTTCTCCCTCTCGATACAATTGATATTTTATTTCGATTTAATTAATCATTTTTAATCAACAAATGCGATGCTGATCGAATGAATATTCTATATTTAGCAATTTCAGTCATTAAAAATGCATTAATAATTCAGGATCGATAAATTTGGTAAAAGGAAATTTATGTCGGGGTTGGTCTCACTTATACTCATCTATAAAAAATATAATCCAACCTTCGTTGAATTAGAAACGAGAAAATGATCAGGAAAATTAAACTTTTTTAATAAAAACTGAAAATAATGTACAGACTTGAAATGCATTCGACTGAATTTGCTCGAAACTAATTAGGAGACTAACTCATCTGAAATATTAATTCTGAGCTTGCGAAATAATTAAATCCTCACTATATTTCAATCGAAATTAAATAATCAACAGCAATTAGTCAGTCACCTCATTTATGAATCGATCAATGTTTACGTCAAAGCTGTTTTATTTTGATTCAAACAAAAAAATATCCAAGTTACAATTTATTCCAAGCAATAGTCGAGAATTAATTATAGAAAAATGATTAAAAAATGTTAGTAACAGATTTTTTGTTTCTTTACAATCCATGTATTTTTTCCCTGTTAATCAAACCCAATTTACGACAAAAAAATCGGTAATGTTGCTGTATATGAAATTTTTCGCAATTTCCAGTATTTTAATCGATAATCTTCAGTCTGAAATTAAACAGCTTTTTAAATGAGCTGCATTTTCATATTTTTTCTGATTTATATAAAAATGCAATGATCGTTCATTTGTCAGTAAGAAGGAAACAATGAAATTTCGTAAAAACGTGTTTACAATAAAGTTTAATGAAAAAAATAAAAATAAACTACAAATCTTCGAAAATTGATATGACGAAGGAGAAAAATGATAAAAAGTTAGACTAAAAAAAAAACAAATTAGAGAAAACTTCAATTCAAAACTATGTTTCTCTGCTTCTCATTTAAGTTTTCTTTGCCTCTTTCGTTCGTTTTCCGCCCAAAGGTTTTGCGTCTTGCAATTACGATGCAATTACGATAAGACTCGGGTTGCCGTTTAGCGGAAGCACCTTCTGCCAGGAAGCGTGAATTCGAGACAGGAGGGCGCCACTTACACTGTTTTTTTTTTTTTTTTTTTTTTTTTTTTTCATTTTTTGCAAGAAAAACGAATCACGTACAATATTTCTTAGTAAGTAGTTCTGTACAGTTACAGTGCAGACACAACGAAGGAGGTTCGAAACGATTGCGAACTAGTTTCTCTAACGTAATACACGTTTTCTTTCTCAATTCTCACTAAAATTGTCTCGTAAACAGCCAATTATTCCAATCCTCCATTTCCCTGCAATTTTTTATCAAGAAATACATTTTTTCATCAAACTATACATTGTTTAATCAAAAAATACATTTTTTGATCAAACAATATATTTTCTTTAAAAAAAAAATTTCAAGGTATCGAGGCCAGAACGTAAATTGTTAAAATCGTTTTTCATGATGTTCAACACGTTATTCAAACCTTCGAACGTTTCAAAGCTTGAATAAATCAAAACAAATATTGAAAAAAACATTATCTCTGGTGATTTTCAAATAGGATTCAATTCACTAATTGTTGAACTCTGCTCTGTTATTTGATTTTGCTTGCTCTCTCGTAGGTGGAAAAATAGTGAGCAAATAAAATTTCGAGAGTTATGTTCGCACTCTAGTCTCGAAAGTGCATCAACTGCTGACATCCAAAAGGGCGTAACTTTGATGATTTTGAAATTTACATCATACCTATTACGCCCTTAAGTATATGAACATATTCTGCAAATGTTTTCTGCTGAAGAGGTTTACAAACTACGGTCTAGAATGAAACGTGAGTTCAACATATCCGATGTAAAGTGGTAGAATGATTTTTTGATTCTTATTAAGTGTTTTTTTTTCGATCATACAAATTTATTAGAACGAAATGAATGGGGGAAAAAATGCTTTTTAAACATAAAAATCTTTTAAAATCTTTCTTAAGGTTTATTGATACGACGAGTTCGTTTTGGACAGCAGAACAACTTGTCAACTATTTGAGAACGTGTTTTTTAAATCATTGGATAAAATTATTAAATAATAAACAATATTTTTTGCAAGAAATCCGGAAAAACTCTGGTTAATTTAATTACTTTAATTATTCAATTATAAATTTAATTATTATTATTAAATTATTTTTATCTAATATCGTTTTATTTTCTTTTTGTTTTCTTTTCATTATTATTTTTATTTTTATTATTATCATTCAATTATTTAAATCTAATATCGTTTTCACCCTTTTTTCATCACACCAATTTGTCATACACTCGTTTATATTTTATTGACGTGAATGAAATGCATGTGAAAAATTTGATTTACCTACATTTCGAACAGTTGCTCTATCAGTGGATAATTTGAAAGAGAGTAACCCTGTAAATATATTTCTCGTTTTCATTGGCATTGATACGTTTTCTCAATACAATAAACCCACCATTTTGACTCTCAAAAAAAATGGCGGCTCCTCAAGCACGTAATTTCAATTTACAACCAAATTTGTCCATTTAATGGTTAAAAGGAATAGAAATAACTTTCGGAAATCTTGTACCTTCGTTCAATACTTGTGGAATATGTCTGAGAAGGTTGTGTCAGAATTGCAGACCGATCGGTTGATCCATTTTTGAGAAATCGTGCTCACCGACTTTGAAAACACCGTTTCGAGATAAACGCGTTGAAAGTTTCGAAAGTTGTGTACACGAGCATAAAAAATTTTCTTCCAACTTACCAGGTGTCATCTACATGCCATAAAAATCATAATGCCATGAAAAAAATCGATTTTTTGAAATTTGCAATTAATTA
The DNA here is from genome assembly GCA_013761285.1 of Campoletis sonorensis. Classification (NCBI taxonomy): domain Eukaryota; kingdom Metazoa; phylum Arthropoda; class Insecta; order Hymenoptera; family Ichneumonidae; genus Campoletis; species Campoletis sonorensis. The sequence goes on from JACEOJ010000137.1 coordinate 535,730, forward strand.
TGAAACAGCATGTATCCCCGACATTGCTGGATCCATTTGAAATTTTCAGAGAATGAACTCAAATGTATGTACATTCCGGAAATGCCTTTAAAAAAATCGATTTTCTTAAATTTCCAACTGATTATAACCCCTTAACGAACTTTATTTTCAAATGCTCTTTTTAAGTTGGATTTATTTGACTCTGGCGCTGACGGTGAAAAGAAACGAAAGATTGTAACGAATCAGGGGGTAAAATTTCGAGTTGGAAAGAGAGAAAGATTAAAAAAAAGACGAGAACCACTTCGTCACGCTCAAGGAAAGTCTGGAAAGAGTGAAGGTGGAAGTACTTGGTCTAGTTTACACGAGTGACGGTTCTCAAACGAGCCCACATGGAGCTCTCATCTCAGGTACACACTTTCATCCGGGTCTTCGTCAACGTAACTATTTTTGGAGGGTGTTAGGATTTCGAGAATATAGAAGTTCAGGTGAAAAAAAAACCTCAAACGATTCAAATATTATACACAAAAATATACGAGGTGTTGCAATTGCAAAAAAAAATTTGTTCATCGCTTTTGAACTTCATGAACCGGAAATCAGGGGGTTGACGAACCCTAAAACTAAATTTATAATAAAAATACTCAAATTAAGTGCAAAATTTTCGCTACAAAAATTGTAACATCAGTCAATTATATGTTTATTTATTCATTTCAGCCTCGCTTCAAAATCGAGTAAATGTTTTGAATTGATCATTTCTCTTCGTTACATTTTCATTGAATCACCCCTTCGAGCCCACCCCTAATTCCAAACATTAATTATTTTCTAGAACATGAATTGATAAAAAAGATTCCTAGACTTATTTTAGCCATTTTCTTTTTTTCTGTTTTCTTTACCTTTCTGTTTTCTTTAAAAAAAAAAAGCTCATTTTGAAAGCAGCAATTCAACAAGTTTACCCTAGCAATGAAATTTGAAAAAAAAAAAAACTAATTATCAGAAAAACTAAAAGCGCTGAAATCTCCTAGACTAAAAAGTCAATTTTAAGTTTATCAGAGTTTTTTATGTTCAAAAAAGTTGTGGAAACCGATGTTTTAGAGAAGTTCGATCGCCATAATCATAATAGTATATACAAAGTAACGGCAAAATGGCCAAATACAAGTTTTCCAAGATAATTTTTTGAAATTTTCCGAGAATCTTCTTGAGTGTCGTATTATAATGTGTAAAAAATTTGAGGAGGTTTTATCGCCTAGTAATCGAGATATTAAGTGTTTGAAATCGCAACTTTGAGATGAGGTCTTAAGGGAGTTACAAAAAAAGACGATGTTTTAGAACTAATAACTCGATTTCTAAACGGTCAAATTTCTTCAAATTTTACCCACAGTTGAGTATGATTGTTGAGAAGATTCATACGAATTTCAAACAATCAAACTTGGAATTTATCGCACCCATGAGAAACGATTGAACTTCCTTAATTGACCAAATGACGATTTAGACACCCTGTATACAGGTGTATTTAAAAAGGTGCAAAAATTTATATATTCACTTTGTATTACAGAATAAAGAATCCGAACATTCCAGATGTACTATGTGTACGTCACATGTATGAAGAGTGTATTTCATCTTTACCTTCTCGTTGCTGAGGTAACCTCAGGAGACGCCAAGTGACCGAGTTGAAACTCTGAGTGACTCATTCAGAAATAGTTTGCCTGTTCGCGAGACTCTCGAGATTAACCATCGTTTGCTTTTGTACCAGAAGAACCCTCCTCCTCGCTCATGTTTCATTAGGACCCTTACAGTGTTGCCTCCCATAAATCGAATAATGAACAAATTCATTCAATTTAATCCAATCGTGCATAAAAACATCCGACACGATATAATAGAAAAAAGTGTTTTTTTTTTCGATTCTCTCATAGAGGTTTCGGAGGCATTTGCGAAAGATTAAGCAGCCTCGAGAGTGGTCAATACTTAGTTGGGTGACCGCTTAACCCTAAATCGACTTCCGTATTAATAACTGACAAGGAGCCAATTTTTCTGAGTTCCTGATGGAGCAAATCAACTGAATTGCGGTGAAAATTTATGACTTCTTTACCGACCAGGTTTTCCACAGTTTCCCCGGGACCTCGTACAAATGCGGTACAGTCCTGCATTAGGAAAAAGTGATTGTGGTCAACACTCTGAGGGGTTTCACAAGAACAGAAACAAGATCAATGGCGTGGGGTTAAGGTGATGGGATAGGCCCGAGTAAAAACAATAAAAAAAATTTTAATGAAATGAAGTCAAGTAATAAAACTATTATGTTTTTTTTATAAATTTAATAATTGTGTAAAAAAAAACATCGTATGATGGAATGTATAGAATGAGCGACGGGATATAAAATTAGGGGGTCATTATAACGGCGATTTAGCTGAAGAGTTGTCAGCTTTGAGATCATCACTAATTGTGCTGTCTCTTTAAGTCCGTTCATTCGGAGGTTAATCCTTCGAACAACGTTTTCCCTTCGTTAACGATTATTAGTCGCGCCAAGCTGAAGTTTCGCAGCCCCCCTCCCCGCTTTTCCGCAATTCCTCTCAATCCCCCTTCACGTAGAAATATTTCGGTTGGTTGCTGGGCCAACCATATCACATTTTCCTATAAACGTCCGGAAGACTGTGCTTTTTTACGGTCATTTCTGTATTTAATGCTCGGCTGAACATGCATAAAACGAGATAGAAACTGTGGGGGTTGAGAGGAAGAGAGAGGGAAGAAAATAGGTTTGAGAAAAAGAAAGAGAAAAAATATACCGGCAAAAAAGAGAGAGAGAGAGAGAGAGAGAGAGAGAGAGAGAGAGAGAGAGACAGGGAGAAAAGTTTGGGAGAGGGAAGAAAAAAAAAAGATAAAAGTATGGAAAAAAAATAAAAGCCAATGAGAGCAGGGGCGGGGGGTGAGAAATGGCAAAAAGAAGCTTTACGCTTGGTGCTCTACGTCGGCCTTTTATTAATACTGCCGAGTAATGAAGTCAGCGCATAGCGATAAAGCTCCAACGCCGTACCTTCAACCCCCTTTAGCCGGTCTTCCCCTTCTCCCTCCATTCTCACTTTCAACCCCTTTTTTCTCAATCTCTCATGCCGCCGCACCACCTACAAACGCATGGACAAAACCTTCGCACCCGGAAAACGCTAACCACCACCAGCAGTTTTCAGGCACTTCGTTTTCATTCTGTTCGTACTTTTTCTTTTTTTTTTTGTATTTAATTTATGCATATTTTTCACTCTCGTATACGATAGTCTGGATTTTTCCTCTTGGAAACACGCGTTTTAATGAGGAATGCATTTACGCCGCAATTTTAAGACGAATCTTTTGTTTCTGATGTATTGTCATTTTTTGGAATCAACCAGAATTATTTAAGGCTAACGATTGGAACATCGACATTTTTTTAATTAAATAGTTAAGAATTTTCTTAATTTTTATTTATTTTTATTTCTACGACTTCTTCGTGTAATCAATTTTTCGAAAAGATAGGGTGGATAAAATAGCAATAATACAGTAGGACTAAAGGATTTTAATACCTTACCGAAGGTTGTATCGAGAAATTTACAATCAAAAATCGAAATATAATAAATAGTTTTTTGGACCACGAGTCGCGCTACTCCTACCTTAACATTTGAAGGGCACATAGAATGCGAGATTTCGAAGAAAAAAGTCCTTTTCTGTTTTTCTCTCCGATGTACCGGTGAAGCGATCTCTTTGATCGAATCACGACCAATGCAGTGCACCAAACACAGCAAGTGGGTGGGGCAACCCGGGCGCAGCGTATTGGCTCTTACTTGTTTTTATTTATATCTCGTGAACGGTACATCCAAGAGCAACATGGCTAAGAACTTTTTTCTTTAATTTTTCGAGCTCTATCGATTGCCGGTTTGTCTAACAGCGAATTTTGGATAACACTGCACATTACAACCGATAAATCATCATATACGGGGTTGGGAAGCAGAGGGGTTTATGAAGACAAAGAGAGGTTGATAAAGAGAAAGAGAAGAGTTAAACTCCACCAGGAAATCGGTCGTGCTGAGAGGACTCGAAGATAATAGTGGGAAGGACAATCCGGATACGTTTCACTAGAACAAAAGCTCGGAGAATCGAGCAGAGACAATTGAACTTGCAGAAAGCAGCAGCCGCTACATAAAACGAAAAGGGGTTAGAGAGGCGAGGACGGGAGGTTCATATTCACGTGGAAACTCGAAAGTATTTCACACGTACCCTAAGGCAAAGGTATAAAGGGTGTGACAATGAACGTGTGAGAATATAAATCGAAATATAATGACAAAAAATCGTCTTTGAAAATTCCGGTTTATTCATTCATTCATACGCTCTTTCCAGACCTTTGAGCATATAATTAAAATTGAAAAATGATTTTTGAATAAATACCTAACTTTTTAAAAACAAGAAATCACGGTATCCCATAAAATAACATAAAACTATCGTAAAAAAAGTTTTTCCTTGAAATTGAAAGTTTGATCATTCCATTTAAATCATATATTGATGCTTTAAAGATCTTTCAACATAAACAATATTTAAATATAAGTTTAGTAGGTTCGTGAAAGCGTGCAAAATATAAATCATTTGCTAAACACGATATACGAGGAAAAGGCTGCAGATATTACACGAGAGAGTCAGAGAGGAGTCCCGAGAGAACTGCTGACGATCGATTCGACCGATGCTCAACTCTCAAGCCCTCTGCCTCCTATTGTGGTGCCCGTCACTTGCACGTGCGCGCATGATTCTCCCAAACGGTAATTAATAACTCAGGTCGCCCAAAATCCAACGATCCATTCACCTATTTTCAATTTTACGTTTTTTTTTTCAAAGTTCTCTCTTCGTTGAACTCTTTTTGAATTTGTCCATTTTTTGAGCAAATCCAGACACAGTTATTTCATGTTTTATTAAACACTTATTCATTTGTTTATATCGAATGAATAAATTTATTAACAATAAGTAAATTCATTTGTTACCAATAAATAAATTTATTTCGTCACTTTAAATAAATTCATGTGTTCAGAAAAAATATTTATTTATTAAGGATAAATGAATAAATTCATTTGTTTAGAATGAATTTAGCAGAGGACTTGCAGTCCATAAATTATTTACTTCGAGTGAATAAATATATTCTTAAATATAAATGACATATTTATTACATTCAAATAAAATTTATATTTATTTTCAATGACCCAGAGGATTTATTTATTTAATAAAGAAATTTATTTGGAACACATACAGTCTATTAAGTTGGTATTTCAATAAATAAATTTTTTTCAGTTAAATAAAGTTCATTGATTTTAAGTAATGCTTTTTTCTAGGGCTAAGATATGAAGATTTTTTTTTTCGTTTAATAATATGAATTAAGGACATTTCGAAATATTAAAGCATTCTTTTTACATCACAAACATGAATAAGTCAAAAAATGTATTTAACTAATGAAAATTGTAATAATTTTTATTTTGAATTTATGATATGCCGTTCAAAGTTTCTTCCCCATTCAATAAATAGTTTGATGTCTTTTGTCAGCGGTCTTGGGGGAATTCTCAACTACTCGCAATATATATTCCATTACGTCCGTTATCTGTATAAAGGTCAAATCCGTTGAATCCCGACTGTCAAAGCATCGAGAAAAATCGAGGGATATGTCGAGCACGATAACACGTGAATGTACAGATAAAGAAATGTTCCCTTAGGTCCAGCAAAAGAAATCGCGAAAGCCTTTCACACGAAACGTCGAAGTCTTTTCTCGGGATATAAAAAGAGAGAAGGATCGAGGTTCCCACATAAAGTTTGATGTTGTAAGATGGCGTCTTCTTAATCTTATTCATACGAATAGACATGAACGTCCAGTTTCATTTAACATTTCTCAAATTCATATGTTTCATTATCCAACAGTGACGCCCAAATAAAATAAATTTCACTTTTTCACAATTAAGGTAGTTCTATCGTTATGTCATTTTCTTGAGATTTTGTTGGAAGTTTGGATAAATCTTCTTTAATGTCATCAACACGTGTGTAATAAGTTTCAAAAGGTTTCACCAACCAGAAGTTCAGATATTTATTCGTAAAAATCACAATTCTCGGTAGTCTCTCGCAAAAGAGCTCGTGTTCAAGTTACATTTTCATCAATAAATATTTTGGCTTCTACATGGTGAAGCCTTCGGAAACTCAGCATACATTTTTATGCAACATCAAAGAAGCTACATCCAGTTTTCCAAAAAATCTAAAGAATTTTTTTTTCGCAATTTTTATAATTATACAGCAAGTGAATATTACCTTTCATGACCTTGAATTTGAAGTATGTTGTTCTTTACTCAATTTACAACAACTTTTCTTTATTAACTTATGTTTTTCGATATGAATGTCACTATAGAACTACCTCAAAACAAAAAAAAATCAGCTCTGGTTCGACAATATGACGACGCGAATTTATCATTGTTCTGTATTCGCAATCTTTTTTCCTGTGCATTTAATTTTTTTGCTGTAAAATGTACTTTTCTTGAAAATATAAATGGAAAGATTTTATTCAATAAAACATATTCAACAACGCTCCCAAAGGTTTAAGGAAAATGTTTTTCCGACTAATTCGAATATAAATATAAATAAGGGAAGAGTTTGTTGATTTCCGGATAGAGTATACATTTTCCGAGATTTACGAGCATTCCGTATAAACAGACGATTTGCCAGATACAATAGAAACGAGATCTCGACTTAATTACCAAACGTCGATGCTTTAAAGCGCCCCAGGCCCCCACGTTACGGTCTTATCAAAACACGGTTTATAGTTACGTCAGAGTTTCGAAAGAGGCTCATCCAGCTTAACCAACAAGGAGCCAAGCTCAAGATAACATTTGATTATTCAACACGATAGTAATCATAGTAATGGTGCAAATCTCCTTAACAAGCTTTGTCAAATTACCCAGAAAAAAAGTATGCAACACCAATTATCTTTAACAATGATTTTACAATAAAAAATAACATTAACTCATAACGTGTTTTGTCAAATGTTTTTATACTTATATTTCAAAGAAAAGTTGTTGAGGAAATTTGTCAATTATGGAAAAAAAGCAGCTTCGGGCGAGGTTAAGGAGATTCGATCGTTTCTCATGCGTTTTATAAATTCCAAGTTCAATTGTTTAAAACTCGTATGAATCTTTACAACAATCATACTCAACTGTGGGTAAAAATTGAGGAAGTTTGACCGTTATAAATCGAGTTATTAGTTGTAAAATATCGTCTTTTTCCGTGACTTCCCATAGACCTCATGTTAATGGTGCGATTTTGAACACTGGATATCTCGATTACCAGACGGTAAAACCTTCTTAAATTTTGTACACAGAATGATACGACGCTCAAGAAGATTTACGCAAAATTGCAAAAAATTATCTTGGACATATTGTGCAATAAGTGTTTAATTTACGAAAATAATTTCGTTGAACGTGTTCACCAAAATATTCGAAATTATTTGCACTATTTTTCAAATTATCTTTCGCATTATTTCTAAATTTTCTATATATAATAAACATTTAATATTTTATAGCATTATCAACGACTTCTTGAATCAACCGTGTTATCTGTTATTCAGCATTTATCTACGATGCATTACGCGAGTATCTCGTGAACTTGTATAAGTTCACATTTATCCCTACCACTTGTGTTCGTTTACTTCTATTCTCGGCTACAATGCCAATGGCGCAATTTTCCTGACAAGTGTTATATGAAATAAAAATCTAGAAGTCAGTCTGAACGAAACGGCGTTGAAGAGAAAGACAGTCTAGAATATCTCCTCTTGGTTTGAAACTTTCGTTGTATTTCAAATAATAAAAAAGTGATTTGAATATAACGAAATAAGTCAGAAAATTGAAGAGTGGATAAAAAAAAGTTTAATTCAAACATTAGGATGGAGTTGAATTTAATTCTCGGGGCCGTAATAATACTTTTGCTTGTTTATCTCTTCAACAAGTATTTCCTTGAAATATTAAAATATTGGGATAAAAAAGGAATCCCAACGATTCCTGGTGCATTGCCAATAATTGGCCACACATTCGAGATATTCTGGAACAACAAATCACTCACTAGTTATTGCAACAAAATTTACACAGTCAACAAAGGTCGAAGCATGGTTGGACTGTTTCAATTAACAAAGCCTACAATAATGCTTATGGATCCAGAGCTCATAAAGACTGTGTTGGTAAAGGATTTTTCGAAATTTCACAAGAACGTGTTGAAAGTTAACGAAAAAGTGGATCCACTTGTGGCTAGAAATCCTTTCTTTAGTTACGGTGAACAATGGAAATTACAACGGAGTCATCTTTCTTACGCTTTGATGTCGAGCAAAAGGTTGCGGATTTTGTGTCACGCAGTCGCCCACGTGTGCGAAAAATTCGCTAAATATTTAGAAGATAAAGTTGAAAACTCGAGAGATGGTGTTTGTGAAATCGAAACAAAAGAATTCGGCAATTGTTTCACAGGCGAAGTAGTGGCTAATGCGGGATTTGGGGTCGAAGGCGATTTCTTTGTTAACGGTTCTGGACCAAATTCCTTTCGTGAAGCTGTCGATGGTTTTATGAAACCTACGATATTGAATACTTTAGCAGAAATGATATTCTTCTTAAGTCCGAGCTTGAATATGATGTTGCGAGTTCGCTTCCTACCGAAAAAAATTGACCGTTTTTTTCGTCGTATTGTCCACGAGATGATCGCCCTTCGTGAAAAGGATGGAATTCCGCGCCACGATTTCTTGCAGCTGATGATAGAGAATTTTACGAACAAAGAGGAACGGGACGAGGAGGCGATAACCGCGAGTGCAACTTCTTTTTTTCTCGACGGTTACGAAACCTCGGCGATTACATTGGGATTCTTTGCTTATCAATTGGGTGAAAATCCAGAAATTCAACAAAAATTGAGAAACGAAGTCAACACTGTTCTCGATAAATATGATGGTCAAATAAGTTACGAGTGTCTGGGGGACATGACGTACATGGACCAAGCTCTTAACGAGTCAATGAGATTGTATCCGGCTCTGGGTACCATGATGAAAAAATCCAGCGAACGTTGCACACTCGTCGGCGAAGATGGCCTCGAATGCGTCCTTGAACCCAACACTGATATCATTATTCCCATTCAAGCGATGCACACAGATCCGAAATATTGGAAAAATCCAGACACTTTCGATCCCGAAAGATTCGTCGCTGATTGTAATGACGAACGTCCTAAAATGACTTATTTGCCATTTGGCGAAGGACCCAGAATTTGCGTTGGCATGAGATTCGCATTACTCCAAATTAAAGCAGCTGTTTGCATGATTCTCAAAGATTTTAGTATCGAAAAATCACCAAAAACTATCCGACCTTTGAAATTGGGACCTGGAGCGATTCTCATCAGTATAGAGGGTGGATTATGGGTCAATTTAAAGCCACTCAGAAACCATTAATCTTTTTTGGCAATTTTTCAAACCCGTCGAAAAATGAAAATGAAGATTAAATAATAAAGTACAGTTTATTGGCATTTATTTTCCTCACCATAATATTTTGTAGTCACAAAATTCCAAAAATTTCACAACGGTCAATAAGATTTTTTTGAAACACCATCGCGATTTTACTCGAAATATATATTTCTATTAATTATCGCACATTTTAATCTCGCTTCATTTTCGTCCAGTTTCATAACATGGATTTTATTTTGATTTTTTTTTTCAACACTTATCAGCTATCAAGGTCACAAGGGTGAATCAATTTTGACAGTGACGAATGAACAGATATCATTACCATAAATTCTAACGGCCGGAATACACCACTTTAAGCTGTTTGTAAATCTCGACATATTTTCACGTGGTTAAACTTTTTTAAAATGATTTTTATGTTATATTTTGAAGCACAAAATAAACGCTCACGAAAAATTGGACACCAACCCTTCAATTTGGTGAATGAATTCATTATTTATCGTTTTTATTCGTTATGACTGATCAAAATTTTCAACTAATGTTCTGAGAGGCGAATAGGGCAGTTAAGGTAGTTTCTTCGTTATATTAATTCGTTTTCTTAAGATTTTTTTGAAAATTTGGATAAATCTTTGTTAGTGTCATATGCACGTGCGTGATAAATTTTAAAAAGTTTCAGCAAGCGGAACGTTCAGACATTTATTTGTAAAAATCACAATTTTTAGAAGTCTCTCATAAGAGCTCATATTCAAAGTTACATTTTCATTAATGAATATTTTGGCTCCTACATGGTCGAGTAAAATCTAAATAAAATCTAAAAATCTAAAGAATAAAATGTTCTCAATTTTTGTAATTTTACAGCAAGTACATATTACCTTGGATTACCTTGAATTTCTTTTATATTGTTCTTTAGTCAATTTACAACAACTTTTCTTGATTAACTTATGCCGGCAAATCATTTTATATGTGAGAAAAACTGAAAAACAATTTTTCAATATGAATGTCACGATAGAACTACCTCAAATGATCATTCGCGTCTGTCACTGTTACGTGGGCGTGAAACAGATCTGAATTGCTTGCATGCGCAATCTGCCTCCTCAGCACTTTATTAGGTTCAATTGACACATTTTTTTCAATATAACCTCGATTCTGTTATGGTTTAGATTTCGAGGGAATTAGTAATTGACGTGAAAAATTAGAGGTAATCTTGACCATGATGAATGGAAAAAGAAATTATTATTATAACATTGTAATATATTGTAGAATTTGTTCATCCATTAGGAAAGTGAATAGAAACATTTTCAAGCACCTCGATGGGAAACGAAAAATTCCAAAAACCAATTAACATTAAGAATACTTTTTTTTATGTTATATAAACGATTTTGTGTTTTAGATCCAATATTTTTTAGCATTTAGAGAAAAAAAATGTATCGCTAGAAATTTAACAGAATCCTTTCATTTTGATGACAAATTAAATTGATATAAAAACTATTGTTTTTCTCCGTTGCAAGGAGAACAATGCAATTCGTTCAATTTTTTTTTTCCTTGAGATTTTGAAATTTTTGACATTTTTAATTTTCAAATAAATCCTAAAAAATCTGCACCAAAAATTAAAAATGGTACGGGAGGCTCCCAAGATAATAAAACAACTGAAAGACAAATTGAAGTGGCAAATAAGATTATCGAACGATAAATCCTTATCGAGTCTTGATACTTATCCGTAATTAAAGATTGATTATTGACTTCTAATCAAGTTGAATCTTAAAAAAAACGTTGGACATTATCTAATCGAAATTTGATGGAGATTGTCGTTTTTAAAAACGACAAAAATGAGCTGTTTTTCTTTTTCATTTTTCCAATATATTTGCCTTATCAGTACCAATAATTAATCGATTAATCGATTATTTGCTTAAATTCAAGACTCGAGAACTCGAGAAAACTACGCACTTCTGCTTTTCGCGGTGTAGTAACACTTGGGTTCCTACTAGTTTTTATCCATGTACTTCTGTTTGCAGCCGCAGCGATAATATGACGCACAAGGTTCTTGATAGGAGTAAAATGAAATAACAATCAAGGGGTCAGTCTCAACGAGACAGCGCTGGAAATCAGTCGAGAATATATCCTCGGTTCGGGAACTTCGTGCAATATTTCGAAGGAAAAGAGTGCTTTTGATATAAAATAATAATACAAGTCCCAACATTGGAAAGTGGAGAAAGTTTTTTCGAGTTTATTCGAACCTAAACATTAAGATGGAGTTAAAATTAATTCTCGTTGCTGTAATAATACTTTTGCTCGTTTATCTCTTCAACAAGTATTTCATTCAGATTTACAAATATTGGGATAAAAAAGGGATCCCAACGGTACCTGGTGCACTGCCGATAATTGGTCACATGTACGATATCCTCGTGAGCAACAGAACCTTCGCTTGTTTCGTCGACAAAGTTTACAAGGCGAATAAAGGCCGAAGCATGGTTGGATTTTATCAACTTCAACAGCCCGCTCTGGTGCTTATGGACCCTGAACTCATAAAAGCAGTGTTAGTGAGCGACTTTCCAAAGTTCCATGAAAATGTCTTTAAAGTTGATGAAAAAGTAGATCCTCTTTTGGCTGAAAATCCTTTTTTTAATGTCGGTGAAAAATGGAAGACACAACGGAGTCGTCTGTCTTATGCTTTGACGTCGGGCAAAAGATTACGAATCTTGTGTCACTCGATAGCCCACGTATGCAACAAATTTACTAATTATTTACAAGAGAATGTGAAAAAATCAGAGAAGGGTGTGTTCGAGGTTGAAATGAAAGAACTAGGCAATCGTTTCACCGGGGAAGTAGTGGCAAACGCTGCGTTTGGGGTCGAAGGCGATTTTTTCATAAGCGGAAGTGGACCGAATTCTTTTCGTGAAGCTGTTTACGGCTTTTTGGAACCATCGTTTTTCAACCTGTTTGCCCAAACGCTGCTCTTCTTATTACCGTCATTGGGTAAAATTTTGAAGCTAAGTTTTCTGCCGAAAAAGACCGATCGATTTTTCCGTCGTGTTGTTCACGAGATGATTAGCCTTCGTCAAAAAGACGGAATAGCAAGAAACGACTTTTTGCAACTGACCGTCGATGGTTTGAAGAGCGAAGGTGGGGAAATTGATGAAAAGGCAATAGTTGCTGCTGCAACGTCATTTTTTGTTGACGGTTACGAAACGTCGGCTGTCACGCTGGCCTTTTTGGTTTACCAGTTAGCTGAGAATCCAGAAGTTCAAGAAAAATTGAGAAAAGAGATTAAAACCGTACTGGAAAAACACGACGGTCTAATTTCTTATGAATCCTTAAAAGAAATGACGTTTATGGACCAAAGCCTTCACGAGTCAATGAGACGCATTCCAGTCGTTGGTTTTCTCCCCAAAAAAGCAACGGAAGAATATAAATTCGTGGGAAATGACGGACTTGAGTGCATCGTCGAACCTGAAACTCAGCTCTTTTTACCCATTCAAGCGATTCAAAGCGATCCTCAATATTGGCAAGACCCCGAAACATTCAGACCCGAAAGATTCGCCGATGACTCCGAAAAACAACGTCCGAGAGCCGTTTTCATTCCATTTGGTGATGGACCAAGGCAATGCCCTGGTATGAGATTTGCTACAATGCAAATAAAAGGTGCTATTGCTACTATCTTCAAAGATTATGTCGCCGAAGTTTCGCCTAAAACTAAACGTCCGTTGGAACCCAAACGAGGAGCAGTTCTCACCACTATGGAGGGTGGGCTGTGGATCAACTTTAAACCACTTTAACTCATCTGCGCAAATGCTTTTTTTAAGAGATCGTCTCAGTGTGAAATTTTAACAAAATCGTTTTTTATTCATTATCGGATAGTATATATTGTGACGAACATTCTCTCAATTTTTTCAATCGAAACTCAAATTATTACTGTCGCTACAGCGTTTCTTGTAGGAAGGGAAAAAAGGGCTAAGCTCGATACTTTTTGTTCAAACCGCCGCCATGTTGTCATGTTTCGAAAAAAAAACCTCGATAGCGCGATAGCGACTTTCCTACAGATCAATAATCGTTTTGAGATTGTTGTTTCGGATCATTCTTGCGGCCGCAATCGTGGACATCGTACACGACCTTTTTTTTTTAACGTGTCATTTCAACAATTCATTTAATTATTATATTATACACTACATAAATAAACGTTGAAAAAATCATGAATGTATTCATTTATATATTAAAAAACTAGACCAATTGGTTTATTCCAACATAACAAAAAAAAAAATCGCGAAAATCAGTGATTTTTGCTGATTGAGACGACCCCTTAACTTGTTTCTTCGCTTCATTGTATAATTGTACGAACATTTACAACTGTTTTGTCAATGGAGCGAAAGATAACGTTATTCTTTTATCTTTTTTTCTTTATTTAGAATATGAGTAAAATCCTAGTCTTTCGATATGTTTTTTTTTGTTTTTTTCTGCATCTACTCTTGAGAGTTTTTATCTTTTGCACCAGGGCCCACGTACAGAGAGGTACACGTGGCCTAATTTTTTTTTGCCACATTTCAGTTCGTCAGAGCTTCCAGAGACTCAGAAAAATTGCCGTTGACTAAACGGTCACCCAACCAATTATTGATTTCGAGAACATTTGCTTAACTTTGATAATCTAAGTGCAAGTGTCGAAAATCAAAACGTGTTATAAAAATTCCTTTTCTTTTTTTTTTGTTTTTTTTTTTTTCATTGCAATAAAATCGATCTTGAAGAAACAAAACTTAATCCATTGGAAAAGACTTTCTGTCTGCCCCATGCGTTATTGACGCAAGCAGCTTATAAATTATAGCCACTAATTACAAATTCGTAATTATTCGCTCGACTATCAGCCAAAAGAATGAGAGAATAAGCGCGGATGACGAAGAAAGACGAAATGAAAGGGAGGGATGAAATGTGCGTGTGCGAGAGAGAGTGAGAGAGAGAGAGAGAGAGAGAGAGACAAAGAGCAACGCGAGTGAGAGTTTTCCGATAATTACCGTCGAGACCACGATGGGCGTGTGGCAGCGTCAGCAGCGAGAGCTCGCAGCTGTCTAGCCAGAAGCCACAGCTTGACAGGCACCCTGTGATATCCACTGACTCGCGTCCCTTACATCCGTCAGAGAATAATCACCTGACTAAATTTTTTTTTTTTATAAAAAAAAAAAAACACAAAACAAAATCTTTATCAATCAAAATCGCAGAATACTTTGTACAGTTGAAAAAAAAAAAAAAAACATATTTATCAAAAAATCAAAATTTTTATCTAAGACCAAATGAAATATAAATTGATTTTCTTCACTATTTGCAAATAAAAACAAATATGAATCGAGGTTATTATCAGATTAGAATTTCGAGCATCACGTTAACGTTATATTTTCATGTTGTAGAAATATTCACTGATCGATAAATTCTTTAAAATGATTTATATCTGACTCTTGAATTTTGATCAATTCGATAAGAACAAAAAATTTAACGTTTTTTGATACCTCCACTGTGTTACACACTCCAAAATTGATTAGATTAAAATGTTCAAATCTCATCAACTCTGGAGATCAAATGAAATAACCTGGATCTGTCGAAACCATGGGAGATTAACAGTGCAAGGAAAATATATTTATTAAGGTAGTTCTGACATTCATATCAAAAAATTGTTTTTCAGTTGTTCTCACATACAAAATGGTTTGCTGGCATAAGTTAATAAAGAAAAGTTGTTGTAAATTGACTAAAGAACAACATACTCCAAATTCGAGATCATCCAAGGTAATATGTAGTTGCTGTATAATCACAAAAATTGCCAACTTTTTTTTCTTCCTGTTATTTCGAAAAACTGAACGTAGCTTCTTTGATGTTGCATAAAAATGTATGCAAAGTTGTAGAGGGCTTCACCATGTGGCCACCAAAATATTTATTAATGAAAATGTAACATTTGACACGAGCTCTTATGAGAGACTACCGAAAATTGTGATTTTTACCAATAAATATCTAAACTTCCGAAAGTCCGATCAAAAATTAATGTAAAACCCTGCGACTTGAAATTCTGTCCTGAAATGACAAAACTCACGAAGTTTTTTTTTTTTTTTCAACTCGTGACACCCTGTACTGTAGAGTTACATAAAGGTAACTGAGCTACAAGGAAAACCACTCAGCCATTGCGAGATGTGGAGCCAACAGTCCTCAGACAGTACAGTGAAAGTTATTCACTATCTTCAACAACCCTCTTAAGCTCGTTCTCGGCCTGTCTAACATGCTGCTTTTTTTCCTTTTTTCTCTATCCTCGAAATAAAAGCTGGCCAATTCGGTCTTTGGTTTATCTCGCACTTCCTTCCTGACCATATGGAAATAGTGCCAAACATTCATTACAAAAATATACCAAGTGCTTGTACTTCAAAAAAAAAAAACTACATTGTAAAATCTGGGTTACTAAATTTTTTTTTAATTTTTTTCAAACTCTTGACATTTATCAGATACTTTTTCTGATTCATGTGGTTTTTCATTCAACAAATTAAATATAAGTTGCGGAACTTTCATTTTTGTTTAACAAAATTCAATAACACGTGAATCTTTTTTTTGATATTAATACATTTTTTGATAATAATAAAATTATATATTATAAAATATATAGATTTTTCTGATAATGATAAAAGCTAAAAATATTAATTACTTTATACAAGAAATGAAAAAAAGGGATAAAACAAAAAACTAGTAGTTAAAAAGTAAGTAAAACAAATGACGTATTATGATTATTTGATGTTTTATTAATCGTGCACTATATACATGTAGCATTTATTATAACATCACAGTGTCATGTTTATTTTCACACAAAATTATTTTATTTTGATAATTACAATTTATTCTACCGATGTCTTATTAAAAATGTTTAAAAATCGAATTGAATGAAAAAATCTTGACAAACATTGACGAACAACGTCATAAGTAGCGATGGAAAACGTCGTATTTTTGTCTCTTTAGCACACGTGGTCATAAATGGTTTAAATTTCTCTTCATAAAAAGAGAATAAAACACCATGAGAAAAGGGTCTCAGTAATTAGAATATTAAAATGAGGTTTCATCGCGTGTCTTATCTCGTCGGAGTTTCAACAAAATATATGGTAACCTGTTTCTCTTTCGCTTTGCTCTAGAATGTTTTCTAAGTTACATCGGAAAACGTACATTTCAGTCGCAAAATTACGAGAAATGTTGTCTCTTTTCGCTTATAATTTCTTTAGATTTTATAAAACTTAAGCTCGCACTAGTTCAACCTTCAAAAGATGGAATTAATGAAGGCATATTTTCTTTTTGATATTTATATTTTATCTACATATTGAATTTTATTCTCCAACAATGAAAACAGACTCAGAAATAGTCTTGACATTAATCATTAATTTTCATATTGTAGGATAATTTGTCTCAGGATTCCAGGTAAAATGGACAAGATGTATATTCAAAAAGGAGAACAAGGTAACAATCGAAGATTTAGGAGGTTAAGGTAGTTCCATCGTGACATTCATATCGAAAAATTGATTTTTAGTTTTTCTCACACACAAAATGGTTTGCGGGCATAAGTTAACAAAGAAAAGTTGTTACAACATGACTGAAAAACAACGTCCCCAAATTCGAGCTCGCCCAAGGTAATACGTACTTGCTCTAAAATAACGAAAATTGCGAATATTTTTTTCTTTCGATTTTTTTGAATGACTAAATGTAGCTTCTTTGATGTTGCATAAAAACGTAAGCAAAGTTTTAGAAGGCCTCAGCATGTAGGAGCGAAAATATTTATTGTTTAAAATGTAACTTTTAACACGAGCTCTTATGAGAGACTATCGAAAACTGTGATATTTACCAATAAGTATCTAAACTTCCACTTGGTGAAACTTTCTAAAACTTATTACACACGTGCACGTGACATTAAAGAAGGTTGATGCAAATTATCGACAAAATGTTAAGAAAAAGATGTAACGACAGAGCTACCCGAAGAAAAAGATGTCAGAATTCAAAAGACAATTCAACGCCTAATATTTCGTTGACCACCGGTTCGATTTTTGGCTGCCGAGGAATGTCCTGACCAAAAAAACAATTCAATGAAAAAACTTATGATCGCACATGCCCATCCAACCCCAAGAATGACAACCGTAAAATCCAAGTCCTTAACAGTTAAAACCTTGGGACTATCATCATTTTCCTTGTATCGTTTAATATCTAAAATGCGTTTCTGATGAGCATACACAGCCTCGTAATCGTACTCTCGAATACCAGACTCGACGTAATAGAACTCGTGTCGCATGAGCCTCTCTTCCAAAGGCCAATCTTGTCTGAGTGGTTGGCTCAGAGCAAACTCGATGACTGGAAACTCAGACATATGAAGTTTCAATTTGACAACATGATCAAGTAATTTACTTCTTCCAGAAACGCAAGCAATCGATGAGTTTAGTAATATGTTATCCGTACAGTTCTTAGAATCCGTATCGATGCCAACAAAACGTTTTTCGAAGGAAGGATGGCTGAACACCATACTATCATTGACACGTCCATAAATAACATGATCCGAATTCATAAGATCGCGTTTGTTATTGATGTTCGGATAACGAATGTGTTTGGTCATTAAAGCCGCCCATTGTCCCTGATAAAGAGCCTGCATCACGACAACAAAGATGAATAAACAAGCCAAATATATTCTTGATCCGAAATTATTCGGCAATTCGGTAAAGCACGAGTTGCATATCATGCGGAGAGTGTTTAGAATAGCTATCATGGAAGATTGTTTTAGGGCGTATTTCAAGAAAATCACAGTAACAAGGCAAACAATGCACAAACCAATTCTCGATGAGGCATCAATGGCCGAAATGATTTTCTGCCATTGAGAAAGATAAGCTGTGAGCTGAGTAACGGCGAAATATTTACCGTAAAAAATCGGATAAGTTGCCGGTTGGTCCGGTATCGATTGCCGTAACACGTAGCGGGAAATAAGATCGGCCCGCCCATTAGTTACATCTGCCAACATGCCATGACCTTCACCTTCATTATCAATGAACCCTAGAGAATCACCTTCCGAATAGTGCATTATTTTTAACGAAATGTTCATGTGACGAGACATCGTCTGTAAAACATTGTCTATAGATTTGGCGCGAGCAAATCTGTTGCTCTTGCTGCCCTCAACAGCCATTTCACCTTGAGACGTTGCATAGCGAACCTCATAACCCCCTGCATCACTCGTCTTATCAAAATCAATGTTTTTACATATATCCACATTATCCGAATAGCTCCGTACGAATAGTGCCCAAGGATGCTCGTTTATGCCTTTGTAGCTTTCGCTCAATTTCCAAGGCTTCGGTGCCGATTCGGTGTACGGATTGAACGTGTAGATCAATGCTCCGCCAACATCGTCTTTGCATGTAAACTTTGCTCCTAGTATATTCATCGTCCATGCTTTCCACAAAAATTCAAACGCCCCTGAGCATCCATCTTCTTTGCGGGACGAGTCAAAAATATAAAACTGAGCCATGTGGTTCCACCATTGAGAATTCTTCACATCAAGCAGAATCCTTTCAAGATCCAGTGACGATGTGGCCGTTACTGCAAAAACCTGCAGTTTGTATCGAGACCACCTCGAGACGAGACCATTTTCAAATGATTTTTCGTTGTTATTGATCAGCACTGTACTCATCGGATCGTCAGACCCAAACGAAACGACAAACGAATCGGATAAATTACCAGCCAGACCAATCACTCCTACGCGCTCTCCGTAACACGAATTTATAATCCTTGCCTGAAAGTCGATAATGTTCCGAATTTTTTATATTCACTACTATGTAAACAATTTTTTAAATGTCATTATGAGATGCACTTTAGTTCACGATTGCTGAACTGTCATTAGAATAATTTAAAAATCCTAATTAATTTAAATTAAAATAGAATTGAAAAGTATTTTAAAAAATCGTAATGAACGGATTGCAAAAGTACAACTTACCGTTATTGAGTCGAGATCTGGCGTCTTTGACACTATTGGCATTAACTCTCCATTAACTAATATGATCGTTATTACTTCTAGAGCCAATGCCACAAGCCTAAATTTTAGTTTATTCATGTTGCAGGAATCGGTACAGCTCTAGACGTTCCTTCTACGACACGAAATTGTTTTTTTTTAATCATCTACTGAGAATGCAAAATACCAATTAAGTTTGCAAACTAGTTTAAGCAGTTCTATTGAAACATTTGTGCGTTTACACCATTATATGACAGATCGCCAGGGATGCAAGATCTAATGAAAATATGTTCACTCTATCGAGAACTCATTACACGAAGAGAATTTTGCTCTAATAATTACTACGTTCCTATTTTATCATAACGTCAAAAAAAAAAAAGAGTAATAGAAGCAAACAGAGTAACCGACGTATCGTGTGCAATTTTTCAAAAGTATTTCATAGTTTACGTATCTCGCCTTAAGAAGGATCGATCGTTTCTCATGCGTTCGATAGATTCCAAGCTTAATTGTTAATTGTTCGGTAATAACATCGAATACCTCGATTACCAGATGGTGAAACCTTTTCAAATTTTTAACAAATTATAATACGACGCTCAGGAAGATCATTTTGTAAGTACTTACGTTTTCTATAATTAGGGAGAATTTCACGGTGAGTCGGCACGAGTCCACGGACGTCTCCAATCAAGTAACAAATGCAAACATGACAATTTTCAGAAATATTTACTAAACTATTCACAACTATTAACAGAAGATGAAACGATCCGAGAGTTAACAGAATGACAGACAACGATGAAATGTCGATTGACTAAACTTACATTTTTCTGTTATACTACAGAAAACCGTTACCATTGGCTACCGAAAGTGCGAAACACTGAGAAAAATCACAATTACACAATAATTATATAGAAATTCAAGAAAGCAAATACACCCAATGTCCATTAAAAAATGATACTCTCCATTAAATTAAAAATGTATTGTCATATATCTTTGTCGACGACACGCAGCACTTATTAAGAAGATATGGAATGCAAATAGATTGTAAAGTTTTTTACAACTTGCTGATATGAACACGACTACATTATTTTACGATTCGATCAATGCATAAGAATGCGTTTATGGTGTCGACCTTTCGACCGACATTGTTGCTCAAACCGTTGTCATAGATGCACGTTTGGCTACCGAAAGCACCAAATACAATTTATTTATTTCCAACCAACATCGATGTACGCTAATCGTTGGGATAATGGCGGCAATTAAACAACAATTATATCGTAATGCACAGAAATTAATGTCGTGATTACAAATGGCACCCATCACATATCTTTAGCGACAGCACTAATTAATAATATTTGCGACGCAACATAATTTCAATCCTTTGGAACTCATCAGCAGAGAAATGGTTGAACGGAGCACGTTTTTAATGGCGTGAATCGAACAGGAAAACTGCCATCCATATAATAGAAGTTTTTTGTTCATTAGTCCATATAGTGACGCGTAGAAAAATTGGACGCAAACTGCTTGAATAAACGTTCTCAAATAACATAATCTATTTGTTTGATTACGACATCTTCGTTCAAGCGAATACAAATTTTTGAAATCTCAAATTTTATAAAATCGGGTATGCAATTCATGTAGATTTGAATGTTCCCTTTATTTAAGCTTTATGTATGAAAATCGTAATTAAATTAATTGTGTGTATCGTTAAAAGTGTCAATAAATACTACGCTGTTTATTTCTCGAAATTTTTATCATTTTTGGTCAAATGTGATTCTTTGACGATAATTTCTCTGTGACAAAATAATTGACCCAATGATTATTTTAACCGATCGACTCGAATTTCGGATCGGACTTCCGTTACACTCTTAAGACCATTTTCATTCGAGCTCGACTTCTTAGAAAAGTTCGATTGCCGTCGTATGGCCGTCGGATCTTTGGCTCTTCTTCTTTTGCCGCAAGTCTCTATACTGTCAGAATAAGAGGAAGAAGGACGATAAGCGCGAAGAGAGAAAATACGAGGAGAAGAGAGAGAGAGAGAGGGGTGTGATGACGGTGAAACGGCGGGGAATCACGCGGGGGAGGCTGCGGAATTGCGGATACGGTCGTAGGACGTGACTTGGATGCAATATTTAAAAGCAACCGTCCCGACGTCAATACTCTTCTTACACCGACAACCTTTACGCACATTTTCGAAGAACCACAAAAAAAAGACCTCAACCCATGAATAGTTCATTTTTTCGATATTATTTTTTTCATTTAACTCGAGGAATGACTCTTGACAAAAAAGCACAAAAAACAACGACAAAAAATTCGTCATTCAATTTGTCTAATATGCCTTTTAATGTTAAAATGCGAATAAAAAATACTATCAATCAACAAATGGTACAAATTGCAACAAATTTTTCCATCGAGAAACGAAATTGTTATAAAAACGTTAGCGTCATTCGAGGATCAAATATTGCGCAATTTGATGTTTTTTTTTTTTTTTTCGAAAAAAACTGGAACGATGTAGTTCCGAAAAAAGTTTATATAATTACCAACGCTTCTTGCAAAATTTAATTGTGGTAAAGTGTTGAATTATATGGTCGAGTAAAATTGAGGAATGAAATTGCGAGAAATTACACTGTTTGTAGAAAATGAGAAAGCAAAGAAGGGGAAGAGGGGAAAGAGGAGGACAAGGGAGATAAAAGCTCAACTGCGAAGGCTACCGGAAACGAGCCGCTGTTCGACGGCTCGTGAAATGAAATCTTGGAACGCGAAGAGAGAAAAATAGAGAAGGGATCGTTTATAAAATTCGACAGATGGATTTAACCCCTGCGAAAGTGGTTAAATCCATGGAGATTGCTGTAAATACATATATATATAATTTTTAGTGGATTTTAATCGAAAAAAAATCCCAGTAAAGAGTCTTCGGTTATAAATTCAACGATTTTTCGTATGCATACCTGACAAGAGACAGCGAAACATGAAGCAATTATGAAATTAATAATCAAATCATCGAGCCATTTTATTTATTGTTTCTTTCGCTCTTATTCTTTCAAATTTTTATCGACATTTGTGCCGCCAAATTGTCCTTCAAATTCAGCAAAAACATATTGTACTTTGCTAAGTTAACTGCTTTGTTTTTTTTGTTTTCGTTTTTTTTCTATCATGACTAGCTGTGACAGCGGGCTTCGCCCGCAACACAAGTAATTGGCGCTAAGGATTACGCTAGCTTTTTTTTCTCGAAATGTGGCAGTCGACTTTCATATACCTAGAGATGAGCAATGACAAAAAAATCGAAATCCACAAAATTTTAACAAATTCACGAAATTGACTTCAACTTTTTTTCCATTCGAAGCTGGTACCCCAGCCACCGCTCATTCTCTTCGTTGTGGAATTATCTTCAAATTTGTAATTAGGATTTTATATTTATAGTCTTTTTTTTTAACATGAGAAATTTTACCGTAAAAAAATGATGAAGAATTGAATTTTTTGCGTGGCCTTCCCTGAATAAATAATTCATCGGAATGTTGTACGGCCTGCAACCTATTCTGATTCATGGGCTTCGTTCCTGTGGAGGATTTATCAAAATTGGTTTAGCGGTTTTCGCGTGAAAAGCGGCGGAACACAATTTTGCAGTCTAGTTTTCGATACATAGAAATAAAAGTTTTTTTTTGTGTGGATAATCGAGAATTCTGTTCGGTCTGGCGATCGAACAGCGTCTACACCGTTTATTGCCCAAGTTTCGTCTCACTCGAGTCAAACGAGGTTCAAATTAAACGCTGTACGGTCGCCCACAGAATTAAATTCATACGTAAGTGCAATAATATTTCTGTACGAATATATAATAATAGGAAATGTCAAAATTTCGGTGTCTCGCAAAGTAGCGGATAACGAAGCGCCGACAAGACTGAAGTTCTTGGCTCTCAAAAGTTGTAACATGCGTTTACGAGAAAGAGAAAGACCGAGAGAACTATTAATGGCTAAAGTTTAAACTGGACCGAAGTTGCCATACTTGCAACGATCCATCCACGACTCGTCTCATTCTCCATTTACTCTGTTTCCACAAAACTCTTATCAACAACTTTGAAAAGATACAAAAAATACTGCTTCCTTTCAATTAAGGCAAATGACTTATATTTCTTCATCAATAAAAACTCTGAAAAGATGCGGCTGTGCAGAAGGAACATGGCAAAACCTTGCAGGATATTACAACTATCAACAATTTTTGTTTTCAGTTTTTCTTACATACGAAATGGTTTGCGAGCCTAAGTTCATTGAAATAAAGTCGTTACAAATTGACTAAAGAACACCATACTCTAAATTCAAGATTGTTCGAGGTAATCTGTATTTTTTTATATAATATCCAAAATTTCGAAAAAATTTTACGATCGATTTTTTTGAAAAACCAAACAAAGCTTCTTCGATGTTACATAAAAGCGTATGCAAAGTTTTGAGAGGTTTCACTATTTCGAAATCGAAATGTTTAATGTCGAAAATCGGAACTTTTAACACGCGTTCTTATGAGAAACTACTGAACATTGTGATTTTTATAAATATCTCGACTTCTACATGGTGAAAGCTTTTGAAATTGCGCGAGCTATTAGATATCACTATCCTCTTTGTACGGTAAAAATTTGAAGGAATTGTATCGCTAGAAAATTTTTCATACAACGTCCTCAACTCGTATATTAAAAATTTATTCAATTATTCAAAATGAATGAAAAAACTGTTCAGTTATACTTGACTATCAACATTTTTTGTGCACACATTTTTTTCTTTGTGGCAGAGCCCCACTAATCAATAAAACGTCGAGAATTTTCCTAAATTTCTAAAGTATCTCGAAATGTCGTCGACTTCAAATAAACCCATGATTTAACCAATCGCGGCCGATTAACGTCAATTAAAATATATGTTTACAGGCTTAATTCAGGAGGTTTCTAGTCTCCAGAGCAATGCGGAGCTCAAATCTTTGAGTAATGTATCGTAATCCTTGAAAAAACCTTGGCTCTCAAGATTTGCCACTTCTTCCACATCCAAACCTTTTCCCTCTCACTCTCTCTTATTTCTATGTGATACATTACCTTTTCGCTCTGCAAAAACGTTAGCGAGATCGTGTTACGGTTTCCCGGTCGTTAAATTATATACACGAGGGATTCTCATTAAAGTCACGAACGTTTTTATTTTTTTCTACTAAATAATGTCAGTTTTAAAAATCAAATGGAATTTATTATTTGCAAAACTTTTAACGTCGGCACTTGATTTCATTTTCAATTTTCGAACTAAAAGCTCTCACTACAAAGAAAAAAAAATCGGACAGTCAGTGGAAATTCATTTGTTGAATTTTTTTTACCAACCGTTCATAAAGTGGGTAACGATGATCCATAGAGAAAAAAAAATCCACAAAGAAAAATATCTGTCATAAGATTTTGTTAAGGTAGTTCTATCGTGATATTCATATCGAAAAATTGTTTTTCAGTTCTTCTAACATACAAAATGGTTTGCGGGCACAAGTTAATTCAGAAAAGTTGTTGTAAATTGACTAAAGAACAACATACTCCAAATTCAATTATATCCAAGGTAATATGTACTTGCTATATAATTACAAAAATTGCAAACATTTTTTTTTCTTTTAGATTTTTTTAAAAAACAAAACGTAGCTTCTTTGATGTTGCATGAAAATGTATGCAAGGTTTTAGAAGGCTTCACCATGTAGGAGCCAAAATATGTATTGATGAAAAT
The DNA here is from genome assembly GCA_013761285.1 of Campoletis sonorensis. NCBI lineage: Eukaryota > Metazoa > Arthropoda > Insecta > Hymenoptera > Ichneumonidae > Campoletis > Campoletis sonorensis. The sequence continues at coordinate 560,860 of JACEOJ010000137.1, forward strand.
GTGACGTTTAACACGAGCTCTTATCAGAGACTATCGAAAATTGTGATTTTTACCAATAAATATCTGAACTTCGTAAAGCCTTCTAAAACTTATTCCACACGTGCATATGACATTGAAAAAGATTTTTCCAAATTTCTAACAAAATCTTAAGAAAACGATATAACGATAGAACTACCTTAAGTTGATTTTATTTTGAAGAAAAAAATCTTGAGTTCTTCTGAAATGCCTCGTATATAAATAACGAATGTAAGAATGTGTGCATGTGTGTATAAATGCGTTTGGTACATTGGTGAATACGTCCCGAGGGGTAGATTTATGGAAAAGGAGTCTCGTCGGCGTCTTCTTGGAATTTGCAGAAATTTAGAGCTCAGCAGGGGCAAAGTGGGTGCATATGAGGATTTTCTCCGGTATTTCCTCACCGGCCATGTACCTTTACTTCTACTTTTTCATGTCTCCGGATCTTCCCAGTTTTTCCAGAATTTTCTTACATCATTTTGACCATCTTTTTTCTCCTCATGGATCACGATACCCACCAAATAAAAAGTAGTAACTAACAAATATTAATTCTTTCCCAATTTTTATATTCTATTGATCGAATAAACGAATGTTATTATTTTCATGAAAAATATGTTTCAAAGAATCGACTAAATGTCTCATGATTTTTCGCCAGTTGGAAATTCCGAATGGAAAGTTGACGGATTGCAAAAAAATATCTAAAGAGAAACGAACATAGAAAAAGAAGCTGAAGAAAAGAAGGAGAAGCGGAAACAAGAAAGATAAAGAGAAAGGGGAACAAAAATGGTGAGCGCGTGCCATACTTCTTCGTGAAAAGAGGGCACTATGCGGATCTTCCATCGTTCTTTCTCGCGGATGTTATGTAGATATAGACACACAAGGATAACGCCGGTTTATGTCCTCGGGAGGTCGTAAAGATAGTGGCTCAAGCGAGTCTCTCGTCTCTTTGTAAGGGAGCGAGCGCAGAGTCTCCAACATCCGCAAGGCGTACAGAAATATCATGAAATAGGATAAAAAAAAGGCCAACGTGTGTATGTACCAAGACGAGAAAAAAGAAGATGGTTCTCGATGTTTCGAAGCTGCCAGTCACATTTGTTTTTGTTTTTTAACCTTGCTACCGGAACTTAAACTTTGCGCTTTTCCATTCTCTGCCTCCTTAATTCCGACACCAAACTATATATTTTCAAACATCTTCGAAATTTTCCGCTCAATTTAATGAATCATCATGAAATGATAACTTTTAACACGAGCTCTTATGAGAGACTATCGAAAATTGTGATTTTTACCGATAAATATCTGAACGTCCCGCTTGGTAAAAGCTTCTAAAATTTATTACACACGTGCATATGACACTGAAGAAGCTTTATTCCAATTTTCAACAAAATCTTAAGGAAACGATATAACGATAGAACTACCTTGAGCAATAAATTAAATTTTTTATTTGTGTCAAATTTCTTTCTTCACGAACGAATTATTCAAACAAATTCGACAAGTTTTTTAAAACGTGAATAATCTTAAAATATATATCTTAACTGTCAAAGAAACGAGAAATGACTTACCCTCCGGAGCTTGGTCACATGTTCATCGCCTTCTTTTGAGCACTTGAAAAATCCCTCAGGTAACTGCACCGATGTTCCAAGTTCTTAATTCGCATCACACTTGAATTCGAATAATACAAAAATGATATAATTAGCGACAAGGTCACAAAGGTCACTTGTTTCAGATTTTTATTCATGATATACACTAGCCACACAAGGATTAAAAGGTCAATTAATCACCAGTACATAAATTTACACCTTTTCTTCGCTTTCATTAAAAATTTCGTGTTCATCCCTTTGATCAATGTGAATACTCGTTAAAAATTAACAAACTAATAAAAACCACTTTCTGGATGTCAGAACTTGATCGAATCTGATAAAAATCGTTTTGATCTTTATCAGCCGACAATTAAGTGAAAAAAGATGATTAAATTCATCGAAAATTGAAAATTTATAAAAAATTTCGCCACCTAGGAACGAGCGGGACGCGAAAAGCACGAGAAACGTGTCGCTTCGAGGCGAAACACGCAGCCGAGGATGAGGTTAAAACAGATCCTTTCGAGGAACCCTACGAGTTCTGTTAGTTCGCAAGGATTTCGTTCCGCGGCGCCTCCATCGATCGTAGACGGTCACGAGGACAGAGAAACGGCAAGAAAAAGTAACGAAGAAGAAAAACAACCACCGCACCCCTGCCCTCCTCGTTATGAAACAGGAGCAACCCCATCATCCCACTGCGAGATATCCCTCTAATCCAAAATTACAAGGGACTGAATCGACGACTTCCGTACGCTTGTTGAATTTTTGTTCATCAATTGCTTCAAAAACTTGTTAGCCTATTGCGAAAATGTTGAATTCATAGCAAAAGTAGTTTTTTATTATTTTTCCACATTTTTTTGAATCCTTTTCCAAAGCGTGTTAATTTTTTCTCAAGTTTCAGACTGTTGAACATCTGTTTATGAAATTCTTATGGAAAATCGACCAAAGAAATTCAATCTGAATAGCATTTAAAAGAATAAATAAAGCATTAAAATTGGTCAACTCGTCCATCTGTCAACAGCAGTTCCTCGGGCGATTTTAATTGAAAAAAAAAAAAAAATCAGAAATCAGTTGAAGAACCTCCCGTTGTGTATAAATCATGAAAATCCATGAAGTGCTATTTTTCGATAATCAAGTAGGTCTGAAAAAGATTCCAAAAACAGGTATTTATTTGAAAAATAAGCTGAGCTCAGTTTCGAAAAAAAAAAAAAAAAAAACATCGTTGATTCAAGTAACGAAGCGGTTGTAGTATTCAGAAATATTTCTAAAATAGTGATAAATGACACCGAATAATGAGAACGGGTCTAAATGACCCACGGTGTAAACTAAATTATTAAAAAAAGTGCATTGCAGTGATTAGATTTAAAATGAAAAATAAAACGTGCAAATCATACAGTTGAGAGTTTGAGGAGGTTCGATCGTTTCTGATGCGTTCGATATATTTAATTGTTTAAAAGTTTAATTGTTTAAAATTCGTATGGATCTTCTTAACAATCAGACTCAACTGTGAGTAAAATTTGAGAAAGTATGACAGTTTAGAAATCGAAATATCAGTTGTCAAATATCGTCTTTTTTCGTAATTTCCCATAAGACCTCATGTTGAAGCTGCGATTAGAAACACTGAATATCTCGATTACCAAACGGTGAAACCTTCTTAAAATTTTCAGACATTATAATACGACGCTCAAGAAGACAGGCGCGGAATTTCAAAAAATTATCTTGGTCAAATTGTATTTGATGATTTTGCCCTTACTTTGTATAAACCATTATGATTATGACTTTCGAACCTCGTTAATTGCAAAATGGTTCGTAACTGATGCAATAAAAAATAAGCTAAATACTATACTATAGAATCGCTGAAAACACGTCACAATAGTCTGCCGCAATAACACTATAAACGGAGTAAACACAGAGGGGAACAAGAACAAAGGTTGCTGGGGAGTAATCGAGGGGGAGAAATCAGTGAAATTGGAAATTAATATCGAACGTATTAGTCAAAGAGATTTTAATAGGAAGGATAGAGGAGGTTGAAATGGAATATGGAAAGGAGATTCTGAATGTAGAAGGGAAGGCTTGAACTATTCCATCGTAGCTCGACAATAAAATACTCGTTAATCGTTAATGCCACAATGGGAAAAAAATGGGTAAGTTAACCGCGAAACGAGTGTCGAAGGTTGCTCTTGAGTTGAAAAGAACGTCGATATAAAAAGTGTAAGGACGACAGAGAAAGAGAGAACGAGATCTTTAGAGGAAAGAAAAGAAAAAAGGAGAAGAGCAGAAAGAGGGAACGAAGAAAGGGTGAACGAGAAAACTAGCGAGACGAGGGGAAATTTACATTTGTCGAGGCAAGCACGAAGCGTTGACTCGTAAAGATATATATCTATAGAAAATACCGTCTGACAAAGAGAAACTCGTTTTCTGTACCGCAACGCATCTTAATAATCTCGTTTTACGAGAATCTCGAGAATTTCCTCGACTTTGTATTTTTATTCGAATTTATTTCAACTATTATTTAAATAATAAACGTTTTAAACTAACGATCAATCATTATTTTACAACTAATAATTATTTATGTGCTCTTATTATTTCTGTGAGAAAAATTAATTAAAACGTAGAATTAGTTCACTTTTTTATTTATTTATTGAATTATTCCAACTTTCTAACGTACAACTATGTTATTTTTTTCGAACCATTTTTTTTTCAATCGATCTTTTTATATCATTAATGTTTCGTTTTGACCATTTATTTGAATAAGAGAAAAGAATTTAGAAAAAAATTGTTGGGCGTTGAAAAAAGTCAACAAAATGCACAAAAATAAAAATTGTCCAGAATAACAGAGTCCAGGAAAATAAATCGGAATGAGAAATTTTTTAATTTTTTTGGTTTGAAATATTTTTGTTTTTTTCTTCAAGTTTTTTCTCATTTCGAATTTTTTTCCCGGACTCTGTTCTTCTGACCGATTTTTATCCTTGTGCATTTCAGTGACTTTTTTCAATGAACAACCTCTTTTTTTGCTTTATATTTGAATAGTTTCCATCATTCGATATGACTTATAGATTTTTCAACACACCAACGCAACATTATCAATCGCCTCTGCCTGACTCAACACCATTTTCATAGGATGCGGCTCGCTAGCCTATCTACCGATTAAATTATTCTCTTAATACCGAGAGTGATTGTACCAAACTCGAGCGGGTTCCATATAATGCGATTATTGATTCAGAGTTGTCGACGAATATCCTATTACTCGAGGCAAATGCATGAGAAAATTTGATTCGCGGAAAATATGATCTATGTTAATTCACCGATCAAAGAATAAATGTTAAAAAATAAATGAATAATTATTGAACGAGAAATTGAGCATTAAATCAGATAAATAATCCAGAATTTGGTTTCCTCTTTCAGAAACTGGTTCATTGCCTAATTTAATAATAAATGATACGATGTTCCACGAAATCAAATTTAAAATTGTATATTTTTTTTTTTTATACATCTCTTTCTTCAAGCAATGCAAATAATGAAAGGACTGGGAAAAAATAGACTAAAAGATATAAAATAAAGGAAAACGACGCGTGGCAGTTTCATCCCATCGGGATAAGAATACAAAGAAGATATAAAAACACAGAGTGAAGAAACTATGAGCAAGGAAACGAAATGAGTCTCGCATCTTATAAAAAATTAAAATTTCATTTGGCCAGCACGAAACTGTCGGAAGTCAGAGTGGCACATACAGTTTGTGAAGAAAATGCTGCTGAAAACTGAAGGAGGATAAAATAAAGGAAGAGAGAGAGAGAAGGAGGGAGAAAAAAAATGATGCAAGTTGGGTAAAAGTAAAGCGAACTGGAAGGTACAAAAAAAATCGAGAAAAAAGACTTAATCACCCAGGTAACTTTCTCCAGAATCTCATCCACTTCCTCTCAATTAAAGTCTATGAGATCGTCTCCTGCATCTTCCTTACAAATCGAAAAAGTTTTTTTTTACCATTAAAACTGTCAGTGCTCCAAGTGTTGAGGATATATCTCCATTTTTTTATACAAGAGCCACTTATTTGTTTATATTTGAGTCCATAGAGAAAAATAAATACAAATAGCTCAACGAAAGCACATTCTGTACCACGTTTTCGTATCGAACCGTTCGATTTGATTGGCTCAGTTTTATTGGAAACTAGCTGAGCCAACGGGCTTCGCCCGCAACACATCTAATTGGCGCTAAGGAGTACGATAGCTTTTTTTTTTTCTCGTCATTTTGCAGTTGAGTTTTATATATACTAGGGTACACCAGCGCGCTGGAGCGCGCGTACAGGGGTTTAATTGCGCTGCTGCGCCCAAATTATAAAATTAACTCTTCGACAATCCTTATCAACCCTCCAAAACGTTGTTCAAGCCGTTGTATTTTGGTAAATATGCAATGTTCCAACTGTCAAACTGGCAGTTCACATCTGTCAAACTGACAGCATAACTTCCGAATTTAAAAGCCCCGTATACAAAAGTCTAACGACCAATCAGGCCACGAATAAAACGACAACAATGCCCCCCTGTTGGTCGCCAACTTCAGGCGTCACTCACCAACTTTTTAGAAAGGGAATGGAGATTATCTATTAATTGGTAAAAGTGGTTCATGGCTTGTATATCGAGACTCGAAGAACTAGAAATTATAACGTAACGATTCAATTGTTTAGACAGTGTTATAAAATCGAGATTTTTTGTAATTCATAATCGATTGATTTTCTTAATTGAATTAATTCGTTTCATTGAAGTTTTGACTAAATAGTACAAGCTTTGAAATGTTGAAATAGCATTCAATGGCACCAATAAAATGATAGACGACGAAACCGTATAGTTTAGGGAAGATCGATGTGGAAATAACCGTTTGTGGTGCAAACATTTGTCGTTTGTGAAATTATTCGGACAAATGGTCCAGAATGCTAGAGAAAGAGAGAAGAAGAGAGAGGGAGAGAGAGAAAGAGAGAAACATAGGTTGAAAATTGGGTGAGAGAGAAAGGAATGAGTTTCTCGGTTGCGTTAGTGACTGGAAGAGCTACAGAGATGTACATAGTAGGCGGCGGAAATAGTAAAGGGTGGGAATGAGGAGAGGAGGGGGTTGCAATCCGAGTGCGGCGAGCCGCAAATGCCGGATCTCTCTCGTTGTCACCCACGTTTTCGGGGTGTGTGCTTGGGCATTCGTGTGTTCAGTTCTGTTTCTCGGGCTCTCGCGTCCTCTCTCCCATTCCGCTATGTCTTTCTCTCTCTCTGTCTCTCTCTCTCTCTCTCTCTCTGTCTCCCTCTCTCTCTTCCTCTCTTATTATCTCATCCTTGAATTTCTCGTATTTCTCTATCTTTGCTTCTATTTGTATAATTATTTCGTATTATTTCTTAGGGGAAGATTATTTTTTCTTTCCTCCTCTGCTCCACACTTCCTCTCGGTCGGTTTCTTTTATTAAGGTAGTTCTATAGTTGCATTCGTATCGAAAAACTGTTTTTCAGTTTTTCTCACATACAAAATGCTTTGTGGGCATAAGATAATAAAGAAAAGTTCTTGTTAATTGACTGAAGAGCAACATACTCCAAATTGGAGGTCATCCAAGGTAATTTGTACTTGTGGCATAATTACAAAAATATCGAACTCTGCACCATGGAGAGGAGCCAAAATATTTATTGATGAAAATGTAACTTTTAGTACGAGCTCTTATGAGAGACTACCGAAAGTTGTTATTTTTACCGATAAATATCTGGAAGTTCCGTTTGGCGAAACCTTCTAAAATTTATTACGCACGTGCATATGACATTAAAAAAGATTCATCCAGATTTTCAACAAAATCTTAAGGAAACGAAATAACGATAGAACTACCTTAAGTTATTCACCGGAGTATTTTTCTAAAGAATTTCTTTAACTTTTGAAAACCCATTCCCAGGCACTATTATGGAAGTACGTGCAAAATTTTTGAAATATTCTCCATCTCGTAATCGGGGGATGGGCAATATCAAAGATTCTACACTTTTCCTTACGAGAAGCAGTAGAAAAGTTCACATTTCGCGAAATAACTCCAGAACTTCTTTTAAAAAATTTTGTCTGTCGTAAAAAAGCATACTTCGAAGTTTTTCTCGAAAAAAATTAAGAAAAAAATGTTAATTATCAATATTATTTGTTTTTATATTTATTTTATGTGTATAATTCAAGTATTTGCAGTTAAAATTCAATTTGATTTCATAATATAATTCCAATTTTGCACGTTCAATTAATTATAATGTTCATTCTTCCCCCAAATAAATAAGTGCCTAAATATAAATGAAACAATTAATCTTTCGTTTAAATTTTTCCTCGCATCCTTCTTTCCCTCTATTTCTCTTTCTCCATTTTATCTTCCCTGTCCTTCTTTTCATTTTCATTCTCTTTCACCTTGTTCGCTTTCTCTTCTAAACGAAATAACACCTCCGAATACTCACACAATCACAGAGAAAGAGACAAAAAGGAAAACACACACGTACACACACATATGGATATATATATAATATTATATTATCGTGGTACATCCTCGTTTGTGTAACTGTCCCGTTACCAGAGTCGTTGTATATGGCGTTGAACGCGGCGAGAGAACGTTATCTATCCAGTTGCCTCTTGCCAAGCTTTTCCCCCCCCCCCCCCCCACTCCCTTCACCCCTCCCTTCACCCCGCCTTCCCCAACTCCTTCTCTGACTAGAATCCCTGTACTGCCCCGTGACACGTCAGCCTAGACGGAAATCATTGCCACAGGAGGACCCGCGTGAGCGGCCAATTGTCAGGTCACTCTTGTACGTCCTATCTATCTTCCCATCTATATCTCTCTCTCTTTCTCTCTCTCCCTCTCTCTCTCCACCTCTCTTTCTCTCTCTCTCTCTCTGGCATTTCCTTCATATATATTCGATTAAAGCTTCGTCCAGTTTTGGCTTCCACCCAATATTATCGATTCTCAAATTCAAACGCTCGCATCCATACATCCCTATTGGTTGTTTCCTGTTTCCCCAATATATTGTCAACTAACCCAGGTCCAAAACACAATCAAACGTTACATTCGAATTATCAGCAACTTTGATATACACTTTGAATCAAAATCGCTCTCGTTTCAAAGGATCTTTAATGAGCAACTGTTCAAGGTAGTTCTATCGTAACATTCATATCGAAAAGTTTCTTTTATTATGAAAAATTATCCACGAATACTCGGCTATTCTCTATTTCTCGGCTAAGATTTTTTTATCCTCTCATTTTCATCATTTGATTCTTTTCACATTTTATTATTATTTTGTTCTCTCCTGGCAAAAATCCACTTTTTTCAGTTTAAACTCTCCGTCCCTTTTTCCATACATATTTCTCGACACTCCCGTGTAATATATATTTGTACGGACGACCTCTTGATCTCTCTTTCTCTCTCTCGCTCTCTCACTCTCTCTCCCTTTTCCCCTCTGTTTCTTCCTTTTTCGTTCTCAAGCAACGAATGTGCCGGACGCTTTTTTCATCTAGGCGTAGAATTTATTCGTTCCGCAATAACACAGTTGACGGGAAACACGAATGGATTTTCTCGCAACCAGAAATTTCTTATATACATAGATAGATATAAAATATAGAATTTTTAAACGAACACGTACATGGGACATTCAATGTCAGTTGTACATATTCCCAATATTTTCATATGTGAAAAAAAAGTGAACAAATTATTCCAAATTTTGTAAAACGTCCATTTTCCGATTTTTGGATCCCGTTGAACTGAAAAAATCGATATAAAAACAAGATTTTTTTTTCCACACTAGGTTCAATTGTTATCTGAAAATACGTGAAAACTACGTGTCAATATGGTCCTAGCCATTTTTAATTAGCGCTGATAGCTTCCGACTGATCGTAGCTCAAAACTCTGTCAAAGAAATAAAAATCTATAATTCAATTGTGAACATTTCAAAATTTCAAAATGTACGTGTTCGCTTATTTTTTGTATGGAAAACGTCCCAAATTCGTACCTATCAGAAGTCGTCAAAGTTTAGAAATGTCGAAGTAACGTGGAATGTCCGATACGTATGTGTCAAGAGAAAAAGAGAGAGTGAACTATTCGGTTCCCCTCCACCCTCATTTTGTGTACACACGGAAGAATTTTTTTTCCTCTCGTACTCTGACTTTAGTTTCAAACCCCCTCGACCCAGTCAACCTCACACTCCATCTCTCTCTCTCTCTTTCACTCTCTCTCTCTCTCTCTCTTGGTCTTTTTATTTTTCATAAAAACCAACGCTCCATTTTGGCTCACGTGGCACACAGTTTGCCCGAGCGAGTTATTATCGTCGGTACTTCGAAATGCAGAAGCACATATATTGTTAACTTTATATCCACGTATCAAGGAAACAGTGTATGAATTTGAAAAAACGAAAAAAAATAAAACAACTCGTTCATTGCGAAAAAATATTTGTTCAATTTCCTGAATAACTCGAAACGAGTCCGTTTGGCTGGTGAAATAGTCCAGAACTGTCTGATTACCAACAATTTTTTCTGCAAACCCCTAATAATTATCGTTCAGAGTATCGTATTCGCTCATTTCAAATTTTTCGATTCGTGGTGGTGGAGATAAAAACTAAAAGTCATTATCTTGGATTTCGGAAGAAATGTGATGATTTGATTTTAAAAAATGGTTATAAATGAAGAATAAGTAAATTTATGAATTTTCGATAAAATTCGTATAAGGCATTTTTTATTTGCATCATCTCATCAGCATTGTCATGTTAACCAATGGCGAAATAAATGTTTTGATAAAGTTCAAAGTGGCAGTAAGAAAGTCCGAAAAATTGGGAAATGTGCTATTGGTGGAATTTGAAAAAGTGGAAAAAGGGAGAATAGCTCAGACACTTTGAGATTTCTTACATACAAAATGGTTTGCGAGCCTAAGTTCATTGAAATAAAGTCGTTACAAATTGACTAAAGAACACCATACTCTAAATTCAAGATTGTTCGAGGTAATATGTATTTTTTAATATAATATCCAAAATTTCGAAAAAATTTTACGATCGATTTTTTTGAAAAACTAAACAAAGCTTCTTCGATGTTACATAAAAGCGTATGCAAAGTTTTAAGAGGTTTCACTATTTCGAAATCGAAATGTTTAATGTCGAAAATTGGAACTTTTAACACGCGTTCTTATGAGAAACTACTGAACATTGTGATTTTTATAAATATCTCGACTTCTACATGGTTAAACCTCTCAAAATTGCGCGAGCTATTAGATATCACTATTCTCTTTGTGTGGTGCAAATTTGAAGAAACTCTATCGCTAGAAAATTTTGCATACAACGTCCTTAAAGGGTACATGAAAAAGGTTCATCACCGCGAACTATTCGAGCGCAAAAACTGATTTTCCTAGTGGACGTAAAACCGTGTCAAATTATTTGAAATTCAACACAGATATCTTCAAAGTTGTCATATCATAAAGAAACGGAGAGAACATCACAAAGGCAGAGGCCGGGAAAATGACAGGATTGGAATGAGACGAGAGATAAAAGAAAAACCTGTGGCCTGAAGAGAATGGAGCAGATGAGGGAGAGAGAAGAAAAGCTATAGAAAAAGAAATGAAGACAAAAAGAGAAAGTACTGAACACGAAAAAGAACGAGAAGAGGAATGGATAGAAAAGATCTTGAAGAACAGCATTGGAATAAAAAAAAAAGGATAGAAAAAAAAACTTCAAGACAACGAGTAGAGGAAAAGACAAATTAAGAACGAAAGAGGTAATGAGGAACAAAGGTGGATGAATACAGATAGATAGAAAAACGAAAAAAGGAGAAGATAACGATAAAGGGAATAGGAAGAGAAAAAGAGATAGAGTTGAACTCGAGAATTTGTAGAAACGTTGGAAGCGAAGTGGACCATAGAAAGGGCAGTGGGTGTACGTGAATGGCCATTCAGAAGTGGAAGAGAAGTTGAAGGTGTTAGAGGGTAACCGACGAGTGTGAAAAAGTAGTTACTGGCAGGAATACAGTGAAAAGAGAGAAGAAAAAATAGCATGAACTGAAGAAGCTCTGGGTTTTGCGTTGAAACAAAGAATTTCCAGCGTAATGCAAATTCATACAATGAAAGTTTCTTAAAAATACAATTCCAGCAGATTTTCAAGAATGTTACAGCTGACTAGAGAGGAGCAGTAGAAAATTTTTCAGCCGTTTCAACCCAAAATTAGAAAACCCGCGTTTCCATAAGATATCCAACGAAATGTTTTCATTGAGTGCAATGGAACGACGAATATTTGTTTTCGGAATGAACTTGGAAACTTTACATCATAGGAAAGGTCTTTTTCTACGATGGGGGGGGGGGGTCCATTTTACCCCACCTGCTCTCAATCGAGTTTTTTTCCTGATAGAATGCTTCAACGAACGTATACATATATAGAATATACTTGGTGGGGTTCGACGCTAAGGTGCAGGGGTAAGAGAGATTTTCAAAGCCAAAGAAACAGATAGAAAAGGAGAGAACGCGAGGAGGTATACAGGGGTGGATAACTCGTCCCCGAAGTGCAGTAACCTCGGCGAAAGAGACTCACCTCTTTTCTTGAGAAAAGCCGGAGAAGGGAGAAGACCTTACAACCTGTACAGAATGTGTACCTCCTTGGTTCACGTTTAAAAGTCTATGTATATACGAAATTTGCAGTGTATGTGGATGCAGACTAGGTTGTACTATTTGCTACAGGAAATAAGGGATAGCACCCTCATCGCAACTGCTACACGATTTTTTTTTCATATTGGTTATAAATTTAAGTTTCATGAAAAGTTCAAAGGTCAACGAAATTGTAGGTGATACGCTGATAAACCGATAAAATCAAATAGAAACAACAATGTGGTAGATTTGGAAATAGGATTTATTGTTGCGATTAATGAAATGGTCGAATTTGGTGGTACAGACGTTATAACAATTATTCAGGACGGAGACCCTTAAAAAAGTTGCAGTCACGAATCAAGAGTCAAGAGTCCTCTCTCTCTCGCTCTCTCTCTCTCTCTCTCTTTTACTCCCGTATGTATGCAGTAATCTACCCTACAATTAAATTAACGCGGCCAGACGATTCGTCAACCCCCGACAAATCACCATTACCAGTAATTGCCAGCGGTTAAATTAACAGGCAAGGAGAGCAACCCTGAAATGAGAGAGACAAAGCCTTCGGAAGCAACTTTTACGCATTAATGGTCCATTCGTCTACGCCGTTGGAATTTTCGGATGTGATAGCTCTTGCTCTCTTTTCATTCATCTAAGATTCTCTCCCTTCATCCCGACCCACCGCGTCCTAAATTCTGCCAAAAGCCCTATTACAACAATAAGTGGGGCAAAATGGTCATAAAAATCCAGCCAAAATGATTTTGCTGTAAAATTCTTGCACCCCGACCTACTAGAACGATTTAATAAGTCTTCAACGATTTTTACCACATTCTTCCACGTCGTAGGAATAACAAACAAAATGTGGGGCAAAATGGCCACTTTGAGAAATCGCGAGAATTCAATGCTAGTCAGATTTTTACTCGTGCGATTTTTCCGAAATTTTCCACTTGTCCGAATGAGTTACGAAATGAATACGTAGTGGAATTTTTTTTTTAAAGAATTCTATTGCATTCGAAAAGTATTGGACAACGTGTATAGTTATTTTCAAAGATTTCTATCAACCAGTTTTTCAGTGACATATAAAAATATCATTACTTTCAAACATTCTACAGAATTCTCCAATAACATGCGCCATCTTAAATGTTGCATTTTCAGACTCAATTTATTCCGAAACTGGGTGGTCAAGGTTATAGAATTTTTGTCATGAATGACGAAATGTTATGAACAGTAGACGAGCAAAATTTTTAAAAAATCTCTTGAAAGAGGTTTTTCGCATCCTGAATAACATTGATTCTATTATATTTCCATAATTGAATGTTATGGTCTAGTAGTTTATTTACAGAGCGATACAGAATAATGTGCTTTTTCATCGGGGGTCCATATTACCCCACCTAACCCCAAACAAGTTCTATTCTAGGTAAAATGTATCAACGGGTATATATGAACACACCCCCTCGATTAGACGATGCGGTTACGTAGTTACTTCGCCGTACAACGCGGTCTGTATTTCTCCGTTGCCTTCGACCTCCAATGCCCTCTACTCTTCTTCTCCCTTCTCCTTCTATTTAACTCGGTTGCAGGGCGCATTTCTCTCTCGTACGCGAGAATTTCAATCCCTCCCGCCAGCCTCTTCCCTCTTCTTCCCGCCGTTGTCTACCGTTTTGCACCAACGCCGTCGCTCTTCTTCCGCGCCGACCTGTCGCGACCAGGTTACAAACGACGGGGCCAACGGGCGGTATTACGAGCCGCAAATTACATCCACGCTCGAGCGATAACCAACTCCACATAGGTGTCCGAAATCCATAAATATCGTTTTTTTTTTCTCTCTTCTCAAGTTGTAAATGCTATTATTTCTGGTTAATACAAATCACCATAGATTTCCTTCTCTGGCCCAATAATAAACGGAACGAAACGAATCACGAATATACACTCAATGGTCTACATAATTTTGACAATCATATGTCAATTCTAGTCCTATTCATTGGAGGTTATAAAAGAACTGCGAATTATTAAATTTTGTGCGCTTGGAAATTTCGTTGGATTCTGAATAATGATCAATAAATTCACAGAAAACCATGTCGAAAGAACTTCGAACGATGTCGATCGATCTTGAACGAAATATGTATATTTCGGCATGAATTGCTATGAAACGTGTATGCAATGAGCAAACTTTACTCATAGTCTTAACAACGTCCTCGCGAATCGTCGAGAAAACACGATTGTTGCGACGCCTGTGCACCGAATAGTGAGTTATTACATATCTCGTCCGCTCTCGAGACGTTGCTCCCTGATGCTACTGCCATCTGTAAACAAGGTAAGCCGCCGTGTTGTGTGTGCAAACAAATACATTTGTATGGAAGGCTTTCTATGCGGGTTGATCACGCTTCGTCAAACTTATAATATTGGTACTGCGATCATACCGAATATGATCCGCGAATTCAATTTCCTCCTGAGCATCAGCGGAGCAACGTTCGAACATTGACACATTCCACCAAACATAATGACCGTCCCTCCCCTACGAATAACCCCTAAAACTCATGCAACATCGTAGTCCATATTTATTTCATCAGTTGAATTGAATAAATCTAGCTTCCAATTCACCTGTGAGAAAAAATACATCTGGTCACGACAATTATTATATCTCGAACCTTTCCAAGCAAAATGATGGAAAACGAAATCTGTTATTGTTATTCGAAATACCCTATACCATGAGTCGATGAGAGAAAGAGAGTTTCACTGGATGTTATTACCGCAGCAAACGCGAAATATTCATACTACATTGTATTCTCTGGTGCGTGTCGTGTGTATATTCGTGCTGATATCGTAATATATATATAATAAACATTGTTTGATACAAATAATAACGTCGTAGCGTCGAATAATCACGTATCGTTCGACGGCTTACAATCCCTTGGGATTCATATCGTCGTTTGTTTCTATGTATATATGGATATACAATTCATATACTACTACAATTTTCTGATATACATTTCTCAATTGTGGATTCCTCGTTGTAACAAGATCCAGCAATTTTCATATGCACAATTTATTTTCCCATCGTCGTTTTCTGCCCCAATTTAATCGTATAGAGATTTTTTCACAGAAACTCGTTTTTTTCGTGAATACGTTTTTTTTCTTTTGCAAACGCTTATAAAAAGGGTTTACCAAAGGATTTGGTCTAATGATCGGCCGTAATACCGAGAGTTATGTTACCGGATTTTGCGAGCAAGATGTTCCTAGTTCAGACGAACACATTTACGAGTGAATTACGAGATTGCGAGAAAGACAAAGGGAAAGGTGAAACGAGAGAGAGAGAGAGAGAGAGAGAGAGAGAGAGAGAGAGACAGGAGAATTCATCCACCCCAATGAGCCGGAAGAACGAAGAGGAGAAAGGGATGCGATAACACTGCGTGGATTCGCCGTTATTTCCCTTCCAATTTCTCGCCGTAACGTCGCGAAATTGGATTGAGAAATGAGAATGTGGAGGGAGAAAAAAGACACGTTAACGAAGAAAACATCGATTAAATCGATTTTTTTTTATAATCCTCCGATGAAAAAGCGTTTGGACTTAAAAAATTCAATTTAAAGTCTTTAAAGGCATGTTACACTCACCGAGCCAAAGAAATCGGAGCATCATTGTTTCTTTTTTGTATTCGAAGTTATTAACGCGACCGGAAAGTACGATTAACTGGTAAACTTTCATAATTGCGAGTAGACAAAAACGATAATAAAAATACGAGTAAACCGAGTTCGTGTGATTCGTTCGTCTCAAAGTACCACTTTTTTCACGACCGTATTTACTACGACGAAAAATAAATAAATAACAAAGAGTACACACTGGCAAACACTGGTCTGCAGAAATTGCAGAGCGTCCTCACGTCGAGCTACGACTCACTGACGATTTTTTGTCAGTTGACTGTGGCGCTACCTGGCGAGCGCCGAATGGACAAGGCCGACACCACTCACCAGATGGCGCTTTTATACCTGCAGCTTTACGTATTTAGAAAATTCAATTATACATAAATAACAAAATTCTCAACCAAGAAAATCTTTCGCATTTTTGGAGAAAACAATTGTATTTATACCATGAACACAGTAACTATGAAAAATACAAATATTGAGGACCGAAAAAAACATACGATTTTTTAATTTAATTATCAAGAATATCTCATTATTTTGAATTCGTGGAAAAAAGTTGTTGTTTTGAATAATTCATGGCGAAATAAAACGTAGGCCAAAAAAAAAGTATCGTTCACAATCCACGCGCTCTCTCAATTGGAAACATGTGGTCAAATGTCCCCCAAACACCCGTCCCGTTAGAAGTTTAAACAGCAGCACTCTATCGAAATGAAAAATGCAAAGGTCGATGATAAAAATTCAAAGTTTATTGCTTTCTTTGGATCCACGCGATAAAAGTAGCATTTTACATGGAACAACCTATATGAACATGTTACATTAGTTTTTACGAGTGTGAGACCCCGGAGAAAAGTCGTAGGACGATACGCCCAAGTTGCTTTTGCCTCCTGTATATTTTACGTGACTCTCCCTGCCCCGAGGGCTGTGTATCGTCGTCATGTATATATTATAAATATATACATACATTCAATACACATATATATACATGTATACGGTAGAAAAAACGAGTGCGATGGAACCTCTCGCGAATTTCGTACATTACGGGTATCTCTTTCTGTCCTGAAACACCTACCTCATCCCCTAACATCTTTTCACCTACCCTCCCCCCCCCCCCCCCCGTTCTCTCACTTCGCCCTTTCGCTTACTTTGCCCGCAATTGGGCCACACGGGTATCGTACGTTAGCCCCGAGACCGTTCTATCGCAGCATTTATTCCATTTGTTTTTCTTTCCCTCTCGTTTTTTCTAAAGGCGGGGGCAACGAGACGGTTGTTTTATACGATACGACAGCTCAGTAATTGATATCGTGCAGATTTACGAGACAAATTTCATCTCACCTTTGCCATTTTTTCCAACAGTCAGATTTTCTTATATATCTATATATTCATCCATAATCTCCCTGAATGGATTTTTTTCTCGATATTTATGCTTGTTGAAAAGATGCAACAGTGAATTTCACATCAATGAGATTTATTATTTTTATTTATTTTTATCGGGCTTTTTTGTAGTGCTACTTTTTTAGGTTAAGTACGTATGTAAAGTCAAATCCGCAGTACATGCATTCAGTTTTTAAGGTTAATTTTTACGTCGAAACGTCGATGCCGAATCATTTATTTTGAATTTTATAATTTCAAATGGAAAAATCATGTCATTTTGTATACTAATTTACGATTTTCAATCAAATTAATATGCCATTTGACATTTGTGGCCGCGAGTACACGTTTAGCCAATCAAATAATTTCATTCATGTCCCAAGAAAATTTGGCAACAAGGCTACAGTCAGCCATGACAGTGAGGTACAGCTGATCAGCTGATCGTTCCGAGACCGACAGTCGAAGCGTGCTACGTTGCCGCATCTACGTGTCCGATATGGTCCAGTTCACAGAACGCTGATTAACGTCAAAAGTTGACCACGAATATCTCCACAACGACATTGCCGGGAACAGTAGATTCTTTTTTTTCGTAATAAAATTGAAAAATGTATGTAGTTTCTGAAAAATATTTTTTTCGCCAAGCATTGACTGCAGTACATATACTTTTTCATCATTTTAGATTGATTTTGTCAACTTCCGGTACAAATAACGCGGAGAGTTGAATGAGACTTTAATTCTTAATTATTTCTTCCAAATCATCGGCTAAGTGGCTTTTTCTTTTTTCTAATCCGATTGAATTGAGTAGAGATAAACCTGAAATCCTTGACAAACGTACACAGGCTCAACTGAATAGTGTGAAATAAATTTGACGTTCTTTAAACCCGATGACGACTAAAATTCTTTTACTCATTAAAATTTTTTCGTAAAAATGGTAAATATTCGGAAGTGGGGCTCCACCAACAATCGGGCTGATTTCTTTTCTCATTCTTTATGCCTTAAAAACATAGTAATAGGCAATATCGATAGGAATTAATAATAATGAATTATATTCATTAATAATAATAATAGGAATAAATAATTTATAGGAACATAATAGGAAGTTACAAACGTTCAAACAGGATTCTAGCTTGTACTAGAAAATACCTAATAAATCGAATCATCTGGTGCAAAGTGCAATTATCATCGTTCTCTATAAATACAATCTATTTTAAAGGTATAAAAAACTGGAAGCAACGATATTACAAAAATATTTCTTTATTTTTTCACACACAGTTTGTTCGTTTGTTCTTGCAAGTAAACATAAATACAATGTGATGCTCTGATGGCGATAATCCGATATGTTCAATCGTCGAATCAGAGTGAAACGATGAAAAGTGAAATCAAGAAACGTAATATACGAAACTATCGAAATGTGATGATAGCATCGGTAATTAAACATTTGTTTCAATCAAAGTGTCGTTCATTATATATCGAAACAAGCTCACGTAAATGTAACAAAAAGAAACAAAAGTGCAGAGTATGTTTGTTGTGACGATTTGTTTTTGTTTTGTCAAATTTTTCCTACAGGAAAATTGGCAGCGGAATTGTAATCTTTAATCTCGATAAGTGCGGTAATCAAAGAAATTTGTTAAAAACAATTCATTTCGAATTGAAGATGTGAGAAAATGATGAAAAATAAGGAATAATTTTTCTTTCTGTTTTGCGTTGTTGCTGAGTATTTTTGTCCGTTTCTTTGTTTTATTTATTTTTAACTTTTCTCACGAGACCAAGGCACACGTCGTAGTAACATGTATTTCACCTTTTCTTATTCTTTTCCTTCATTTCATATTCGTTTTTTTCTCACTATGTCGGAGGACATGATAAATATAGCTAATCGGAGAGAAATTCAGGGATTCAACTTGAAAATACATAATTTTTCGGAAATATATATGTATTTGTTTTTATATATGTAACTATTTTGACTATTATTTTAGTAGGATCTAAAAAAATATTTTTTTTCTCATCCACCCCCAGAAATTTTCAATTACGAAGAAAAGTTGAATGAAGGAAAAATCTGCAAATTGTTATAATGCAATCAATAGCGAGGGGAATTTTTGCATTCGTTAAATGTGAGGTATTACTTTTTTGGATTCTGCAATTTAAGAGTTTCCAGAAGATTCGCAAAAAAACTTTTACTTTTTAATTGTATTTCATTGCATTCGCAGGGGCCTTCGAAAAGTATCCAAATAATTGGATTTAGCCGGTGAAATAAAAGCAGTCTTTGTAAATTGTTAATTTGAAAAAAAAAAAACGACTTCCCACACTGAACGTCGCAGAAATGGCCTCGGGATTTGGAAAAAATTTCGTTTACGGAACACACCAAAAAATAAACATTTCGGTTTGGGAGAAAATAAAAACTCGGAATCTTTGAAAAAAACTTTGCAAAAAAAAGATTTGAATTGTTTAGAATATTTTCAGTGGGGGATGTCCGTAAAGCTGCCTCGGCGGAAGGCTCAATTCGTTGCTTTTATATAGCAGTCAAGTTTTGAGGATTAAGTGACGCGGTCTCACTAAATAAAAATGAGAAAAACATCAAATGCAAAAATATGGGAAAAAAATATGAAAAATCGAAAACGTAAGAATGATCGATCCTCGAATGCGGAAAGATTTATGTTCATTCCCGCAACAGATTACGATCGGAAGTGGCCGAAAATTCGAATGAAATTTTTCTGATTCTTCAATGTTTCAATAAAGCAGAAAAAAACTATATACTAAAAACAAAGTTGTAGATTAATTAATTATAGTTTTAATCTAACACGAAATAAATATTCATATTTTTAGAATTATGCATTCGTTTCTCTATTTTAAATAGAGATTTTTTTTTCATTCGAATGATCGACATTACCGATCGTGTGAGAATCTCGAACTTTTTCACCCAAATCTCATTTAGTTGGATTCAAATTATTGTCATTAGAGAGCCAAGAACAATTTAGAAATAATAACAATGGAAAAAGGATTTTTCAAAACAATAATTAATTAATTATCCGTGATAATTAATTAATTATTTATTATAATACGGAAATAAGTCGGTGGGATAATTATTATCGCTGTCGTCGATTTGCCCAACATTGTGAACAGTAATATTGGTTTTCTGGCGCCCCGAAGAATTGGCAGTGTTCACTGCGACACTCCTGAACGATTCCCTTAAAAAAAATGTATGTTTTGATCAATTAAATAACTGCATAATATTTTTTCTCAATAAAAATAAACAATCTTTGAAAATAACGAAAAGTAAAATTTGGCGCTTTCGAAAGAAAAATGCTTCTGAGTGATTTTTGAATAATAAAATAAATACGGAAATAAATGTAAATTCTGGAAAACTAATTATTCCCAATTATTGTACTTACATCGAGGACGTCTGAATTTTTCCAAAGATCAGCTTCTGATTCCTGAGGAGTTGTTTTATTGTTGTAAAACGTTGACCTGGAATCAATAATAAATCGAGTTTTTTTTTTTAATGCTTGAATTTTCGATACTTTTCATAACTAAAAATATTTTTCTTACTTGGAGAGATAAAGTGTACGATCCTTGTTCGTATTTTTGGGTTGAAGTTTGCTGACACTTGCGTGGCTGTCGCTGTCACTAGCTGCATAAAATTTCGATTTTCCTGCACCGTAATTCATTTCAGATCCATCGTTTCGATGATCCTCCAAGTACCTAAGTCAATAAAAACACTTTTATTAGACCCGAGCTTCGAAATATAGAAAACGAAATAATAGAAATCAATGATTCCGGACGTTTCATTTGAAAATATTCGACATTTTGAAAATAGAAAGAAAATAAATCAAAAGCTTTATTAAAAGAGTCAGGAAAAAGTATTCAGGGTAGTTCTATCGTTAAATCGTCTTCTTAAGACTTTCTCGAGAATCTGGATGAATCTTCTTTAACGTCATATGCACGTGTGTAATAAATTTTAGAAGGTTTCACCAAGCGGAGCGTTCAAATATTTATCGGTAAAAATAACAATTTTCGGTAGCCTCTCATAAGAGCTCGTGTTAAAAGTTACATTTTCATCAATAAATATTCTGGCTTCTACACGGTGAAGGCTTCCAAAACTTTGCATACATTTTTATGCAACATGAAAGAAGCTACGTTCAAGCTACGTCCAAAACGACCAATTTTGGAAAAACTCAGGAAAAAATATTAATTTGTTGTTTGACTTGAAAAAATGATAAATACGAAAAACCTTGATGTAAATGCATATTTTTTTCTATTATTATGAATCCATTTATAAATAATTTTATAATCATAAATGGGAGACGGAGTTGAGTGTACCTGGAGTGAGCGCACTGTAAATAATTTTGTAACATTGGCTCGACGTATTGATGACGCCTGCTTTTCATTCTGACGCACAAAACTCCGTCGCCGCAGTTAGGTCCGTTGGCCAGAGCCGGTGGACTTTTGGGCCTTTTAGCCATGGACCACAGTCTTTGACTCACGGATTTACCGATCGAGCCAAATTGTTTAGCTACACCGAGCAATTGTTTAGCTGCTTTGCTCTGTCTGTTTGACGACGTTCCATCGCCATCCGAAATTCTTTCAAGATCCTCTGACGTCAGAATCTGATATTCGCAATCCAGATATGCTCGAACCAATATTTGCATCTGTAATTCGATAAAAGCTTGTTAAACAAACTTTGAAAAAGCAGAGCCCATTAGAACAAACTGCGAAGAAATTGAAAAAAAATTTCAAAAGTGTCCAGCAAAACTTCTCAATTTTACAATAATTAATGAATACTGTTGAATTATTATTTCGTTAAAAAAAAATTTTTTTCTTCTTCAGATAAGAGAAATAAAAATGATCAAATTGCATATTTCAAAATGTAAGTCGAGTAGCACATTTGAGAAAAGAAAAATTCCTGAAATCGTTCATTATTTTTCCTTATTCTCGAAATAATTTGTACGCGTTCTGAAAAATCAATCAATTAGTGCACAAAGTTTGAGGAAAAAAAATGCATAACAGTTTCGAATTGATTTTATTCCGAGAATGTTGTACGAAAGGAGAATTTCCAAATAACAAAACAGGTTAAGAAATTAAACAATCCTTAAAATATAAGGAAAAATGATATTTACAGTATCTTGTTGACAGGCGAGAAGATCCTGAGAAGCTGTCCAGTCCCAATCGGGTCCAGGATCGACGGCGAAGAGGACAGGAAGCAATTGTCCAGTGTCAGGATCAACGAGCGGAATACTGACGCCTTCGCCACCATTTTCGGCGCAATCATTGCCTCCATCGACGGTGACGAGTGGTGAAAAATGTGCCGAATGATAAGCCAACAAAAGAGGAGTACGATGGCAAATGGAGGGAGAAACTTCGAGGGGAAGATAAATACCACCAAAGGGTATTGGGGCGAGAGCAACACCCTCGGAATCGCGTAACATAGTTTCAGCAATGATTATAATCGGTCTTCGTAAAACGTGAGCAAGAGTCAGTACATGAACTTCCTCCAAGCTTTGATACGAGGTGACGTTTTGATTGCGTGGATTTGCCGATGCCATGTCCACTATACATTGCCATTCGTTCAACCATTCAGCTTCTGAATATGACAATCCTGCCGCGGCATTCAAACCCATTTGTCGCCATTTCCATCTCCTGTTCGCAGAAACAAAATTATCTTAAAATATTTTCTATCCTGTCGGAATGATGATGAATTTTTTACATTAAATATTCAAGTTTTGAATTATAGTCTTTTCAAATCATTCTTACTCTATCAGTTCTTATGATTTTTTGATTTTTCATTAATAGAAAATCGAATATTCAAGTAAAATATAAGGTAACCTGATTATTAACGAGGTTCGATCGCCATAATCATAATAGTATATACAAAGTAACGGCAAAATTATCAAATACAATTTTTCCAAGATCATTTTTCGATATTTTGAGTCAATCTTCTTGAGCGCTGTATTATAATGTGTGAAAAATTTGAGAAGGTTTCACCGTCTGGTAATCGAGATATTGGGTGTTTGAAATCGCAACTTTATCGTGAGGTCTTATGGGAAGTCACGAGAAAAGACGATTTTTTACAACTAATAACTCGATTTCTAAACCGTCAAACTTTCTCAAATTTTAGCCACAGTGGAGTATGAATGTTGAGAAGATTCATACGAATTTAAAAGAATTAAACTTGGAATTTATCGAACGCATGAGAAACGATCGAACCTCCTCAATTGAGATTTGGCTTTGTTTTTATTTCTCTGCTGCAATTACGAATGATAATTTTCGAGAATTCGCAACAGAATGAAGAAAAATAAACATTTATTTTGACGATTGGAAGTTTCTCTTACCGAAAAAGAGCAAGACGAAATTCTCCACGCGCTAAAGTATTGTGCAATGCGTCTCTCAAAGTGAGTAGACGATCGTGAAAACCCCACATTCCTAAGGAGGCTGCGTGCAACAAACAATTGCCATCTCCCTGAGTCGCCAGAGGCCACAAGACCCGTGTCCCACTATTTTTTCCTCCGCACCACCAATTCAATCTTCCTGCTGATTCCAGAGAACTCAAACATCCTCCTTCGATCAAATCCTTTTCCAAAAATTGACGAAATGCATCTGAAGAACATAAGCAAAGTTTCAAATACTTTTGTAACTTATTTCTCTTCAATAAAATTGAATTTTTCGAAACTGAGTATCTTACAAAGCATTTTTTCATAACAATAACAAATTCTCAATAAAAATTGATACAATTGTACAATTAAAAATAAAATGTACCATTATTTGAAATATTGTTATTCGTTATACAAACCAGGATAAACGGAAAGATCGGGCAGTGAGAATGTGAATTCCGGAGTATCTACAGAGCTGCTGGAAGCCAGTTGTGACCTTGCGTAAGAGACAATAGCTGCGTTCTCTGTTGCTCGAGAAATTCCTCTGGCCAATTTTTTGGTCGCACCCCCTGTAGCGTCCAAGCTCGCATTTTGAGTCGTCGGGTCTTTTTCCAAGCCATCGTACATGGACAAAGCGCTGCTCATACCAGGCTCGTTTTAACTTAAAAAAAAAAAAAGTTTCAATACGTTTTTTTGCTGCTACCAAACGTGCTCTAAATATTAATAAACTACGTGCGCAGATAAAAGGCAATTTCGTTGCTTATAATACAAACGATATTTTTGTTGACAACATTGATTTTACATGATAATAATTTTCAATTTTTTTTTCAAAGATTGCATTGTGACACTAATATAAAAAAAAGATTTTCTTTCATTTTTAATTGCAACTCCATTTCCTTTATTTTGCAACCAAACATTGACGTCGGTTCATCATCGTTTGTGGCTCTAAACATTTGCGGCAAGGACGCTCTTGTTTTCTTATGCTAATTTATTAATTACTGTTGCGCAACTTTTAAACTCACGTGGGTTATGAATTTTTAAGATCAGCCTGCATTAGTTCTCCTGGGATAGCAGAAAAAAAACATTGATGTTATTCAACAGAACAATGACGATTTTAACGTTTTTTGTAATACTGTCTCAATTTTGAAGAAAATGAATGAAAACTTTTTTCACTGAAATATTACAAGAACCTAGAAAATTGTGTTATTCTCATTTAGAAAAATAATGACTCGATAGTGAAATTTTTTCATGTCGTAATTTTAAATGCACTTATTTTCGTTCTACTAAAAAGAAAACCCAAAAAAAAATGGATCCACTTTTGGAATAAAATAAAATCGCAGTTATTCTAATCTTGGATATTTTATTTTCCGAATTTCTCGAAAATGCGATTGTCAACACGAAAAAAAAATTCAAAAATTTCAATCTCCGATGAAATTACAATAAAAATGTTCCCAATCATCAAACTAAATTCCAACAATGTAACCTTATAAGAAGGGGCACGAAGCTATTAAATCAAAGAATGTGAAGGTCACAAAACATCTCCCAATCAAAAAAGTCGTCAAAAAACAAAAAAAGATGAACGGCGACAACGCGTTGCTTCGTTTAATCGAAAACAATCAAGAATTTTGAGATTGAGAATTCGCAAAAATAACCGAAGCACCCACAAAAAAAAGATAAAAAGGGAACCAAAAAAAAATACAACACATTTTTTAAATCGAAACTTTTAATTCGTAAGAAAGCGTTTGTACATTTTCGTCGTAGGTTTTTGCTGTTTACGTGTTATAAGCGTTCTCACGACAGATTGCATTAATCTCTGTCGCTCTCTATGCAGATGGGTATATCGGTTACGTTATAAAAATAGTACGAAGCTTTGGTGCTGGTTTCAAGGTGAATTTAAAAAAAAAGGCAAAAAAAAAACAGGCGTAGTTGTGGTGTAGGATAAATCACACGAGCACGCGATACCACCTCAACAGGTGTACAACTATAAAAGCCTCATCTGCGTACAATTTATTATTATTTTTATTCATATGTGTATCACGGAAACCGCAATTGCCCAATCAACATCGCATTTCCGAAGTTAAAAAGCGTTACGAAAAAAAAGAACAAAAAAAACATTGAGTTTTTAAAGTCAGGTGTACCACACGAAAAAATACTAAAAACTAATTTTCTCTTCTTGTATTTCGTGAACAAGGGATTCTCAGTGAATTTTAATTAGATTTCATTATTCAAACCTCGAAACTGCGGAGTTATTCCAAATTCCTGTTTAGTTTTTTTTTTTTTATTTCACGCACTTGTTAATCACCAAATTTTTAAGGATCATCATTTGTCGGAAAAAATTTCGATTTCGCTCGAGTATTATTGTCATTCCGGATTTATTATTTGATTTTTTCGTTTAAATGTTCTTTCCTTTTTTCGGGGTGAAGGCCAATTTTCACTCGACCTTAAATTTTAATAAAAACGTTGATTTCAATTGAAATCTCATTGAAACGATAATACGGTGAACATAACCTCGTACGAGGCCTTAACGCGGCCGAGTCAAAGTCGCAACTGAAAATCGTGTATATTCTCCCTCTCTCCCTCTCTATCCCTGACACTCTCTGCTTACCAAATGACTCAGGGACACAAACCCACTTGACAGATACACGACAAACATATAAACAAAAACGTGCACACTGCTCTTCGTTCTTCGTTGAGTCGTGGTTGTGTGTCGTTTTTGACACACACTGAAACAACCGTGAACGTGAAACTTTGATCCGGTCATTTATGCGTACCGTCTATTTTCGTTTAGCGTGGGAAATTACGGTTACGACGGGTACTACGAGACAGTTTTTTTCGCATACTTGAATGACCGAATTTAATTATTATTCTCTAATTGAATAATTGACTCACAAAATGCGACTGATAAACGACGTTTTTTTTCTCGGAAGATGTTTACAAATGAAATTATACTTGTTATTAGTGAAAACTATTTTTAGGACCTGCCATTCTTGGCAAAAAGAGAGATCACGAGTGAAAGTAAAAAAAGCACAAAATGGCGAGAACCCACGAAAATTAATGGAATTCGATCGAGAAAGTTTTCGAAATTGCATTTATTCATGGACTGTTTTTTTTTATCATCAGATTTTATTACGGAATGAAAGTCTTGACGAAAGTTCAATCGAATTTAGAAAAGACATGTGAAAAAATCCTATCTACCGGTTGATTTTTGTTTCCAAATTTCTGTATACTGTAATCGAAGTTGATAATAATAATAAACTCAAAAGCTGCTTCCACTCTATTTTTATCGAATTGAAAAATAGATAGATGTGTACAATCTTACGAAACAGAATCCAATTTAGCAGTTTTTATTTTTTATTCAATTGAATCTTAGCTTGAAAGTGTGAATTATAAGCTCGTTGAGATCAATAATTGGCAGCTGGTAAAAAAATCGATTTTTTTTTTTAAATCAATCGTTCGAAGAGTTTCCCGCGGGCTGTCGCCATTTCATTGTTTTGGTTCAGTCCTTCGGTCCGAGTGGCAGCACTGTTCAGCTGACACCAAATTTCCTACACACCAAACTACTTGTCAAATTCGAATTAAACGTTTCTATAAATTCATTTTATTCATGCAATTTTTCATTTTATTGATACCAGAAAGAAACAATATCTACAAGAATTTGCTTCTCCAACTTCGACTTTTTCTACTGTTTCCAACGTCAAAATTCAGAAGCAATTCTTAAATTTGGTTTTTCCTCATTTCAAAACACCCGAATGATTTAAAAATCAGGAATCACAAAATTATTGGTATTAACCACAAATGAAAACTCCTTACGGAATCAAAAAGATAAAATAAAATGAACTAAAAAATATTCGAGCCGGCTTTTCGTAATTTCGCGGTAACCGAAAAGAGATATGTCAGGTGCGGTATTTAAAAATGGCGGTTGGTGATTGTCTGATTGCCGTGCCGTTCGCAACGTTCGCGTGTTTGTCCTACTGTCAAAATCTGGTGTGTTTTTTTTCCTAGTAAACCTAACCGATAAATAAAGGTGTTGAATGTACGTTATGCAAAATGCGTCAATGTTCAGTGCTTATTTATAGAGCGTGCGATTCTTCAAGTTTCAATTGCCAAATTTATTGACGCAAGCAATTTCATGAGTGACGTTCCTCTAGAACCGTCTCACCATTCTAAACAGTTCGTTCGATAATTCGCTAATTCGCCGAAGCGAAATAAAGCTCCTTCGACGTGATTTTTCAAGTACATCGATCTTCGTGAAAAAACTTGTGTAAGTTTTTTGTTTTCAAATAGTCCACGTTTTCGGTCGATCTCATAAATTTTCCATTATTTCCGATCTACTGCCTGTTTCCTGGTTCTGTCTTGTCAGAAACTGAAAAAAACGAGATATCATTTAAAAAATCGCTTTCAGGCCATTTTTTTTCTAAAGAAGAGTCAACCATGGCTCCAGGAGTAAATGATGGTCAAAGAAACACTGGTACGCTGCCAAAGAGCAATCGTAGAAACAACAGGAATCGAGAACCGCCGAGCGTCAATCAACAGTCGACGTCAAGATCGGTTTATCACGGCAGGACTCAGCATCCAAACAATTTGGTAAAATACTTTTTTATTCGTTGGTTGTCTATTAATTTTTTGTTGATTAACTTGGCCTCTGCATTGACACAACGGGTCCATGTGACCCGGAAGGTATTTCTTTGGCCTATTATCAGCAGCCGTCGCCCAGTTTTTATTGGAAAAAATCAGAATTATATTTCAAACGTTCTCAATATGTGTGCATGATAAAAGTTTGAAAAATATCAAATTAAATTGTTCTTAGAAACTTATCACCAATTTGGACTTTTGCAAAAGTCATTATCTTCATTCAAAAAATCATAAATTTTTCAATTTTCAATATTTCAGAGACTTAAAAAATTCATTAAAAAAAAACGTTCATAAAAAAATTGATTTTTTTTTGCTTTTTTTTTCCTATTCTCATGAAACTCCGTTGATTCATTTTCAAACAATTTTATCCATCCTTTGATAAATGGTTTTAAAGTTTTCGTCGTTAAAATGCACTGAAAAACAGCAAATTTGCTTTTTGGATCGCAACTAAGGATTGTTCAATCATCGAATATATTGCATAAAATTTTTGCAACATTCTCAATTTTAACACATTATGACCATGGTCTTGGAATTGCAATCAATGACGAATTCATTTCAGTCACGAAAAATCTATTTCAAAAATTACAGCTCCATATTAAAGTGATTTGGTAAAAAAAAAATTTCAAATACTATTTTGAGCCACTTATCTTTCATTATTTATTGTTCTTCTTCATTTATTTATTCCTCTTCGTACAGAAATTGTGTTATCTCAACAGAGTTTTTATCGTTATTTAAATGTGGTGAAAAGCAGTTTTCAAATATACTGAAAAATGCTAATTAATCGGACAAAATTGTCAACTCAAAAAATGACCACGTTTCGCTAAAACCCGATCAACATTCAACATTATTTTTATAAATTCTTTTGATTTTTCCCATTTTTGCGTACGAGGTAAAGATAGAAACCAATGAAAAGCTGCAAATAAGTCATTGACTAAACTCAATTTTCAAGGTATCTTTGCAAACGTATCGTCGGAACAGAGTACTTGGAAAAACTTGAAAAAATCGCTTCATTTAACGTTGGAAGAGATTTTTTTTTTAATTTGAGTTTCTAAACTTCATATAAAGCGTTCAATAACTTTCCTCTCGTGCAACATTTTGCCACAGAAAAGTAAAGAAGAAAAAACTTGAACTAATCAAGTTTCTACAAAAATACGTTCAAAATATGAAAGAGAAAAAACAAAATAAAAAATTTGCACTTCCAAAAAGTGCTGTATCGAATGGTTACTTGGAAAATGTTAATAGAAAGTATTTCATCCTGCGGGAGAATTTCTTCTTCGGTGATTGTAAGAGGCATTTGTAAAAACGACTTTTAAGAAAATTTCACGGCTGGGCATTGTTCCAAAAATATTTCACGTGGCGAGCTAACTAGATTAATAAATTCCTCATACCAAAAAGCAATGATATTATGATTATTACATAATCAACATTTCACGCCGCTGGCTGAATGAAAAACCTAAATAGTACTTCATATTCGCTTGTCGCAGAAATCGTTTTTGGCGTAAACAAAGTTCAATATATTATTATTAGCAGAATTGAATAATCCCTGTTACGAAAGCTTGAAAAATAGAAATGTGAGTTCTCAAAAACGAATGAGAATGTAAAAACTCGAAATTTCGATTAGTTGGATATTTTGATGGTTTCTATAAGCTCCAATTGAATAAAGGTTATAATTTGACAGAATAAGTTTGGTTTCGAGGGAGGAAGCGAGTGATAAATGGTAAATTTAACTGCAAAATGAATTGATTTAAAAAACACGAACTCACAATTGTACGGAGACGGAAATAAAATACTGATTTTGTTCAACAAATGCTTTTATGGCTATGAAAATAAAATGTGATAGAAAAAAAAGGTTGGCTCGATGAAGGCGAGAGCATTTTGTAATAAAAAGACCAAAAAAATTCTCAATGATATTTGATAACAACGATCTGTTCTAAAAAGAAATACTCTTGCTCGACAAACCGAGCATGCATTTTAACGTCTTGGGAGGGAGGTTTTTGGGGATTGAGAAAATCTATAAATAGGTCGTTAAAACAGTGGGGAGAGAGTTCCTATCTAAGAATACATATCCAGAGACTTCTAAGTTTCTTCATCCGAGAGAATCAGTTTGCACGCGTTGCCGTTGCCCATTTGTACGTAAAACTACATCCTTAAAGATTTTTTTATTCTTATTTTGTCCTCTCAATTTGCCATTTAAAAAAAATATATATATTGCCTTCAATTTTTCTTTATTTTTTTAACGATTTGTTTTTTTTTTAGCTCGATTGGCAGCCAGTAAACGATCGGGAGGCGGTTAGAAGCACAAAAAACAGTAACACGAGATCCACTGCTTCCGCACCCTCGATTTCGTATCCCGATTTCGCCGATATTGGTAAGTATTTTCGGATTTTTTTAACTATTTTTGAAATTCGAAACATATTTTTGTATCAGTATGATTTGATAAAAATTCTTACATCGTTTTTATTTACACATTTTATTCATTCAATTATTCGATTTTTTAATATTATTTTTGGTTTTTTTTTCTTCATTTGTTTATGATTCTATTTGTTGTTTCTTTTTTTTTTCCAGTTTCGTACAGCAGTGCTCGACAGTACAATTATACAACTGACGAGTGCTCTCATTGGCAAGAAATGGCTCAACCCGTGGACTCAAGAACACAATCTCCACCCCAACTTCAAAAAACAAAACCCACCAATGTCGACAAAATGGTGAAAAATAATAATTCTATAAAAGAATAAAAGTTGCAATGAAAAAGAAAACAAATATTTACAGAAAATTCTTGAAAATATTAGCCCATAAAATTTAGTCTATTTTATGGTAAATTTTAATGATCAATTTTGGAAAAATGTGATAAACGTAACAATCGGAAAGAAAAAAAAAACATTGATAAAAAATTGCGAAATAATTTTAAAAAATTAGTAAAATGTGAAAAATTGATTTTTGGTTTTTTTTTGTTTTGTTTTTCGAACAGCCCGATAGGCGCCAAGTGGAGAGTCGTTTGCATCAAATACGCGATTACATCGGAGTGACTTCGACGATGATAGAATCATTGAGCCAATCTTCAGATCCGGTGAAAAAAA
Organism: Campoletis sonorensis; assembly: GCA_013761285.1. NCBI lineage: Eukaryota > Metazoa > Arthropoda > Insecta > Hymenoptera > Ichneumonidae > Campoletis > Campoletis sonorensis. The sequence goes on from JACEOJ010000137.1 coordinate 592,112, forward strand.
TTTATGATCGATTCGTACTCTTTATGGAAGAAATAAATAATAATGAATCAATTGTTTTCATACTTTCTAGCGAGCACGTACTCAACTTGAAAAATTGAGTAGAATGGTCGAGGATCTTTGCGACAGTGAAACTAAATTGGCCAAGCTGTTGGAAGATTATAACGTCCGAGGAATCACCGACGAGGTTATACATTTTGAAAACAAAAACGTTTCAATACTAAAGAATTTTTTTTTGGTCTAACCTACGTGTTTGAGCTCTAAACAATTTTTTTTTAAAACTGTAATTCACATTTTTTCACTCTACATCGATACCTCCAAGTTCTAACAAACATTTTTCACCATTTTTCACGTTTATACAAACTTTTTGGGCGCCAAACTTCAATTTTGACTTTTTATAAACATTATTCAGCTTTGAATAAAAATGTTTTCATTCCGAACTTTTTTTACCGCGAACCAATAAAATAGCGGAGGAAACTTTTAACCTGCAAAAACAACTGTTCCCAACTGTCACTCAAAATGTTGAGCTCTAAATTGAAAATTTCGACTCGATAGGGATACCGTATTTTTTAACAAAAATTCTTAAGTTTTAGCCTAATTTGTTGAGCTGTCGATACAAGTTTTGTTTTAAACTGACAAAAGCGTGCTTTTTAGTCGGGTGATCATCAGCCCCTGAGATCCGATCAGATGAAACGTTTCGTTGAGCTCCTCGACGTTCTTGGCTCTCAAGAACGTTTCCTCGGCTCCCAAGAACGTTTTCTCCTCACTAATTCTAATCGAAGGGTGTGTTTTCGTTTTTAATACAATATTAATATAGTATTACCTTTTTTTACGTTACTAATCGAAATTCTCCAAGCAACACATGTTTTTCGATCATTTAAAAATAATTTACGTTCTAATATTATTCATAATAATTATAAGTTCTTAAATTCGAATGACAATTAATTTGCATAATCAATAGATAAAATCCAATGACCTTTGACCCCAAATATTTTCATTCGAAAATGACTTTTTTTCTATTTTTTCGAAACTTTTGACGTTTTATAGGCTTCACATAGCGAGATCATGATCAAATTTCACTTGATCACAGACCATGTTTTTCGTTTTAAAAAAACGAAGAGAACAATGTCCAATGAAACCTTGTTATCGCGAAGGAAAAGCATTTCATACTAAAAAAAAGATCGGAGTCATTTTTAACCCCCTTGGAGGGTATACGTTTGGAAAAACTAATTTTAGGGGTCCAGGGTTACTGTTATGATTGTTGTATAAGTCGATACAAAAATGTTGTCTAACATTGATAGAAATATTACGATTAAGAAGGTTCGATCGTTTCTCATGGGTTCGCTAAATTCCAAGTTTAAATGTTTAAAATTCATATGAATCTTCTTAACAATCGTACCCAACTGTGGGTTATATTTGAAGAAGTTTGACCGTTTAGAAATCGAGTTATTATTTGTAAAATATCGTCTGTTTTCGCAACTTCCCATAAGACCTCGTGTTAAAGTTGCGATTTTAAACATTGAATATCTCGATTATCAAACCTTCTCAAATTTTGGACACATCATAATGCGACGGTCAAGAAGATTCATGCAAAATAAAAAAAATAAAAAATCTTGCCAAAATTGTATTTGATCATATGACGATAGAACCTTGTTAATTCACCAAAATATTTCGTCGATATCATGGAAATCTCATTGAAATTGATTAAATTTTTTTTCTTTCTAATTCACATACAGAATAGCGAGAGTGGAAGAGAAGACGGTGAAGAAAATGGTAACGAGCCTTTGGAGGTTCAGTTACGCCGAAAAATGGAAGCTTCTCAGCGAAAACTGACAGAATTGCAAGAGCATCAAGCAAACCTCGTGGGAATGCAATTGCAGGTTCGAGAACGATTGAACGCAGCTCGTGCGGCTCAACAAGCTCTATTGCAACAAGAAAATCAGGCGCAGTCGACAATCGCCCCTGTGAGTTCATCACCCGCTTTCGAAGCTCCTAGTCGCGGCTCCCAACCTCCTCAGGCTGAAGCTGAAGAAATCGACGCCGAAACCGCGATGCTTAGAAGCAAACTCGCTCATCTTCAATCGAAGAAAAAACACATGGATCAACTGATGGTTGAACTGCAAGCTGTTGAACTTTCAGATCGAGCCAGTGTTGTGAGAATTCGTTGTCCTTTTTCATTCCATTGAATTTATAGAAAAGTTTTCATTTTTACTTTTTTATATTTGTAGACTTAGGAGTTTCGGTACAAGTTACGGAATATTATCATTTTATTCAAATTTCTACAGTACGTTCTTTGACTTATCCTCGATATGTCCTACAAGTTTCAAAACAATTGTCTACATCGTTCCCACAAAATTCTCAAGTGAAAAGTCATTTTTTAACATAGAGACGTGCCTACGATATCCCTAAACTTCAGTTATGTCCACGAAACAATAGGAAAAAATGTAAAAAAACGGTTATTAGAAATCGTCAAATCACTCAAAATATCATTGCAATTATGTCACAAGAAAATGAAGTGATTCGTCTTCATAGTTTGTTGATTATTCTTTTTTTTGTCAATGAAAACGATCAACTTTTCTGTAATCGTGTAATTTTTATACGAAATTTTGTTGTTTTAAGTTCGCGCTTTGCTTGGGAAGAATAGAATCCCCCCCCCCCTCTCCCCGATTCTCCCTAAAGATAAGCTGAACCATTGCATTGTACGACTTGTACCGAAACTTCTTAAAAACCTGGAAAACTTGACATTTTGCCTGTTTGAGAAATTTTAATTCTAACTTTAACCAGCATAAAATTTGATTATTTATAATTCAACGACAGAGTTCGGAAAGTTCACGAAACGCAGAACGTGACAAATGCGCCGAACTCGAGGTCCTGAAAGCTCAATTGGCTCATTTGAAAGCGTTGATGGAAGAAGCGACGAGAGTTCGCGAAGTGTCGAGTTCGACGGCCGAGCCGGAGCACGAATCGAACGTCAATAATGCACCGATTTCGGAAAATCCGGAATCCGTCGAAGAGGATATTGGTGCTGGAGGTTCGTACAATTCTTTGGATCGTCAGAGCGAGATCGAGGAATTGGCGGGGGGAAAATCAAAGAATTGTAAGGACAGGCCAACCGTTGAAGAAATTCAGGTTAGTTTTTCGAACGATTTAAATATTTTTTCAAATTCCTTTAGCATCAAAAAACTTGGTGTTCTATTTTTATTCTTCTATTTTTCATAATTTAGGCCGTAACGCGTGAATTGAAAGAACAATCGGGTCTGCTTCAAGCGGCGCGAGCAGAACTACGTCGTTTGAAACAAGCGAGCGGTCTTACGTGCGTCAACAACGCACCGGCCAATTCCTCTTCACTTCCGGCTCCAACATGTTCGATCGGTGGATTTCCTATTGCTGAAAAAAAACAAAGCAACAACAACAATAATAACAATAATAATAGCGCAAACAATCATCATACGAACGGTGACATCCAACAGGCACAAACGAAGAAACGTCAGATGGAGGAGCTCGTGCGAAAGGTCTCCAATCTATTTTCAAACGGACCAAAAGTTCGCTCGAAACATAAAAATAGAATTTTCAATCAAATCATGGAATTTAAATGATCGTTGATTCGAACATAATTGACATTTTTTATCAATTATTCATTTGTGTTCTTGGTTCCTATCGAATTTTTTGCTCCGGAAATGCGGATTGAACTTTTAAGTAACAAATTTTAACAAACTCGATCGGAAATTCGTACTTTCAAATCATTTTCAATTTTTCACAAAAGAAAATATTTTCAGTTTCGTTGAGTTTTATGGGTTTTTGTGATTTTCGTGAAAATATTGTTTACGGAAGAGATCAAGTTTCATGAAAATTTGATTTTTTTTTTCTTTTTTCAATAGGACCAAAGCCATTCGTCGAGTGTGAACAGAGACGTGCCAGTGGCTGATTGGAGCAGTCGAAGAGGCTCGAATTCGCAGCTCAGTCAAACCAGCACTCCGGCTAACGTTTGGCCACATCCCAACGTTCCTGGTATGTGAAAAATGGCATTTTTTTTCTTTCTTTCAATCTATTTTTTCGCTCATTGGATCAAACAGAAAATAAATGGGAGCATTGAACTTTCGTTGAACCTAAAAATAAAGCTAACAGTTTATTAATTTGAAAAATATAAATTTATAGCGGGATTTAACTTATTTTTATTATAATTGTGACGACGTCGAGTGTTAAATAAAAGTAAAAAAAAATAATAAAATTTTCACCATGAAAGAAAAGAAAAAAATTCGGCACCCAAATATTAAGGAAGAAAGTAAAAATGATAAGAATGAAACTTTGAACAGGAGGTTCGAACGAGCCAAGCGTGGACGGAGTATCTTCATCGGAGAATTTGTTGGACATCGGGCCTCAGATAGCAGCGGTAGAAAATGGTTTCGGTGCAAATTGGTGGAACGAGCCAGCGCCGATGGTGAATCAGCCTCAGAACGGTAATGAAAAATAAGTCAACTTCCGGTTGGTAGATACAGAAAGAAAAGAAAAAGAAAAAGGGAGAGAGAGAGAGAGAGAGAGAGAGAGAGGGAGAGGGCGAAGGATAAAAAAGAAAAAGAGCGAGATAGAAAAATGTCGTCATCCCGAAATAAAAAATAATAATATCGCTTCGAGTTTTTCCACGTAGCGGAGTATTTAAAAATAATAGTGTTTTCGCGACCAGAGGAAAAGTGCAATAATCTCGAATGGCCCAAACAATAACAAAAAAGGCAAAAAAAATGTAAATTTTAATGAAGTGAGAAAATTTGCGTTCCACGAATGTGTTTCGTTAGGTCCGGTGGGTAGTGCGGAATATTATCGTCAACTTTTGATGGGCTCGCAAGCTCAACAATTACAAATGATGGGAACTACGATGCAACAATGCTGTCAACTTTTGTGGACCCAACAACGCGAATTACAATCAATGAGGAACGCGATAACCCAACTTCAACAACAATTTCGTCAAAGTATTAATCGCAACGGTGAAATACCCGAAAATCGAGAGGATTATTCAAACCTCAGCAGATCGGCACATCATCTTGGCAGCACCCTCGATGCTTCTTTGCCACCAAGTTCGTCCTTGCCCAACCTTGTCTCACTCCCAAATCCCTCGAACGCACCAACGCAAAATCCTCCTGTTGCATCCACGAGTTCGCAACAACAACAGCAACAACAGCAACAACAACAACAACAACAACAACAACAACAACAACAGCAACAGATGCAACAACAACAACAACAACAAAATCATCATCAACAATTAAATAACCAGGTTCCACCTGGTAATCGAGCCAATAACTACTGGGACAATTTTCGAAGGTAAAATTATATTTCGCGTTAAGAAAATAGAACAAGGATTATTGTTCCTCCGTCAATTTCAACTTCGTCCTATTTTCGAAAATGAAATTCAACTTTTTTTTTAATTCTCGAACTATTCGTGACTAAAAACTCGAGGAAATGATTTTTCATTCGTCGATTTCACTTTCACTTGGTTTCATTTTCGAAAACACGATTATTCGTTAGCGACTAAGATAAAGAAAACAAGAACTCGGGGCTGTTGTTCCTTCGTCGATTATTTGGCCTTCGATATATTATCGATTAATTGGAAGCTTAAGAACTCGAATTGTCAATTTTTTCATTTTCTGCTCGTATCTTAAATGAAAAAGAGGATTTATCATTTCCTCTTTCATTTTATTTTCGAAAATAAAACGAAAAAATAGCGATTGGAACGTGAGGAAAGATCGAGAATATTCTTCCCTCGAAAACTATCCGTTTGAAAATAAAAGGAAAAAATTCGAAAAATCGAAAACACCAGAAAATCAAAGAAAAAAATCTTCCGTTCGTCGATTTCTTGCCTTTCGTTTTGTTTTCAAAATAAAACAATAAATTTAGGACGAAAAAAACGCAAGAAAATGAAAGACAATCTTTTCTCGCTATTTTGCACTTCGTATAATTATTCATTAAAAAGTAACGCGAATTTTTCTCGATTTGACATCAATGTAAATCTCGCTCTGAGCCAATAAACGATCACGATCTCTAGAAACAAATTCTCTTCTGTTTTTTTTTTTTTTTCATCTATTTTATCAGATGCTAATCTCGTTGCTTATTCTTAAGATCATTTTGGTGCAAATATTCTTCGAAAGTGAGCTCAAAAAAAAGTAAAAGTGATCGTACGGGTAGGTAGAAATTTTAGGTACGTAAACACGCGTTCGTGAAATCGAGTGAGTTTGTTTAAAAATTACAACAACAACAACAAAAACATATTTTTGTCCAGCCATTCCTCGCACTCTAATATCGACCTGCAGCTTTTTGTTTTTATTCTGTGTTCATTTTTTTCCATCACTTGCGCTTAAACTAACATCAGTGACGAACTTTTATTCGGTCCCAAAAATCAAACATATGACTCCTCGTGTTTAAAAAATTCCGCGAATTTCACTTGAAAGTTTGGAGTTTCGACGATTTTTCGAACTGCATGCTTTTTGTAGTACAGGAAAATTGTGTGATGTGAATTTTTTTTAAATGTATTATTATTATTATTATTATTTTTCATTCGTTCTACTCATTTAGGCTTTTCTGCCTTTTTCTTCTTCTCTGCATTACATTTTTGCAGCTATTCAAGGCAAAATCTATTGTCGGGAAATCCAAAAAGTACAATGGACTCGATTCCAGGCCCTTCCGGAAATTCTGCAACGACAACCAACGCCACCGGAAGCACCGTAAACAGCACACTCGCGTGAGTCTTACAACATAATCCAACGTTCATCATTAAAAAAAAAAAAAAAATTGCGTTAAGGGGGGAAGCCACATTAGGAAGCGTATTTTCGGTGATACTTTAAGATTTTTTTTTCGTGGGCAAAATTAATTAGAATTGAAATAAACTTCCGACATCATTTTAATCATATTTCGATGAACTGTGATGAATTTTTGAAAATATTTTCAACCAAAAATGACAGAGTTACGCCCTGAAGTCCACTAACGGTCGTAGTCCAGAGTTATTCGATTGCGGGACGTGTGGCCATTCCAATTTTTATCTGACATTCAAAAAGTTTTTATTCAACATTGATAACTTATTTTGTAAGAATATGAACCAACGTCTGTGATGATATCATGATTTTGAAGGTGCCTTTATTTGCTTAATTGATGAAAAAATATTGCGAAAATTGAAGAAAATTTTTCCAAAGGCTGCTAAACTTTCAATTTTCATTATTTCCACCTGCATTGAGGTTCATATTCTTACAAAATAGGTTATCAATGTAAAATAAAAACTTTTTCAATATCAGATAAAAATTGGAATGGCCACACGTCCCGCAATCGAAAAACTCTGGACCACGACCGTCAGCGGACTTCAGGGCGTAACTCTGTCATTTTTGGTTGAAAATATTTTCGAAAATTCATTACAATTCATCAAAATATGATTAAAAAGATGTCACAATTTCGTTGAATTCTAATTAATTTTACCCACGAAAAAAAAATCTTAAAGTATCACCGAAAATAAGCTTTTTTACGTGGTTTCCCCCCTTAATGTAATATATTGATTCGTCCAATTTTTTCAATTTCAAAAATGAAACTGAAATTACTTGGAATTTGTTTTTTTATATATTTTTAAATAGATCAAATTTTGAAAGAAAATTTGGAAAATAGGACAATTGGAAATTTGACAATTTTTAGATAATTATTTAGGCGAATCGTTGATGAAAAATGCTGATTTAATTACTAATGTTTCAGAAGAGACAAACGAAATCGCGAACATGGTGCAGACAATTTACCATTGTCATCAATTTCAAGCGCCGATGCTCAGTACTCGTTGAATTTACAATTACAATCAAACTTACAATCTCAAGAGAGAGAAACTTCTGTTGCACGTAGCAATATTCTCTCGAACGAGGCTTCGTCACAGCAACAACAGGTGGAAAATTTTTGGGAAGAAAATCACTCGTCCTTTCATCCGGTTGTTGAAAACAACGACGATTTATATTGCCTTCGTCATATGAGGTGAGACTCTTAAAAATAACAAGAATAAAGTACAAATTCAAACTTCAAGAACAAGAATCAAAACTAAGTTTAAGTCACTTGTTTTAAGTACATGTTTTTTTAATAGAAATAAATCAAATCCTGAAAACTGATATTATTAAACATAATCACTTTCAACATGGAGAACAATAATTGCGAGAGTGGTAAAAAAAATGTTTGTTTTTGAACAAACTTTAAAAAAAAAAATGATTTAATTGATTTAATTTGAATGATTCAGTTAATTCTATCAATTTCCAGGATTTGATCTGTTTCTACTGAGAAAATTGTTGTAAGGAAAAAATTTTTGCCCAATTATTCTTGTCAATCAATGAAATGATGTGATTAAATTTTGCAGTGGCGAAATGCGAGACATCCTCGAATCTTTAGTCGTAGAGAATCGCCGAAGACCGGACTATTTAGTTATTATATTAAGAGAAATAAAAGCCATCAGCAACGATCACAGATTACGTCCTCGTCTCTTGAGGTCTTTGCGAGCTCTTCAAGATACTCAACCGTTGAGTAATCCTCTGGTAAGTACCATCATCTGCTTCTTAAATAACAATTTTTTTCCCATGTTCAAAGGAACTTCTCAGTGTAAAAATCAAAAATCTAGACTCTCAAAAACATCAGTTCAAAATATTTGTCGCGAATTTTGTATTGTTTCGGTAAAGAGAATTGACCGACTTCTGAGACCTTCGAAATTTTGAATGCGTTGTTCCTGAACCTTTCTATTGAATTTATTTGATTATTTTTAAGAAAATAAACGAAAAACTCTTTAAAAAAGGGACAATTCGACGTTTTATTTAGAAATAGCCGCCATTTTAGGCATTTCCATCGAAACACAAACGTCCTCCATAATCTCCTCGAGTTTTTTTCTCATTGATTAAGAATTTTGTTGGGGTTTTTATTTGAGACTATTTTTTCTGGAGTAGGAGCTCTTACCTTCAGGCACTATTTTCGAGTAGTTTAGAATGGAATAAAAAATACAATAATACAAAATACTTGAAAAAAATTGACTGGTTATCGGGTCCAACCGATGCCCGCCACACTGAGAAAGCCTCTCAATTTTATGAATAAAATTTTATGGAAAATGCTTAAATATTCACTTTGCACTGTTGCCTTTTGACAGAACGAAGTGACGGACCATACGGCAAGTGAAAGTTGTCAATCGAGCGACGAAGATTCTGACTTCGGGGCACAAGCAAGTGCATTAACAACTTCAAACGCCTCAAATCGTATGCTCCTTTCTGAAATTTATGTTCCTGTTCCTTCCTCGGGACAAATGCAGCAAATGTCACATCCGCAAATGGCCGAAAATTTGGAGTTTGAGGTGAGCAATAAATATTGTTAATTGAAAATAAAAATAAAAACGAGTTTAAAAAACCGTTCGAAAAATTATAATAATAGGAAAATATTCATCATAAAAAATGTGGTGAAAAAAGTTCAAATAAAAATGTACTTTGGGTATAATTCGAACTTGGAAAATTCTTTCATTCACCACAATTTGTAGATATAAGAAAAAAAAATCATTCAAAAACTATGTCAAATCGTTGAATTTTTATCAGGCCGTTTTGTCTCTCGACAATCCCAACGCGGCGGCTCCTGCTTCCTCGTCCGTGACACCGGGCTACAACGAGGATTTAGCAGAAGCTGATCAATCGAGACCGGAAGCTTCGAACAGCCAGCAAGTATGATTTTTCATTTATTTTTCATTTTCATTTCGAATTTTGTCCCTTAGTTTACATTCTTTGGATGTGAATATTTTTCCGTCTTTCATTCGTATCATTCCGTTATCATTATTTTGAAATATTTTTTTCTATCTTTGTAATTTTACAGTTTTTATCCTCCGTTAACGAGGTTCGATCGCCATAATCATATTAGTATATACAGAGTAACGACAAAATGATCGAATACAATTTTTCCAAAATATTGTTACGATTATGACATGACATTAGGCACAATCTCGAATAAAAAGATCGATTCACAAATGACTACGATCCAAGACGAAAAAGAGGACAGACATCTCCTTGACAACAGAAAATAAATAAGCAGCAAAGAAACGGGTTTGAGACGAGATAGACGTAACGCGATCGTACATATGAATAAAGTGAATAAATGAACGTAAAACTGTGTAGTTATTACATAAACGTAACAATGTATATATATATTTTTTTTAATTTTGCGTGAATCTTCTTGAGCGTCGTATTATAATGTGTAAAAAATTAGAGAAGGTTTCACCGTCTGGTAATTGAGACATGTTTGTGTGTTTAAAATCGCGACTTTAACACGAGGTCTTATGGGAAGTTACGAAAAAAGACGATATTTAACAACTAATAACTCGAATTCTAAACGGTCAAACTTGCTCAAATTTTGGCCACAGTTGAGTATGACTGTTAAGAAGATTCATATGAATGTGAAAGAATGAAACTTGGAGTTTATCAAACGTATGAAAAACGATCGAACGTCCTTAATTAATATAATGAAACAGGTAAATAAATGGTGCTTTCATTCCTCCAGGGACCTCCGGAAGACGAGAACAACGACGGAGACGAGACCGAGGAGAGCCAGGGCGCGGTAGGCCTTGAAATCGCCTTTGAAATTCCAGAAATTTATCCCGACGACGAAATGTCTAACGTGGAACATGCCATTCTCGATCGAATACCAACGCGACTTTTTCATCACTGAATTCCGCGAAATACAATTTACTACTAAAATTCCTAATAACAGTTGGAGTAAATTGTACGGAAAAAAATGGAATCGGAAACGGAATAATTTCGCCAACGCTGGCAATATATATATATATATTTTTTTCTTCAACTAGTAACTTTTTAGAAACGACTGACACACTTGTTAACTTTTATACTGTCTTTTCAAACGGGCGTCAACGCTTGCCTCGTTCTTCAGAATATTCACGGATATTTCGATAGATACTACTGCATTTATTTGTCACGAGCTTAGTTTCTTTTTATAATGCCTTGAATGAATTTTTTTTTCTTTCATTCTTTAGTATTATTCAAACATTAATCGCCAGTTGAGCGATTTTTATTTTTATTCAGCCCTTTAACTCGTTCTCGAATTCCTAGCAACATTCTCAATTTTGACATATTATGACGGGCGGTCTTGGAGTTGAAATCAATGACGAATTCATTTCCGTCACGAAAAATCTATTTGAAAAAATACACCTCCATATTAAAGTGATTTGGTAGGAAAAAAAATTGATAATACTATTGTGAGCCACTTATCTTTGATTATTTATTGTTCTTCTTCATTTATTTATTCCTCTTCGTACAGAAATTATGTTATCGCAACCAAGTTTTTTCGTTATTTAAATGTGGTGAAAATAAATATGCAAAAAAAGTGGGTCAATGGGTTTCGATGTTTGTCATTCTTTAAGGTTGTAGTCTCATCGAAGCATTTATCAATTATACTAGAAAATGCCGAATAATCAGAAAAAATTGTCAACTTAAAGCATGGACACCTTTTCGCCATAACCTGATCAACTTTCGGCTGGAAAAAAAATGACAAAAAATTGTCAAAAAGATTAACAGTTGTTGTACCGTTGTCATGAAAAAAAAGAAGTAAATGACAGAGAAAAAAAACTCGTCATTGAAATGTTTAATTTAAAAAATCGCAGAAAAAGTCGACTTTAAAATCGAAAAGTATGCTAATTATAAATTACAACAAAATAATGGAAACTTTTTGTTCTACACACGTGACCAAGGATTGAGGAAAAATGTAAGAATACAAAAAAAGTAAACAAAGTTGATGAATAGAAAAGTAAATATTTATTGATATTATCATATACACGCTTATTTTATAAAAGGTTTTCATTCTTTTTTTTTTACTAAGTCATAAATGCGCAACGAATTCGTACGCTGGTCAATATGAACAGTGTGTGGTCTTAAAATTAAAAGAACAAAAAGAAAAAAAATTCACGGCTTATCAATTTCTCTTTCTTTGAATACGGAGAGAGAAATGATTCGTTACAAACGTTATTTGTTTTTTGTCTCCGATTAGAATTCTGATTCGGTTGAAAGAGTGTTATCAAAGTTTCGATAACTATTGTAATGATAAGCCGAGCATCCGTGCGTCTCCATCAACATAATCTCATAATCTAAGTAACTATCGCCAAGTAATTTGGGTATTTCGCTATTTCTTGTGGTAGTTTTGTTGCACGAACGCTCGTTATTCGTTTCGTGTAACGAATCATCATCATCATCATTGTAATTACCTGCCTCGTCGCGGCAGCGAAAGCTCTTTGAGACTTTCTCGATCGTATCAATGTTGACCAATCCCTTATCAACAACGATCAATGATGTCTGCTCATTATACATCGCGGACGGTCCAGATTCTCGTAAAGGTCCTGTACCATCGCGAAAGTTGCGGTTACCACCGTCTCTGAAAGCAAAATCCCGTTATTTTATTCCTCCATTTATTTATTTATTATTCGAACCTACAGTTTGGCCCCTTTAAAAGCATTTAAATACAATTTTTGTTGTTGTAGCTTTTTGTTGTTGTTGTCTGTGTGCAGTTTTATTGTCTACAGGGATAAGTACTCAGCCAGTGTTTGACTCCAGCAATCAACCGACTTGAGGATCCTTAAGTGAGATCAATACTTGGTTGGGTGACCGTTGTTTTAGCCTACGCACCAAACGCTGAGCGAGAGGCAGTTTTCCGAGTTTCTAATTGTTCTAACCAACAACACAGTAAAATATATTCGACGGTGTGTATTCACCGGCTTTTCCACCATTTCTCTCAGCTTTTGTAAGAGATTGAAAAGGGGTTCGACGATGCTGAAGTTTCCATCGTTGGAATGCAACGAAATTATCTTTTTTCTCGAACAGAGCTCATGATTCTTATTCCATATTTCGTCCGTACACTGAATGGATCTTTTTATAGAATCCGAACACAAAATCGGTACAAAAATTGTCATGGTTTTTGAATTTGAACAAAAAATTCACAGAAAAAATATTTTTCGTTGGAACCCAACGTTGCGAACTTCAGTTTCAAGGGGTTCGAGCGATGAAAACAATGAAAAATCATTCAAATTAGGTTTGCAGTTTCAAATGCAACGAAATCCAATCAAAATCTCGAATTTAAACTACGGAAATAAATCATAGCGGCTGCTACTTTGGTATGAAATTGAAACGAAACTTTTCCGTTGGTTTACAACCATGTAATCTTCTAAATCCACGTTGTTGTGTTGTCAATTGTACATTGTAATCAAGATAATTGTATATTATATTATTGTTATAAATTCTACATTTGAACTCGAAAAATACTATCAATAGCATTTATAAACTCAACTTTCTATTCCCGGTTAAGATAGCGTATGTTCAATAAAATAATATACAATTATATCTATATTATGTATTATTTGAAATTACGAGTCGAAAAATGTCAATACTGATATTTGAAGACTTTCTATACTTTTCAGGTCTAGGCAGATTGTAGGTAAATTATATTTATATCGCATGTAATAATTTTATCGTTGTTATTATTTGTCAAGGATCCATGAAAGAATAAACTTAAAGGAAGGTAAGGGTGAAAAAACATGTACATTATGAACCGAGGTGCAAAATTTCAAGGTCATCGACCTGCCGATAAACATGTCGAGTGACTGACGTCTTCTGAATATTTACGTTTCAACTAAATGGAATTAGTTTCGCGGTATACTACATTTTTTAATTAGCAGTGTTTAACATAAATTTTAGATTTTTTGTTTGTTTTTGTGAACCATTATTCCGGAAACGAAATAATTTGCAAAATCCAACCCTGACCGTAATTCTAGGAACTGAAGCAATGAAAGAATCAATTTTCTCGGTATTTATTCATGAAAATAGAGTTTTTATGAAATATATCAAGGACAACGTACTTTTCTCAAAATTATGATTGAAAAATTGCAAATTCGTGGAAATCGTCGCAGGGCTATTGAATTTCAAAGAAAAAGTTCTTGTTAGCGGAAAAAAGCTTCGTAAACTGTTTAAGTTCGAGAGAACTGTTAATGCGTCCGAAGACGTAAACTTGGAAATTATCCAACTCGAAAATTCGATCTGTACACAATATTATTATTATCATTATGTGCCATTGCCCTGAATAATAATTATTTTCATAATGAGGTTATTGTATCAAGAGTATTTTCGTTACAATTCGGAACTGAATTATTCAAGATCTCTCTACAGTTCAGTCGTCTATTTTGAGGAACTTTCGAATAAGACTACAGTCACTTTTCGTTCGAAAAACCCACGACTTCCGGTTGCGAGTTTCAATCGAAAAGTTTTAAGCAATTTCATCCCCAAATTTTTTCCTTAAACAGTTTTTCACTTTGCGCCATTTCTACGTTGAAAACCGAGCATACATCGAGACCAGGCTTGAAATGAAGCGTTGATCATTTCCTGGCTGGCACTATCGGGAGAGCATGAGACTTTAAAGGTAACTTCACACTGGTTTAATGTTTGCTGAACTTTTCACAATGGCTCAATGCAAAGTTGAATTCACTTATCAAACACAGTCAAGGTCATTTTTAGCACCTCATGGATTCTTAAGGAGGTTCAATCGTTTCTCATGCGTCCGATAAATTCCAAGCATTATTGTTTAAAATTCGTATTAATCTTCTTAACAATCGTACTCAACTGTGGGTAAAATTTGAGCAAGTTTGACCGTTTAGAAATCGAGCTATTAGTTGTAAAATCTCGTCTTATTTCTCTACTTCCCATAAGACCTCGTGTAAAAGTTGCGATTTTAAACACTGAATATGCCGATTACCAGACGGTGAAACCTTCTCAAATTTTCAACGCATTATAATACGACGCTCAAGAAGATTCACGCAAAATTCCAAAAAATGATCTTGGAAACATTGTACTTGATCATTTTGCCGTTACTTTGTATTAACTATTATGATTATGGTGATCGAACCTCGTTAATGATGTTTTAGGATGTTTTTATAGCAGACAATTGTTAGAGGCGTAAGTGGCGAAATTTTGTTAAAAAGTAAAGTGAAAGTAAAACATCGAAAAATGTATCATGTACAACATAATTAATTTGGATTAAAAAGGATAAAACTTGGAAAAATCTTAACTATAGATTTAATGTATCGTCAAAAAAATGACTATAAAACGATTAGAAAATATGAAAAAAGTTTGACTTGTACCTTGTCTTGACTTTTTGGTAAAGTTGGCGCTGCGATCGTCTATAAGATAAGCGGGATCGCCGGCGCTGTTACGTTTCCGGTTCCCGCGTCTTTTTGTAAAGTCACCGAGTTCCGGTTGCGCAGTACCGTAAGGAGGCCCAAAAGGCAGTGAAAACATAGTAGCGTTGTTGATGTTTTGGATCCGAGGTTCTGGAATCACGCAATGGTTATTCTGGCGTGGTGAGACACCGTCCTGAAACTCTTGATCGTTACGTAGCAGAGCTTCGTCTTGATCAGTCTCCATTGCTGTATTATTATACTTTCGTATGGTATCATGAGGATCATTATTATTATGATTTTGAAAAGATAATGAAGCCGGTTTAGGTATTGTCCAATGATTTTCGCCGGTGTTTGCCGGCGCCGGGATAATGCTTGTACCGTTGATGGCCTCATTCGCACCACTATTGCACGGCGTTTCTTTAACAACGACGCTTTCGTAATTCGCGAACGGGCACGTAGGTGGTACGTAACCGTAATAACCGCTCGACGATACGTAAGAAGGTGCTATTCTCTCTTGATAGAACATGCTCTCACTAACAACAGCCATGATTATCTTTATTTCCCGTAAATCTTGTGTGTTGTCACACGAAAATAAGGAACGAAGGACAAAATAGCGATATATTTTAATAAACTCCGGTGAATATGTATATAGATCGTTAGAAAACACAATCGAACCGGCTTTAGGTAAAATAGTTGTTTTTTCAACGAAATAAACAGTGTTTAGTAAACGCGCCGATTCCGAGAGAGAAAGGAAGAGAGAGTGAGCAAAAGAAAGAATGAGATGAAAAATGAGCAATCGACAACAGTGGCGTAAGAAGGAACGCGAGGATATTTTTTATTTTTCGTACAGAGCGTTTACAAAAGAGCACCAACGCACAAACAACGATGCAAACGGCTTCGCGACGCCGCGACAAATGATACACACACAGGAAATATCACCAAAGCCGCAGGCCACGATTCCTCTGCTCCCCCGCTCTTCTGTTTTTCTCCCACTCAACCCCCTTCTATTCCCACTCTTTTTCTTTCCACATATCGGTGCCGCGCGAACGCCCGGCGCTGTCTTCGTCTCACCAGTTGCTCAACCCTCCCTCTCCAGACTTGTTTGCACTCGCTTCTCATCTCCCCTCTTTTTCTTACCCCCACTCCGCAGGTTCACCGGTGCCATGGGTGCCATCACGATCTCGCTCCCACTCTTGCGCCCTCTTTCCCCTTCCCTCTCTCTTCGCAACTCGTGCGCCATACTAGATGCCCGGCTTCGGATATATAGTTAAAAACCTTGCTTTTTTTTATATAACCGGCGCTTGTGTCTGGTGTCTCGCGCACGCGGATGCAATGGATGAATTAAGAATGTTTTCTCTATCCAGTTTTTTTTATTTGTGCAAACGTTCGACGTTTCTTTGAACGCGCCGTTTTGCGCGTATTAATAACCGATCCGACATGACAATAAACACTATTAAAAATCTCGTGTCCTTCAAGCATTTATTATTACCGGCATACCGTTGTTCGTGGAAAAATAATTATGTCGAAAGGCTTTTATGCACTTTGAGTCCGACATCCACACAAGAAATATCGAAAAAAGTCAAATCTTACGGAACATTGTTTATCGAATTACCATGGAACGTACAAGTGAAATCTATCGATCCTCACAAATTTCCCGACATGGACACTCTCCTTGTCAATATTTACTCTCGCAATAATCGAAACGTGGATATTGAGAAATTCTTGAAAATTCATGAAAACGAATCGTTTTGCACAATAACTGCAAAAAATTACGATAATTCCGAATTTCCGAATGATACTACGTTCGTTTTTCAAACTCCTATTCAATATGGTAAACAAATCGATCTTTTTTTTTGTTGCTTTTCAATTTTTCGTTGACATTGTTATGCTCTACGAAAGTCTTTATATTCGACCAATTCTTTTTACATTAACCTTCAAATTTTACGAAATATTCCCGACAGAAAAAATTTCGAAAAATTATTAATTCTAGAAAATAAGTTAAAAAAACTAACTAAAACTTCACTTATTTATGCTCATAGTTTAAAAAAAAAAATTCAGTAATTAATATTTATTAATACTAACAATGAACATAAATCATTCCATAATTTGTAAATTTATTAATCCATATATTTTTATTTAAATATATTAAAGACGTGGAGGTTAAAGTCTCCGGCAACTCTGGCGTTTCGATATCGAATATGATCTCAAAGTTGATCGGTGCAGAAACTGAGAAAGGAAACATCACTGCGTCTAAATTACAAAGCAATAAAATGAAATTTATTTCTAGTCAAGGGGGTTCAATAACATTGACAAAAAGTTTGCAGGGTGATATCGAAGGAAAGACAACGAAGGAGGGGGTAAATTTGCACTTATTTTCTTTTTAAAAACATTTTTTAAAACATTTAGAACACACCAGACAAAAACAAAAAGCCCACTCAATTGTTTATAAAAAATTGAACAATGAAATGGCACAAATCATTGAAAAAGTTATAAAAATGGAATCAACATTTTTTTTTCATATTGCATAGAGGATAGAAGCGGAGAAATGTTTGGGTACGAGTCTGCAAATGGAAACAGAAAATGGAGACATTAGTTTGGGCAGCAATTATTGCGAAAAGGCAATTTTTTTGACCACCGACGGTAATTTGAATCTGAACAATCTTCACATGGAAGCCATGGTTGAAATAAAAGGAAAAGGGAGTTTAAATGTCTGTGAGTAAGCAGACAACTGCGAAATTGAAATTTTGATTTCTAAAGATTTTTCTTTTATTTACTCATTTTTTTTCAGCTTGCTTGGATGGTTCCTTACAGGCAAAAGTAAAAGGAGGTGATACGAAAATTAACGTGGTAAGGCTTACAGGAAAATCCCACATTTATTCCCATGGCCTTGTCGACCTTATTGTCCCCAGAGAGAACAATATTGAATTGAACACGAAGAGCAATAAACTGAGCTTGGACGAGAGCTCAAGAGGAACAGAAACATCTTCGGGAGAGGAAAAAACTTTTACAACGAGTGGTGAAATCCCCTTAAACGTTGAAACACTAGGACATCTTCAGATTAAAAGCTTGAGCTGGGCGGAGTCATTTCAACTTGGAAAATTCGCGAAATAGCGTTTAAAATGTTGTTATTTTATCATACATTTATGTACAGGATCGATAAACTCATTCGTTATTTCGTTATGTGAAAAAATCGTTACATTTAGTTATCCGAGATTGATACAAAATATTTGATACAAACGTAAACCTTGTGACGAGGTCGAAAATCACCTCAATTTTCTCTTCAGCGTTAAACGTCCCTCGGATCCAATAATATTATGGTTTTATTGTACAGCATTCTCCTCGTTTTTTTATGACGAAGAGAATGGTGCATAATAATATCGTATTTAGTGAACATTTAATAATGAAAAATCTATAAAACACGAAAAATGTTCCAGGAGTGGGGAAAAAGAAAAAAACACGTTTATTTGCATTTAATTGAGTTTTTTGAATTTGGCTAAAGTAAAATAATGAAAATAAATGAATTCGTGGCGTAGAGCAAAAATACACTCGTTTTTATTGAATAGTGTTTTTTTAAATGACAATCTTTACAGCATTATTTAATTACATTTCACACTTTGAACAATTCCTTCGGTTTTTTCTACAGATTCAGGAAGTTCCTGGCCCAGAGAATAAAGTGATGGACCTGCATGCAGGATCATAGCACTGCCGAGACATTCCTCGCCAGAATACAGAACTGCAAACTGAAAGAACGAGATTGGCGATTGAAAAATTCAATACCGAGCACGAAAGTGAAGAATTTCTGGTGAAATTCAACGAGACACATTTTTGAAAATCCCACAATTCAGTTAATATTTACAACTGAATTTTTGTCCGGCAATTAGAAATATTTCGAAATTCAAATTTGAATTTTGAAATCGTTTTCGAACAATAACGATGTTCAATATTCCACGTTATTGATTTTTGCAAAAAATCATATTTTTGAAAAAATTTCACTCCCCTATTTTTTTATGTCTCACCTGGCCCGGGGTGATTGCTTTTTGAGGAACTTCCAGGCGAATGATCAACCGATTGTTAGCGCTTTTGTAAACGGAGCAAGGACTCAAAGGATGTTGATGTTGGAATCGAAAATCGCAGTTAAAAATTCCTCTGCTGTTTTTCAGTATTTCAGAGTCTTCGTTAATCCAGTGCGGATCCTTGGCAATTATTAATTGTGAGAATAATGCAGGATGATCTCTGCCTTTTACCTGAGAAAAAATTAATCAACTCAAAATTTATATGAGGCATTCCACGCCATCTCCTGCGGTTGTGGACCGAATTATTTTTCATTTTTTAATCCCATTCCATGCATGGAACATTCGCACCGAATTTTACATTTTTATCGCACGTATTTGAGGGGTTATAATTTTTCGAAAATTCCAGATTTCAAAAATTTTGAAAATGTTCTAACGCCGATGTCTCTTAAACTATTGACATATCGACACGTGTCTATACATCGATTTTTTTCATTTTGGTTCAAACTTGAATCAAAAAAATAGAAAAAATTTATAATTATTAAAATTAAAAATCCAACTTTTTCCATGAAATGTGACAAAGAAATTTCTTTCCAAAGATTTCTGGTATTATTTTTGTCAATTGAAATTTGAATGGTTACAAGATTTCAAGGTCGAATTTGATGTTTGACTCACCGCCAAAATATCATTGGTTTGAACGTCTTTATGATACACATAATATGGTTTTTCTTGACCACTGATTCTGCATCTTTGTCCCAAAGTCCATTGATGAATTCCTTCGTGTTTACCAATTATTGACCCTGTGTCAAAATCCACAAAATTTCCAGGTTTGTTGTCCACGTACTTGGGAAATAAGTAATTGAGTTCATTCTCAGAAACAACGATCAATTTTTTTATAATTCATTAAAAAAACTTACTTCGGCTATAAATTCTTTGAAATATCGAGATCCTATGAAACATATTCCCATACTTTCTTTTTTCTTTACAACTACATCCAATTTTGCTTCCTCAGCCATTTTTTTAATCTCCCTCTTACGGTATTCACCCAGAGGAAACATACATCTCTGGAGTGGCTCTTGAGCCACCTGAGACATAAAAAATGTTTGGTCTTTGGTGTGATCGAAAGCTTGTAAAAGTTTCACCTCTAAAAAAAAAAAAAAAAAAAAACAAACAATTCAATGTTTACAGAAAATGATAATTGAATGAAGAATTCAATCGAATAATTAAATTAAACAAAAAAATTCTTTAATCATTGATTATTGAATCCATGGAGTTTTGGCCAGCTGAATAATTAAAAAAAATCGAACCAAATTGAATAAATTAATGAATGAATTTTTTTTTCTTCATTAAAAACTATTTAAATTTAATTAACAAAACTTACTGGTATTTGGTTTGTAGGCTTCGAGATAAGGCCCAAATGATGTTCTTGCATAATGTCCTGTGGCAACGGCATCAGCTTTAAGATTTTCACGTGCATAGTGAAAAAATTTATCAAATTTGATTTTTCTATTACATTCTATATCTGGATTCGGCGTATATCCGTTTTGGTAACTTTCCAAAAGATAACTAAGCATAAAACAAGAAAAGTCTTCATTCAATAGGAAATCTTCACAGTGATATATTTTTCTTTAGCTTTGGAATCATTTTATCAATGGATTTATGGAATTTTTTTTTTTCTATAAACCAAAATCCAAGAGATTTGCAATGTTAAGTATTATTCAATTTTATGCCATTGACAATAGACTTGAAGAAAAAAGTTAAAGTATCAACCTATTTTTCCGTGCCATTAAATGACAATCATATTTTCATTTTATTACCTAAATACGTCGTTCCAATATTCTTTAACAAAATCCACACGAACTAGTGGGACCTCCAATTTTTTGCAAACCCACTCAGCATCTTTGTAATCGTTCTCAGCTATACATTCACCGCTTTCATCCGCTGTGTCCCAATTTTTTATGAACACAGCAGTAACATTGAAACCTTGATAAAATAATAGAATTATTTTTTCATATTTTTTACATGCAATCATAATTTTTCTGGTATCTCATTAATTTTTTCGTTATTTATCGTTAGTAATACGCATTTTTGAAATATTTTATAAATTTTACATCGTCTTCGAAAATGCCTTGGATCAAGAACAAAGCTCGATCATTTGAAATATTTGAATTTCGTGCTTTTTGAGTTCCCGCAACATCCGTAAGAGCGCGATGAAAAAACGGAGAGACAAATTTTTTCAAAATTCAATGGGAATTGATAAGAGCAGTGAAAACATTATTATTTTTCGTACCCTCTGATTCAGTGAATTCATGAAAACGTGATTATATTAAGTAGAGTAAAAATAAAACAATACGAAATATTGATGTAATAGAGTTTTTTTTACCGACCGTTGGTAACAAAAATTTGAAAACAAAACAAAGTTGTTAAAGAAAAGAAAAAATAGTCGCACCAAACTATAGTCGAGTTCGATAAACAACAATGACTGCCAAACGATGTTTACCTTTACGTTTCAAGAGAAGAGTAGCCACAGCACTATCCACACCACCGGACAAGCCAACGACTACGTTTCGTAGCATAATTTCACAAATCGCGATCGTGACCGCACAAAATAGTAAAATATTAGTGATCAAAACACCACGAGCTAATAGTTTCAACAACCACAACGATGGAGAGAAAAAAACGACATTGATAAATTGTTAAAAAAGCGAGATAGCCATGCAATTGGTGCGGAGTCCGCCATGACAGTTTTCTAATTCTATGTCCGTGGTGTAACGTGCAGGCAGCGTGCAGCGCAGAGCCACCACTCGACGCTTAGGTTGTTTATCGTTTCTCTGTTTACGATGGCAGCGGCCGCTTCGTTTGGTCTTTATTTAGGAAATACCTCCGCGTGTTTAGCAATATACAAGGTAAGATTATTACTAATATAAATAAACGAATAATTAAAGCGATCGAAAGTTTGAAATGAATGTCGAAAAAATGATGAATGCATAACCACGTGTTCCGGGGTCTTGACAACACGTTTGAATCCCGGGCAGCTTGGGTTCAAAATAATTGAAAAAAAGTCGTAAATTCATAAACTAATACTTCGAAGACTTCGGGCATCATTTTGCAAGGCCCATCAAAATTCCATCGAATGTGAATGATTAATTGTTGAGAGAAATGAGTTTGAAATCCCGAAGTGAGACTTAGCCTCAAAGCCGGTGAATTTTCGAGAAATAGATCGATCGAATGTTCGTTTTTTTGTGATTTTCAGGATGACAACGTCGACGTTGTTGCAAACAATGCCGGTGACAGGGTCACAGCAGCAGTCGTCGCGTTCAACGACTCCGAAAAGGTTTGTTTCGTTGATTTTCACTTTTCATTCCGCATTTTTAGGTTAGAATTTTGTTTCGCCGATGCAATAACAAACGGGGGCTTTTTCATCGACTATTCCAGATCATCGGCTTGGCAGCCAAAGCCGGTTTATTTAGAAACGGTGCTGTCTCCGTCATCCATAACAAACGATTGATGAACAAAGACATTGAATCTTCAGAATTGGAATTAGCGCTTAAAAGTAGTCCTAGCAAATTGATTCAAGAAGATAACAATCTTCACTACTCCATCAAAAGAGGAGAAAAAAATGAAAAAATTACACCCGCCGATATATCGACCATGATTTTTGAAACCATGTACGATATTTCCACCACCGCCGCTCATGACGACGAAGAACACAACGTTGTACTTTGCACTCCGCTCCGATTCAGCTCCGACACCATCAAAACTTGGAGCCGCTCTGCCGAAGCTGCCGGCTTCAAGGTTCTCCAAACTGTCGGCGAACCCACCGCTACTTGTCTCGCTCATGGTATTGGCAAAGATAAGAAAAAAACTGAGTAAGTGCTCTTTTTATTGAAACCTTTAATCGAATCAAAAACTTGAATCATTACTTTCGGGGCTTTTTCACCCCAAACGAAAACATCATTTTTGTCTATTTTATCAAACATACTTTTTTCTTCTGTCGCAGACAGCAAACAAAACATTCCGCTCTTCCAACAAACATTTTATGGAATATCAATCATTGTGACAATATTATTGTTAAATTAACAAATTATTGTTGAATTGTTTAGATCGTTTGCTATTGGGTTTCGTTTTAAAATTTTTTGAATTTATCTCAAAAATCCTCAAGGAATTTTCAGATTCCAACATTATTCGAAGCGTTGTTGATAATAGAAAAATCCTCAGATAATTGAAGAAATAATGAATATCTCTAAATTCCTAGGAAAAATATGATTGAAAAGACAATTTTAAGAACATTTGAAGAACTTTGTGAAAAATCATCATTTGAATTCTTCATTATTTCCATCATAATCGTAACGAACGAAAAAAACTTGCCAAAAATATGAAATTTTATCAAGGGTTCACTCCTGTGTATAATAGCAACAATTTATAAGCTGCCGATATTTATATTTTTTAAAGAAAAAAATCAAACATGAATTTATAACGAAATATTTTCCAATTATTTTGGAACTGAAGACAGCTGTCAGAAGAGTGTAATTTAAAAGTTTCGACTTGAAATTTTCGGAGCGATGAATCGTATCGAGAAACCCAGCAGCAGCTTGACGCCGAGCTCAATGACATGAATTGAAAAAAATTTCAGATTGGTTCTAGTATACAGAATAGGCGGATTGACGAGCGAGGTGACGATAATCGAGGCGATTGGTGGAGCATACAGAGTATTAGCGACGAAGTATTATCCCGAATTGGGTGGAAACAAGTTGACACAATTGTTGACGAAATATTTGGGTAACGAATTCAGCAACAAATACAAATTGGATCCAACGGAGAGTAGGCGATCGATATCAAAACTAAATACAGAAGCAGAAAAGTGCAAGCACATATTATCGACGATGTCATCGGCGCATTGTTTCGTGGAGTCGCTTTACGACGGAGTTGATTTTAGTTATAACATAAGTCGAGCACGTTTTGAGAATTTGATTGGTCCATGCGTCTCCGAGTACATCAAACCGATCGAAGATATATTGAAAGAGACTGGACACACCGTTGAAGACATTGGAAAAATAATATTGTCCGGTGGAACAATGAAAATACCAAAATTACAAGAAAAAATCGGTTCGCTCTTTCCCAACGGCGAAATTCTGACCAGCAAATGGAGTCCCGACGAAACTATGGCCATCGGTGCTGCCATTCAATCGTCCATACTTTTGTCACATGGCATGTACGATCGTGAACTTAATTCGAGAAACGTCGAACTTCATTGCCTCGACAAAACTATTGCTGTACAATTCGACGATCTTGAACCCATCCTCATTCCTCAAGGCACTATCGTACCCATCAAAATATCCACCACTCTTGATGTACCCAAAAACACCGAGGGAAAAACCAAAGTTCAAATTTTTGAACGTCCCTCCAATCAAGATGGGTCCTCCAAAAAAATTGGATTGGTAAGTTCATTTAGCTTCGTTATTCATTTTTATCCTTGAATGATTTTTCTTTTCATTTTTCAATTATGTGTTCTCGTTTTTTAGACTTTTCCTCATTTAATGTGTACCAAATGCTAATTAACCATTTTTTTCAGACCAAAACCGTATACAATCGATAGATTTCTCTATTCTCATTCCAAAAATACTAATTGCAGAAATTTCCTGCGTCACCTTTCACCTGAGCGCATTTTAAAATATGTCAACAAATTTTACCGAGTCGTTTCCCCAACAATCTGTCTGATTTTTCAGAATGTGGTTGAACGACAGATTTTAGATACCGACAATACAATTTTCAGACACTAGTAGGGTCACACATCCACAAAAGACCATTCGAGAAAGTCAAAAATGGGGTTAAAAGTTTGGTAACTCTGGCGACCATACGAAAAAGATTTGAAAAATGATTGAACTAGGCTGCTATGAGACAGTTCGATTCAATTTTTGGACACTTTTGAGAAAGCACTCGTACTTTTTCTAATAAAATGACGAAACCTATGTGAATGTTTAATATCAGACATTTTGTAATCAAACCGTCTGCTTATTTTTTTTTTACATGGCAGAAATGCCCCCCATAATACTCTGACGTTTCTGGTCGGTATTGCCCGCCTAGCCGGGTTCAGAATCAACTATTCTAACGATTTTCCACCATTTTGACCGTAAAACGATGGGACATGGTTTTAGTAGTGGGCTCTCGAACTATAAAATGGCACGACTTTCATTTTGCCCCTACGCGTGTCACTTACAGTCAAAAGAGTTGAGTGTCAAGATAAGAAAATACTTCACCAAAATAGCTTTCAGGTTTAATTTCGAAATAACAAAATAGTCATACTGCCACGAATGTTACTTTGAAAAAAAAGTACTCGAATCTAGAAAATAGCTTCCGCAAATTTGTCTTCCGTAACAGAATATCGATGAAAATAGTCACCTTCCGCGAGTGCGATTCAGCAATAAAAATGGTGCCTAATGCTACTTCATTCTAAATAAGTGTTCTAATCAAAAATTTGAGCAATCGGCACAAAAAGCATATTACATTTGGCTAATTATACCTAAAACAAGAAAACGGCACCCGAAAGTAAGAAATCGTGTTTGGCTATAGATTTGATAGTATCTTGAAATAAAGAATGATTCCACAACTCTAAAGATGTACCTAGTGGTAGGAAATGACGACTAAAAGTAGGGTCTGATACTGAAACATTATTCCTACGATCAAAAAGTGGTATCTCGAACTGCGCGATTGTTTTCCACTTAGCATTAGCTTCCTGTTAGACAATATTCGTGGAATATTTCCTGCTTGCGTGAAACGGTAAACTCGATCGAATCCAAATGAAGCGCGACTGCGCTGCCATGTTTTTCCTCTTAGCAAACTTCTGCTAGCGAGCAGATCCGGTGTATGACGAGGACGGACGCCGCGGACTCGTATTAATTGTTAAAAAAAAACCCTACGGTAAATCGACTTGATATTCGGTAAATGTCTTTTATCGATATCGACCATTATTGTGGTAAGGTTTTTTTGCCCTCGAACAATTAATTTTTCGTGTATATTGAAATTTCGATAGTTAGCGTGTCATCTGAGCCTTATGCCCTTAGGAGCAATGTTAAGTTATTTATTAATTACGTCTAAACTACACGGTAAATTAATTTGGAATTTTGCAGAAATGTAGAGCAATGTCAACTCTTTCGATTTAATGTAAAAAATACGGGTTGTTAAAAATGAATCTCAATTCGACCGAACTACCTTAGATTGGCAAAGCGATGACGATACGAATAATGTGATCTTATGATAATACAAGTTTGAGGTAAACTTTTGCGCACGGTGAATATACGTAAACTGGACTTTCGTAAAAGAAAAGTTAAAGGAAAAGAAAATCGTATGTTGCCCTCCGAATACCGGATACATTTGTTTATACAATGTATCAAGATTCAATCGAAAATCGTGAAATTCGAGTAGCGAGGGAACTGACGTGGCAACGTCGCATGCATACACTATCAGCGATGTTTATGTTGGCCGCACGTCATTTGCTCCGCTGGGTGGTGTGTAGCGAGCGTTCCTGCCAACCTCAATGCTCGACGTTATCACGATCCAACAACATTTAACATTCATTGTTGGTAGCATTAACATTATGATGAATTTGATCTAAAATAACAATTGGGCGCCGAGTCTTATTCCAATGGATTTGAAAAAATTCACAGATTCGATTTTTCGATTTAACTTATCGATGTTTCAAGTTTTGAAGTTGGTAGTCACACTAAACTGTTTCTTAGGTTATAATATCGTTTGATATCCATTTTGCACTCAAACTATATACTTATTTATAAAACTGTTGCTCCGGAAAGAATAGTTCAGACACGTTTTGAGGTTACATTAGAAAAAAAAAGCATGGACCGTCATTTGACTCAACTGAGTAGCTCCAGCTTCCTTAAATGTAGTACTTCCAACGAAAAAAGTGACTACATCATTTAAAAAAAAAGTCTTTCCACCGCATTTCGATTTCCTATGATTATTTGTCGTTTTCTCAACGTTTTTCAGATTTCTCTCAACGCAAATGGTGGAAAGCTGAAGGTTGATACAGATCTGACGGAGGCGAGTTTGAACGTTCACATAACCGATATATCAGCGAACAAAAAATCATCATTTCGCTTTGGCATACACGAGGATGACTCGTAATATTCACGTCGTGACAAATGTACATATTAAAAAAGTTTCATGAGTTCAATAAAAACAATCGATACCGAGTTTCAGACATCGTCTTCATTTTGTCATGTGCCCCTGTTATCTATTTCATCGCAACCTCAGCGACTTGGAATTTGCGAGTTGCGCACAAGCATCATCCGGATGACGCTTTCCTCCTACCATTATATTTCGCCCCACTATTTCGTGACCGAACCAATGACAAAGTTCTCCTTATCCCCGTCGGAGAAATAGAAAAAAT
Organism: Campoletis sonorensis; assembly: GCA_013761285.1. Lineage (NCBI taxonomy): Eukaryota > Metazoa > Arthropoda > Insecta > Hymenoptera > Ichneumonidae > Campoletis > Campoletis sonorensis. The sequence goes on from JACEOJ010000137.1 coordinate 619,719, forward strand.
ATTTCTTACTTCACTTATCGGTGTCAAATTTCGCGAGAGTGGCCATTTCACGATTAATACCGTGGGACATAACTTAGGTTGTTGTCAGCCATATTTTCGTGTTGAGTTGCGCCTTCGTCACACTTCCGGTGTAGCCGCCATTTCGTGTTACCCGATATCACGCGTTGCAATTCCCCGTACGCCTTTCAATTAATCTATTAAAACATAACGCGATATGCCGATTAGGCAGATCGAGCATCATTATTACTAACGCAATCTCTTTAACATCATTGCGCAACGGTAAGTTTCACCCTTCAGGAAAAAGTTTGGGCGTCTGGGCACTACTCTTGCGGCAGATCCGCGAACTAAATTTCTCAGAAACCGTTATAAATAACGAAAATACAATAAATATTGGAGTAATAACAAACCCATTGGATTATTTTTAAAACATTGGGACTAAATGTTTACAATTGTCCGTAGTTAGTTATCAAATTTTGTGATTGAAGATTTAATCAAGTACTTAAGTAAGTATTTAATCGCAGTTTTCGACGAGTTTCATGAGTGCACGATTTTGGCGTGGTGGCGCTTGAGTCGATTTTCTAGGGTTTTATTGTTCTAGAAAATATCATTGGAAGGGGAAAGGGGCCTTAAGCCCTGTGTCATGTACAGTGCAAATGTTTTTTTTTTCTATACAATTTCGTCGCCATTTTATTTCCCGTTGCTTTGTTATAAAATCTGTGTATTAAGTGAAAGGCGTTTTCGTTAAAACTTAGAAGGTGAGTGATTTTTTAAACGAAATCGTCATCTTTGGGGCGGAGTCGCGCGGAGAGGGGGAGCCGTTTTCGAGAAAGCGAGTTGTGAAAGCTCGTGGGACAATCTCCCGCTGTACACAAAATGGAAAATAATGAAGCGAGCGCGCGTTGTAGCGCGGTCATATTGGTGGCGGCCATCTTGGCTTCATAGTGCGCGCGGGGAGTCTCAGATACACGGGGGCTTCGGAGGAGGGAGCTGTCACAGTCGATCTAAAAGCATTTTTTTTCTTCGTTAATTTGGTCGGTGTACGATTATTATTATTTTTTTCGTTACAAGTTTCGAGTCCGGCTTGAGGAACTAGTGGGGGAAAAAGATCGAAGCGTGTTTCGTCGCTTTATTTCACTGCCGTTGTTCCCTAACTGCGAAGTCTGCGATCTAATCGATTTAGTGAAGCCCAGTGTAGCATACACAAATATAGACGAATATATATAGACAAACTCACACATAAATATTCGTCGAAGCGGCAGAGCCCGTGGCAAAGCTGCTTTTTCGCGTTTGCGGCCTCTTCAGCCGAGCCCGTGTACATTTTCGGAATAAAACAAAAAATCGTTTTCTCGCGTCGTCCTCCAGGTTCGTTGGACAATTTTACCGCGAATTTTTTTTTCTTTCCCCTCTCCTCTCCTGCCATCACCCACATTATGCCGTAATACGTCCGAAAACAAGTTTTCCTTTCGATCTTCCTTTCTTAACACTTTTGTTATACCCTTCTTTTTCTCTCTCCCTCTCAGAACTTCTTCGTGTGCGCGAACACCGTTCTCGCTTTGTGTATTATTTTCAAGTTACTTACGTGTGATATCGTAAACAGTCGACGGACTACTCGTGATTTTGTGACTTTTTGTGTGCTCTGAACTGGAAATTTTTTGTTTTTACACGGCGTTCAGGATTTTCGAAATGCAGAGGTATTCATGATCGAAAATTTGAGATTCATTCAATGAACTACGACACTTTGCATAAAAATAATAAACACATGATCCACTTACCTGATTTTATTTCTGGTTTTTGCTTCGCAAGCTCGAAAGCTTGATATATACATATTTTTTTCACTGTCATCAATTTCCCGCCTGTTTAACGACATGGAAATGGTTAAATATTTAAAATGAAAGTGGTCAAGCCATTTCGAAACAACCGTAACATCAGATCAACGCAATTTTATTTTTGTTATTCACTCTGCTTCCTAGGTTCCGAATTGTTCGACCTTTTCTTTTGTTTTTTGTTTTTTTTTTTTTTTTTTTTTTTTTCAAATTAACTCATCGAAAACGGATTTTTGGCGCAATGCGAAATATGTACCAAAGATTCATGAGTTTAGCACCGTTTTTTTTTTTTGCGGGCCCTGCGACTCCTAAATTTGCCAATCAATCGCGGGTTATTTACATTTGCAAATCGGTTAATTCGGGAAAAATGAATAAAGTAAATTGAATAAAGTAAATTGCCGTTGGTTTTTGAATATATTACAAATTTTCGATCTAAACTGCCCACTTTTTTTCGTTAATGTTTCATATTTTTCATTATGTTGACGTTTTTGTCTTCAATTCATTACGAATCACAGTCTCAAACAGATTTGCCGATAAAACTTTGAATTACTTGAAAAATAAAACGAAAATATTCTCCGCGCTACTAACAGAACCGACACAAACTTACCCTCATTGCCATAAATTTAAATGCACCAAAGTCCAGTCACTTTGGAAAATTTTTTCCTCCAGACTCTCAATGTTGTTTCTAGAACCCGTCAACCTCGTCCATGGTCGATGGTTTTGCCGCTTGCTTGTTACATTCTCATTGCATGTAAAATAATTTTGAAAAATCCATTCGTCTCCATTAAATGTTGGAAAAAATTTAAAATCTGAGAATCATTATAAACAGAATCATTAATAAATTCACACAGTTTGCAAAATTTTAATTGTTGTTACAATTTACACTTTGTTACTTCAAGGAGGTTCAATCCTTCCTCATGCATTTGATAAATTCCAAGTTTAATTGTTTAAAATTATCATGAATCCTCTTAACAATCGTACTCAACTGTGAGTTATATTTAAAGAAGTTTGAGTGTTTAGAAATCTAGTTATTAGTTGTAAAATATTGTCTTTTTCCGTAACATCCCACGAGACCTCCCGTTAAAGGTGCCATTTTAAACACGAAATGTCTCGATTACCAGACGGTGAAACCTTCTCAAATTTTTTACACATTATAATACGACCCTCAAAAAGATTGACGCAAAATTTCAAAAAATGATCTTGGAAAAGTTGTATTTGATCATTTTGCCGTTACCTATATTATGATTATAGTGTTCGAACCTCTTTAACTCGTAGTAACCATAGAAATGCAAATTTGCTGAACGACATTTCCATTTTTTGAATTTTCTTCTTCCAATTGTGATGTATTTCGGTACGTCAAAAATATTTTTTACCCACAAGCCTGTTTCTATTTGGTTTATGGAATTCTTTTTCTCCAATAAATTCTGATTTTCAAATACCATCGAATTACAAGGGTTTTGCAAATCTCAAATCGTACAAGAGCGTCTGGTATGTTAGCTTGACAGAAATTCAATCACTACGGTTTAATCATTGCTAAAATGTCATCTTTTAAAGATCCTTGTTGGAATCTGCAATTCCAAGGTGTTGAAGTAACGAAAATTTAGAATATTGTTTCCATTCCCATTCTGTGTTTCTCAAATTATTTCCATAATGATTCCCCATTTTTCTGTTTACCGGTGCTCCTTGTCGTAGTTTAATTACCAAATTGAATTCTTCTCTTTGATTTTGTCCGAGCCATTTTTCCAGACCACTCACCAACTCATTTGCCATCAACAAATATTTTATAGTTCCGCCGAGCTTTCCAATTCGCTTGTAACTATTTTCCAAGATGCATTTTCATGCATTCTAACACATGTACTACGTTTTTTTTGTCTCTGAATTTTTTGCTCACGTATATTTTACTTATTTGCCCAAATTTTTATTTTTACAGTATTATCCGTTCGAATATAAAATAAAAATTGAATATAAAATGGTTGATTCTAGGGTATTGAATAAACAAATGAAAGAAATTGAGCACGCCGAACCCAAGGAGGAAATGAAAATGCAATGATATTGGGCAAGCAAGAAAGGATGTCGATGCTGGAAAGATGAGGTTCTTAGCAGCACAGGAGGATGGGTACGGGGTAGGTTTGGTGCAGGACCGACTCCCCGACTATGCGGACGAAAGCATGATGGCTGCGACTGGTGATACAGAGCCAGAGAAGCTACCAAGGGTCGAGGAAGGTTCTATGATATCAAATCTTCCTCTTCTTTTTGTCGATGGATATCCAACCTCTCTAGATAAAATATCATTGGTAAATCATCATTTTCAAATGTATATTAATGTTTTTCGGTCTTCAACCATTTATTTGCTATTTTATTGGACAAAATCAATCATTCTATTCAACACTAAAAGTAAAAGCGTCAATGAACATCGACAGTGGAATCTATAATTAAAAAATCAATTGTAAGAATTGAGACACATTGAAAAAATCATTCAAAGTTGAAAAATCTCTTTTTTCGACCTTAAATCTCCATTAAAGAGTTTCTTCGGTACGAGTGACGAAATGTGACCGTTTTATTAAAATTTCTACAGTACGTTCTTTGACTTATCCTTAAATATGTCCTCCAACTTTCGAAACGATTGTCTACACCTTTTCCACAAAATTCTCAAACGACAAGTGACTTGTTAACAGAGACATGCCTGCACTATCCCTAAATTTCAGTTATGTGCATGAAACAATACGAAAAAATGTAAAAATAGATTATAAAAAAATGTGAAACCACTCAAAATATTATTACAATTATGCCATCAGAAAATGAAATGATTTCGTCTACATCGTTTATTAATTATTCATTTTTTTGTCAATGAAAACGATGAATTTTCCAGTAATCATGTAATTTTTATCGTAGTTTTGTTGTGCGAAGTCAGCGCTTTGCTTGAGAACAATGGAATTTCCCTCCCGATTCTCCCTAAAGATGAGCTAAACCATTACATTGTATGACTTGTACCGAAACTCCTTAAACCTATGGAAATTCAATGAAAAATTGATCTTTATCGTTTGGAATTTTCTTACTGAAATCTTAATATAATAAGAGTATTAATGAGTCGATTATGTTTGTAGATACAATTAGAACGCTTCATAGCATTCATGGTCCAATGTTCATTGGGACATGACACTGCGGAGGTGATAAGCGAGCCTCAATGGTGGCCTAAGGAAGTTAAATTTACTAATCCCTTAATTCGTCCTAAGAAGCTAAACGACGTGAGTATATCCATTCAATTAACACAAAAACTTTCATTCAAAACAATATTATATTTTGCTTCATTTTCGTTTTGAATTAACTTTACATTAGAATTTACGGGCTCTTGTCTGGTTGGAATCCAAAAAAACTGTCTTTCCAATTTTATTTTTTATAGAAACAATGTTGATGTATTTTTTTGAAAGAACCGCAATTTTTTAGAGTTGGCTTGTCTAAAATGAAGAAAATATGCAAGATCTACGCGACCCGCGTCCTGACACAAACCTGAACGAACGATTTTCAAAAATATTTATTATCAAATTAAAATGACGGACGTCCTAAGTAAGAACTGCCACTTTCAATGAAAGTTATCCTCATTTTTCGTCATTAAAACAAAAACGTATGCAATCAGTTGAAAATCCTTCGTTCAGCTACGAACTACAATCCTTCATCAACCGAGTAGAAAAAATTGTATTGTTTTTGAAAATATTATCGTATACTCGTCAAAGAATAATTTATAAAGTACGTAATCATTTATTGTACATAAAACCACCACAGTCACATTTTTATCTTATTTTTTCGAACCACTTGTGTTTTTTACATTCCAACTAGACATTACTCCTCAAATATAATTAAATTTTTACCCCAAATATGAATGAATAGAGAATATGTAGTTGTGAAAAATGATGATTCAGTTATTGAAAAATATAGTATTCTGATGATTTTTTTTCCTTTTGCCTTTTACGACAGAGCTGGATGGCGAATTTAAAGAAGTTGGTATTCAGATGCTACACGTACCACAGAAGCGAATATTTGTTACGCTTCTGTTCCTATCTCGCACAATATCCGCGAGACAAACTTTATTATGTGAATAATTGGGATTCGACGACGAGTTTGTACCACAAAGTAACGGGGAAGTTGCTGGTGACCTTTCGCAACGAAAACATGGTGGGTCAAAGCAATAAAATACCGAAAAAACTGCTCTTTTCATGAAAAAAAAGGAAAAAAAAGAAATGTTTAAATGAAAAAAGTGTGAAAACTTGATTTTCATCGAAAAACAATTAGACGAACAAAGTTTTGCTGCTCTAAGGAGAGAAAATATTATGGCGCGTTTCAGAACTATGACAAAGTCGTGGAGAGTCCCCGAAGATCCTTGTTGCCCCAGCACGGATGTTCCTCTAGTTTTCCAAACAAAACGAAGCAGCAACAACAGAAACAACAATCACACTCGTTGGTCGTCATACAGCCACCGTCGGACGATATTTATTTGTGCGATAATTGCGATGCCGAATTCGTTGGTCTGGAAAAGATGAAGGTATTAAAATTGCTTGAAAATTCTAATCAAAATTACTCAAAATTTTCAACATCTCCAAATGTAAATGTACAAAAAAACATTGGATTTATTAGAATAAAGAAATATTGTTCGTTCGAAGTTTTCATAACATTGTTGTCGGTTCTCCTAAATCTGAAAATGATAGAATTGTATTTTATAAATTCTGTACGAAGAAAAACATTTCCATGGAAAGTTGTGTATTTTAATTTTGACTTAAATACAACAGTGGTACAATTTTAATTGAAAAGAAAAATATCGAAATATAAAGAATAAAAATAAAATTGGTCGTTAATTTTTTTTGGCAGGATCATGAAAAGACGTGCGGGGAACAAAGCACATCTTTTTCGAGGTCACACACCCCGAACGAAATATCGCCGGCGACGGAATTGCCGCAAGATCAATTTCTCGAATATTTTCGGTTATTTTCATCGGAAAATCAAGGCTGCAAGCCTTGTCAGCGATCCGAAGTTGCCAGATCGCTTTCCGACGATTCGGCGACGATGTTAACGGAGAGTCGAACCTCTCGTCGAGTTCGTGGCTCTGTTAATTTGACGAGATGTCCAGCAATTCCGTTTTCCTCACCCGCTGGTCTTGCAATGGCCAAAAAATCGAAAATGATGACGGAAGGCACTCAACAGGAACGCCTTGAAAGGATAGAACGCTACATGCATGCACCCGCACTCGGCAGATCGGTTAGACCCAAATGGCTCGATCGATTGGTCGAGTACAATCGATGGGTTGTCACCTACAAACCTCCTAATCGAGATAAGCCTCTCAACGATGACACGCAACAACATCATGCTCACGAGTATAAATTTAATGTTCGAAGACATAAATTAGGTACGTCAAGAAATAGGCATTTATTTTGTGAATCATTTTTTTAATAAGGATCAATTTAATTTGATATCGATCAAATTGGAGCACAAAATGCTGTAACTGTGGAGTTTGAAAAAGTGTGACCTATTGAACCTTCTTTTTTCGAACAAATTTATTTTTTCTAAACTTCATAAGTATGTAATGGATTTTTCGAAACCGCACAAATGTTCTTCGAGTATTTCTCAATCATTATTGAAAGTTTATTCTAAAACTGTTTGTCAATGCTCGTAACCAATATTCAGATATTTTACACGAACTTTCCGTCCGTGAGAACGATTTAAAAAGGCTATGACGTCAGAAAATCGACATATTCGCGTATATAAGAGTGTGTCGGGGCTCACGCTGACGTTTTTTTTCTTTTTATACTTGGCCTCGAGCCGCTACAGACTCTCCTGTGATAAATTTTATTTTATTTTCACCAACATTAACGAGGTTCCATCGTTTCTCATGAATTCGATAAATTCCGAGTTCACTTGTTTAAAATTCGCACGAATCTTCTTAACAATCAAGTTTGACCGTTTGGAAATCGAGTTATTAGTTGTTAAATATCGTAAATTTCTTTCGTAACTTCTCGTTAGACATCGTGTTAAAGTTGCGATTTTAAACTCTGAATATCTAGAGACGCGGCAGCGTCTTGACGCTAAATATTAAAAGAAAGTCGCGCCGCGTATCTATATTCGAGATTTCTCGATTACCAGACGGTGAAACCTTGTCAAACGTTTTAACACATTACAATACGACGCTCAAAAAGGTTCGCGCAAAATTTCCAAAAATTATTATCTTGGAAAAATTGTATTTGATCATTTTGCCGTTACCTCGTAACCGTAACCTCGTTTACTCCGTCGACAATAAAAAGTAGTCAATATTCAAGGTCATCCTTCGTTTCCATTCTAAAACGATGATTTTTAGATTTTTATTCTCTCCGTTGGGAATAATATTCTATTTGCAACGCTTTTGCAACCTTTTAATTTCATAGAAAGTTTGGAGGTATAACTGAAAAATGTATTTTGTTGTTGTTTCAGTACTGAGTATTCGTTCTCAGTTGCTGTACATGAGTTGCAAACCGATTTACGCGTCAGTGGAGCGTCTGAGTGAAAAACAAATAGCAGAATTGCGCCGAGATCCATCCAAGTACAAATGTCCACGAGGTGGAATAGCATCGCGAGTAAGATCGCGACCAGGACCGAAATGTTTACCAAAGTGGCGTCGAACAGATCGTTCGAGTTTGTCGTCGAAAGGAAAAAAATGGATTATTCAAAAATCGGAGAACGACCTTAAAGAAATCACGGAATCGAAGATTATTGGTGAAAGGAGAAGAAATTCGGTGACAAATAGTAAATTAAGTACGAAAGATTTAGAAGACTTTGCAGTGATAACACCGATCGAAGACACTTGCCGTCAATCGGTCGATAAACATAGCGTTATTGAAAAATCTACGAAAAATATCGTTGTCGTTGACCTTTGCTCCTCCGATGAAGAAATCGAGGCTGTACCTTTTTCATCCGATGAAAATCGCGATCCCCTGCGAAGAAACTCATCCAACATTACCAACAACAAAATATCACTCGTCAAAAATTTAACAAATAATAAATTTCGCACGAAAAGCTGCGTACGTGCCTCCCCCGATTCTACCAGTGATTGGCTACGGGACAATGTTCTCACCGATGACAATGACAAATGTCCTGGCAAATGCCATCCCAATGTTGTTCTAGAAAATTCCACCCAATTCTCACCGATTTTCAAACCGGCACCGTCAATCAACGGATCAACAAACTAAACTATTATAAGGAGAAAGAAGAAAGAAGACAAATTTTGCATCGTTGATAAAGCTTCGAAATTTCTTCCTCTCAATATTCTTCAATGTTTTATTTTCATTAAGTATAAATAACCTTCTTTGCTCAACGTTTCACTTTTGTCACAAGCTCACGGACTAATCCTACGAGATAAATAGTGACTGAAGTGTGAAAAATATTTCATACATTTTTGAAATATTTTTTAACAACAACAACAAAAAGTTCATTTCTTTTTTCCTTTCGTTTCATCAATTCGTCTAATTTTTTTTTCAATTCGCAGCATATTTTTGACAATTTCTTCCCGTTTTTTGGAATAAATTTTCAAAGCTGCTGAATTGGTGCGACTACTCGTACAATTACTTGGAAACAATTCAAGTATAAAGTTTAATTTTTCCACAAATCCACGTCAAATACTCGTCATTGATTTTCAGCTTTTTCGAAATTCTAAAAATATTTAAAACAGAGGGCAAAAATTCGAAAAAACTTGAATACGAATTTATAAATAACGACTAATTCCTTGAACACAACGAGCATAAAGTTTGTTCTCTTCTGCGAATAGTACAGTGGAAAACAAATGAAAATGTTAAAATAAGGAATACAAACTTTCTTCCAGCGATCGGTTATAAATTCATACGTGGGCGAAAGATTAAAAAAAAAATCATTGATCAAATATGAGCAATTGATGAATATTTCAGCAATTCGTCGACAACTCTTTTGCAGCATGCCAACTAAAAATGATTGTTTGCAGAATCTCAAAATTATTTATTTTCATTAAGATCATAGTTGACTTGGAAACTACGAAAAATTTTGACTGAACTCTAATTTTTGGTTGTAGAAAAGTCAAAAATATTAATGAAAAAGATGAAAAAGTTTCAAAGGCAAGGAAGAAAGATTTGTTTTCCTAGTAAATTTGGAAGAAGAAATTTCGTTGGGTTTGAACGATGTGAAATTAAAAGAGAATGTGCATCGACACATATTTACGAAATAGCATTAAATCGTAATAATTATTTTTAAATCATAATGCGCGTTAAGTTTGTTATAATATTTATTGTTTATACGTTACGAAGACAGGAGTGGAGTGTGCAAAAGTGCATTAGTACGAGTGCGAATGAATGGCAGAGGCGATCGAACGTGCGAGTGTTTCTGACTCTGTCCTCGATAACAATTTGTTTTGTTTTTTCTTTCTCGCCAATTTGGACCGAAAATTCGATATCTATATTTGTGATAGGTAACAAGTAATTCGAAGTGAACTCGTATTAAGTGTGTTTCAGCGACAAACAAAACCGATCAGTGATAGAAAACGAATAATGAACAAACAAAAGTGAAATAATAAGTTTGTAATCAAAGACAAAGGCAAGATTCAATGCCATTAATCGTTAACCCGCAAAATGCGTTTAACTATTTTCACAGAAGACAGAAAACGAGGATGTCGTTAATATTTCATACGATACAAGAAATTAGTTGTTAAGCATTTTTTACGACTGGCTATTTCTAGTCAAATCTGTGGCGAAAATTAATCGATTATTTTTACACGACGCTTTATACACTAAACGTAGACGCAATTTTCCTCATCCCTTGATTCTAAATTTGTTCAAAAATTGTATTAATAAATTCATCAAATCGTCCAATATTCAGCCTTCATTTGGCGTTTCTCTCGTACAACTTTTTTATTTCTTCCGTTTCAATTACATTTTTCATTATAGAATTATATTTATTTATGGAAATAAATAGTTTTTTTTTTACAATAAATATCAATTTCATTCGAGTCGATTATTTTATAAATTATTTTTTCGTGCCTGCATCGTAATATCACAATTCTTGGAAAGCGGTAAAGAATAAATTAATTTTTTGAACTTTTCGGTTTTTCACATTCTGAGGGATTTTATCATTTTTTTTTTCCAGTACGCGTAACCAAATAATCCAATAAAATTCTAATAATAAAACTTCAAATGTCAGCTCTGAATATTTTAAAAACGCAATATTGACGGTTTATAATTTTTTGAGCGTTGAAAATTCAATCATTTATATATTCTTCAGCTTGAGCTTTTTGATAAAAAATTTCATTTTTGACTAAATTGTGAAATTAAAAATAATACTTTTTCCGAAAATCCGCAGGAGCATGTTAAAATAATTCAACGTTAAATTTCGCTACACCGATTTGACCGGAAGTAACAATAAGTCCAAAGATCGAGTTTCGTGACTGAAGAATGTTTTTTTTTTTGAGACGACTAGAAAATCCAAAACGATCCGCGTTCAGTTTAGTTTTTTGGGAACCAACAGAAGGAGAACAAAATCTCGTGCGACCAATTCCCCGGATATTTTTGTGATTTTTTTTCCATTTTTTCTTTTATTCCGTCGCGATAATTATTTCATGAGAGAAATAATTCAAAATTAGTGAAAATAAATGTACGGTTGCGCAGTAATCGCAAATTGATAACGGATTAAAAATAACGAGTTATTTAACAAATTTTCACAAAATTATAATAATTCAGGATTGAAAAAAAATTATTCAACACAAAAAGAAATTTCGTTTGAAAAACATCGGAGAGGAATTCAAGCCTACAATTTAGTTTGCTGTACGGAGTCCCTTTTTCTTACAAAAATCTAGTGTCTTGGTAGTTACCTGCCAAATCTCAAAGATCTAATAATATTGAAAAAAAAGTGGGTTAAAATTGTCTCGAAAAACATTTAAAAACTCGTTTAAAGAATAGTTGTCGCGCGCGCGCGCGCGCGCGCGCGTGTGTGTGTGTGTGTGTGTGTGTGCGAAAATGTGAAAATGTAAAAATAGTACGAAGAAAATAATAGAATATAATAAGACGAAAAGGAAGAAAAAGCCGAGAAATTATAATCAATTTACGATTCAGTTTGACGAGAAAATTTTATATATGTGATGTTTTTGACATTCGAAACTTACTCAGAACTCCTTGAGCACAAAATATTTTTATATAAAATCATTTCTGTTGCATATATCGATATAGTAAGAACAAACAAAAAACAACTAATAGAAATACTAATAATAATAATAATAATAATAAATATATAATAGAAATATAAATAATAAATAATAACGAGGGTATATCGATCAGAAAAAAAGTAGAAAAGATCGTCATGGAGGACATATTTCGAATGTCTCCGTTTTTGAAATGCCTCAAAATCACGTGGTATCGATCAAGACCAATATTAATAACTTTTCCTCTTTTTTTTTGTTTCTTCTTATTGAGGATGTTTCCCGCGTAACTTTAGTGTGAAAAATTAACTTCATTGCAATTTTGGTAACTTGGCAATTGAAAATTTCTGTTCAATCGAAATTTCAAAATTTGAGTGAACAAAAAAAATCGAATGTGTTTTTTACTGTAACGTTAAAAGGTTCAGAAAACGCAATTTTCATGACGAAAAAATGGTTGAATTATTGTTCGATAAGTCGATAGTTTTATTACAATTTTTTTTTTGACATTTTGTAGAAAATTGATGTTTATAAATAAATTTCGAACCGTAATATTTTCTCAAGATTTTGTGAGATTGCCAAGCAACGAAATTCCGATGAACAGATTAATTTTTTGCTAAAAATTTACGTAAGAAACATCATTAATAGGAATCTAGACTGTTGAATCAATTTAATTCGTAAGTTGTATTCTTATTTGAGCTGTTTTCTATCTCGACTCTGTAAAGACCGACCACCAACACACACAAATACACACAAAAAAAAACATTCTTCGCCACAGCAGATACGAAGAACGAAAGAATCAGGAGAAATAAGAAGAGGACGAACAAAACTGTAAAAGACTTCAGGAGCATGGATGTTTATCGTCTTATTATGAATCGATTTGGGGGAAAAAAAAACGAGAATATCGAGTCTGAAAAATCGATTTGAACGTAAAGTTCTTCATTCTGCCTGTTGTACTTTACAAAATGTACATATATATTAAAGTATTCATCGAAATGAAACAATTTCACGACGTTGTGAAAATTTTTGTCTTATTTGTAGAAAAAACCTATTTTCCATTCGATTAGGAGCCTGAATTTCCCAGAGAACACGACTACCTCGAAATTTTCTCCCCACAATTTCCCGAATCAAAATATCTACACAACTGAATGATACAAACAAAAAAAAACACCATAAACATCATTATACGGTAAATATTTACAAATGGGGCTCCACCTATGATCGAGCTGAATTTTTTTATCACATTTTTTATGAGTACAAAACATGATAGGGAAGAATATTGTGATGGCGGACAACCTTATTAACCTTCAAAATTGGTAATTTTTTAATGGGTTACGACTAATCATTCCGAGAAATAATATTTTTTAGGAATAATATGCCGTGAAAAAATACTTCAGTCTTTTCAAGGTGGAGCCCCACTTGTAAATATTTACCCTATATTTCACCATACACCATAACCACCACGAAATTATAGTTGCTGCATGGAATTGTTATGAAATTCCGAAATTCGACAGGAAATTAGTGCACATGTGCCATATAATTGTCTCAGATAATTTAATATTATTGACAAGAAGATATTGTAGCATGAATTATTGGGTTCGACAGCTTTCTCATTGGGCCGAACAATTAAGGTCGTTGAATTGCTCGAATTCTTAACAAAGTTAATTTTCCTTCATTCACGTTCAAAGATTTATTCCTCTTTCGGAACAATTGTTTTTTTCCACTTGTTATTAAACTCTTTCGAATTGTATTTATCTGTAGAAAAAAGGGATCGAATTCCAAGCGCCACCTCAAGGCGAACTGCTAGACTAGTCTCCATGCACTAGACTCAAAAGTTCTGTAGCAGTCCGCACGTCGTCGCTGCGAGCAGTTCCGATAACTTCGCGGCACCGAGAAAAAACTAGCGAATGAGGATAATAAAATCGGACCTCAAAAATAGAATACGAATGCATGCAATTCTGGATAGCAATGTGAAAAATTTAAAAAAAAAGTTTCTAAATCATGAAAAATCACCGATTGAAAGGGCAATTTTTGAATTCACCGCGTGCGTAGAAGACGACCGCGCAGGGTTGTAAGAATTGCGAAAATTGGCCGGTAGGGCGGCGCTCAAGTAGTTTCCGTTTCCGTTATCGACCCCCCGGCCCACCGCCATTGCCGTCTTTCGCGCGTTCCCCACTCTCTCCTCGTCACTCAGACTGGTTCGTTTTTCGATGCGCGAAGAGAGGACGAAGAAGTAAAAGAGCGAGAGAGCGAGAGCGTGAGAGAGGGAGGAGAGCGCGTGAGAGACTGAGAGAGAGAGCGAGAGGTGCGGTGTTGCGTGACTGCTGCGAGAGAGTTCGAGAGAGCGTGTGTGTTTGTTGTGTTGTACGGATAATTATTTTTTAAACAAAAGTATATAAAACAAATTTGATCCTCTCGTAGACGAACACGAGAGCGAAAAAGCAAAAAAAAATAAACATAAATAAAGCAAATACAAAACAACGAAAGAAAGATATATCCGAGTGAGTGAGAACGAAAGAAAGAACAAAGAGAGAGAGAAAGATAGCGCGCGCGAGAGAAAGAGAGAGAGTGCTTCGTTGATATAAGTTTTTTTCCTCCCTTTTTTTCCCAAATTCCTCTTTTTATTTTCTCTCTATCCATCCTACGCGGTTGCATTGCCTTTGATATAACCCTCTTCCGAGGAAGTTTCGGTGTTGTACGATATGTCATCGTACATTCAGGTCGCCGAAGATGACGGCGAGGAGCCCATCGAGTTGCCAACAGAGGACGATAGTACATTATTGTTGACTACTTTAGCGGCACAGTATCCCGGTACTTGCGGTCTTAAATATCGCAATCCGGAATCAAGGGCTATGCGCGGCGTCCGTCTCGTAGACGGTCGCCTTCATCCGCCCGAGAACGGATGGGGCAAAGCCGTCTATTTCTGCGTTTTTCCAAAAGGTATGTAACTCTTACCCACACAAACAGGCATACATATATAAATATATGTCTGAACGTGCACGTACATTAAATACGTACACGTATTTACATGTTTGTATATATATATATATATATACATATGTATATAGTCGATACAAAAAAAGTACATTAGCTTCAACGCGACTCCCCGAGCCTCTACCCCCTCCTCTTTTTTTGCCCCTCAAAAATCCGAATGCGAATGAACGAGAAAGAGACAGACCCATAGCCCATAGGTTCTTCACTGCCACCACGATACACGCCTTGGGCCATTTTTTTTATCATTCCCTCTCGCATTTTTATCATTCTCGAAATTCGAGAAAAAACAAATAATTATTTTCTCCATGTCCGAAGTCTCGTTTTTTTTTCCTAATATCGTCGTTTCTCCAATGGAATTTTTTTCCGATTTTATGGAGTCTGTTGTTGAGCAATTGATTTATGTTTGTTTGGCAAATTCGAAATACACTATGCATTTTATAGCTCTTGCTGTTATAAGCGAGAAAATACGAGGATTTCGCATTGTTTCTATTTTTAAAACGTCTTTCAAGCTTGTCAACAACTTCGGCGATCAGCCAATTTTTTTGACAATTCCGACGGTTTTTTAGACTGAAGAAAATCAGGAGTTGCAACGTTTTTTTAAAACTCGTTTCAGAGATTAGGGTATTTCCAATCGTAGTTTTCAAATGAAAGTTTAGAAATTTTGGCTTCTCCCATTATTTTGATGACATCAACGCGGTATACAGAGTTTTGGATGATTCTTAAGTTTGCATCGTTGAAACTCAATGATAAATATATTCATTTTGTTCGCTAGAGTTTTAACTCTTGAAAACGTGACAAGTATTCTTGCAAAATGAGTAAAAAATAGTTTTTTGAAAAAATTCCGAATAATCACAGTTTTTTCGATCGTTTTTATGTTCCAAAAGAGTTTTTGAAATAATGGAATAAAAAAATAAGAAATTTTGTTGCATTCCAACAATATTAACTTGGACATAATATTTTTCGGTGCCGATAGAATGTTCAATTTTATTATATCGCATGCCTTCATGTTCATTCGGTTCTACGTTTTTTTACTGAATTCTATTCCTCTTATTTATTTAACGTAATTAGCCAATTTGCATATTCATTTTATCGTTCAATTTAACACAAGATTATAATCTTGAAGAAATCTTGGAGAAAATAAATATTTTAGATATTTCCATTTATTACATTATAACAACATAAAGTATTTTTAATATACATCTTAATATTTATATTACAAATATTATATTGCTTATAAAGGAGCAACTCATCAGGTTTTCCAATTGTTTTTCCCTCGAACTTAAAATTAAGCGATGACTAATTCAGTAAATGTTTATTTTTTCAACGTCAAAGCATCGATCATTGTTAGTCGATTTATCAATGGAAATTTACACTTTGTGGATGACATAA
This sequence comes from Campoletis sonorensis, assembly GCA_013761285.1. Classification (NCBI taxonomy): domain Eukaryota; kingdom Metazoa; phylum Arthropoda; class Insecta; order Hymenoptera; family Ichneumonidae; genus Campoletis; species Campoletis sonorensis. The sequence continues at coordinate 636,093 of JACEOJ010000137.1, forward strand.
TGTTGGACACGTGTTAATCATGGAACAAAATTTGAAGATGCATCGAGCCTCGACCAACAATCATGATTTTCAGAGCTTTTGTCGGGACGCTGGGATTTTAAGTTTACTTGAGTTCTGGGCTTTGGCAGAGATCGAAAAAAATCAGGATTACTTTTCAAGCGATCCACAAAAGTGTCCAATAGATTATTTGGTATATTTATCGAGGAAAAACGAGCTCCATACTTTCCTATCTAACTGTGTGTCACGAGCATGGTTGAGACTTTGATCCAAATTCGCGGCACGCCGGCGAAGGCTCAAATTTATAACTTTTTATTCCATAGTCGAAACTTTCATGTAGTTTCCTATAATTTTTATTAATTTACATGCTCTCGAAGTTTGCATCGTTGTTGAACATTGTAAAATTCTTTTATGCATATTTATTCTTGAAATTTTCTCCTCCGAATGAGATTGTCTGTGAAAAAAAATTTTTTAAATTTTCGTAGCTCTTTACTTTTTGGTCACAGGATTCTCGTTGTTTTTTTAATCGTGTCAACTTCACCAAATGATTTGCAACATATTTTGAGTATTCAACCACATCGAACTGTAACTCAACGTTCTCCGAGTAATACTTTTTCTAATGAAACATGAATATTCATTATTTATTCGGTGTTTCAATGTATTGTAGGATTTGCTCATTAAAAAAATGCTCTGTCAAATCTAATTTCGATAATGAATTGTCAAAGCAAACTGAAATGAATATTTTGACATTTGCAAATATCTAATAATTGTTCGATAGCTGTGCAAAGAAAATAATCAACTTGGATAAATATTTTCAGATACGAAAGACAATTCGTGAAATAAATAATAGAAAAAAACAGAAGTACATAGACCATAAAAATGCATTATTTTGAAGTCGTTGAGTTAGCAGATATGTTAAATCACTTAGTGAGGATATTGTGGTTTGAATGCGATTCGTAAACATAATAATGTAATTGAATATTCATTGTAATTTGCAGAAAACAAACGAAAATCTGACGACAATTTGGAAAATTCGACAGCCAAGACCAAAAGGATGGAAACAAAGTTACGCTGCACCGATCTCATTGTCCTTGGTCTCCCATGGAAAACAACGGAGCAAAATCTGCGCGATTACTTTGAAACTTTTGGCGAAGTTTTGATGGCACAAGTAAGAAATATTGAATACTTGTCGTTCCACTTTAAAAGATTTTCAGTTAAAAAAACTAGCCATCCATCAAATGAATAGCAAATAAGAAAATAATACTTCATTTTTTGTTTCTTCGTTTTTTATTTTAATTTTTTTTAACTCACTTCACGAATAACGCAGGTTAAGAAAGATGCAAAGTCCGGTCAGAGCAAAGGTTTTGGTTTCATAAGATTCGGTAGTTACGAGTCGCAGCTGAGATGCTTAGCTCAGAGGCACATGATTGACGGACGATGGTGTGACGTCAAAGTTCCCAACAGCAAGGTAAGCACGTCATTCAAAAAATGACAAAATAAATATTAAAAAGGATACGAACAAAACTTTAGAAAAATAATACGATCGAAAGAACAACCGGTTTAAGTCTCGATTCTTCTCTGAGCTCATTGACAAACGAGAAGAATGAAAAAAAAACAACAACATTTATCGTAAGCAAAAAAAAAAAAGAAATGAAATGACATGTCTGTTGAGCGATAAAAAATAAATGTACGAGATTGAGATCGCTATTTTCAGGACTTTTTGCCCACCAATTTCAACAACTTGAGCTCTCGTTACGCTCGTTTCGTATAAACTGAATAAAATGAGATTTTTTTCTACATTCATCAGAATTTGGTTTTTGGTTTTTTTCTTTTGTTTTTATTCAATTCGATTCGAATCGGTAAATGTTTCATCGAACGAAGAAGATAAAAGGTTGCAAGGATCAAGACAAATGAAAAAAAATCTCTCTCGTGAGAGCAAAAAATAGAGTTGGAATTCAAAATCTTGACTATGATTCATTCGAAAAATCAATTTACCACTTTTTTGCACTATTATTGTTGGGAATTGAGATTTGTGAGTTGCACAGAATCTCTGAATGTTTAAACATTTTTGATGAAAAGCCAAACACTAAATTTCTGATAAAATACAATTTTCGAGATAAAATTTAACGGATTGTGATAAGTTTCGAAAAAATCGATCGGTACATCTCTCAGAAAGTGACATGGCGATAATTTGTATTGAGAATGAGTTACGTATTTGGTGAAAATAGATGAATGTTCTGGAAAGAAATGAAAAAAGAAAGAAAAATCGCTTAAAAAGACAAAATATCGAGAAGCAAACCGACGAAACTGTAAAGTGTGAATGTTCTTTTTATTTTTTTTTTAGCTGTGCTTCGGTTGTGTGGCTCGAGAATGGAAGAATGAGAATGCTTGGTCTGGAATGAAACGAGTGTGAGAGAGAATTGAAGAAAAAAAAAAAAAAAAAACATTTCATCAAGATTTTTACTCGTAAAAATCGATTTTTTGTACGAATTTCCGTGATCGATTCTTCTTCGTTGTATAGAGAACGGTTTCTATACTTTTCGTACGAGTGTGTCTTTGGAATGGTTTCGAAATTTAAATTGTTCGAATGCAACGAAAATTTCTAGTAATTTTTTTCATTTTTCTATTGAATAAAAGAATAAAAAATCTTTTATTTATTTATTTTCTTAAATTTAAACTTTTCAAAAATTCTGACCATTTTTTCTGTTCTTTTGTTCACTTCGTTGGGTATTAATGCAATGAAAAATACTAGAAAACAATAATTTTGCTGCATTCCAACGATGCTGGCTTCAACGTCAATTATTGTGTGGGTTTTGTGAATGAACAGTCGCGAGGTGCTGCTTCGATCGGAGTGTCATATAAACTCGGCGAGGGTGGCAAAAATAATGAAATCTTTGTCAAACGATATAAACAAAGATTAATAGGTGGGATACGTGATTCTTGAACTGTTGCGAAACCGATCCCGGTGAGAGAAGAGAGTCAATCTTTTTTTTTTAACCAGTTTTCTTAGCAATTCTTTTTATTATTTCGTAAAATCGTGTCAAGAATTATCGACATCGAAATGTTTGACTTGACAAATAATTTCTATAAAATTCTTCTAACTTTTATAAAAAAACATTTCATTCGAAATTCAATTACAAATTAACACATTTGCAATTATCATTTGAGTATTTCATTCAATCTCATATCCTTTTTTTTATATCTCATTTGTCAGTAAACTTATTTGTTCGAAGTTTTCATTATCGACCGCGAATTATAATGTCATCTAAAAAAAATAAAGCTTTGAAAAGACGTCAAAAAACTGATGATCATTTTAGAAGACACAAACTTCAGATAAAAATTGTCGTTTGCTCGTTAAATTTAATGGTATGTTAGTTTTTTTCCTTAATTGTTAGTGCAGAAGAGAAATATTGTAAAGTGTAAGAAAAAAACTCGAGCGTTATGGGAGAGTGCGTGACGTGAAAAAAAAAAAAGAAAAAAAAACAACAACAACAAACTATTTTTTGTACTCGCGAAGTATGCTCCGGGAATTCGTGTGCGTTTTTATTTTTTATTTTTTCCAACTGGAGATTGAGGAGTGTCGTGACAAATCGGGCGAATATTAAGGGTTGCAATGAATGGTTGAATCGGTTTTAATTTTTTTGTTTTTTTTTTTTTTGTTTTGAATTTCGATACAGTGTTGACAAAGAATAGATTGACAGGAATCGAAGAAATGTGTTCGGTTTCGTAAATTCTTCGTCGACACATTTGGATTTAGCCACTGCAAATATACACTGGGTCAGTCTGACCCAGGATATCAATTTTGTCGAAAAAATAGGCAGAAGGACACTTTAAAAATTCTTTAATACGTGTGCATCACGAAAATTAGGAGAATATTATATTTAATCGAGATCCAAATTTATTAAAAGTTTTTACTTTTAGAAACAATAGTAATTAAAGGATTTATTTGTACAGAGTATTTATATTCATTATTTGCTTATTTTTTGAATGGAAGAACTGAATTAAAGTGAAAAATAAAAATGAAATTATAACTGAAAATTCAAATGGAAAGAAAAATTGTGTTGAAAAAATTGGCTGGTGGCAATTTCGTAAAAATTCTTTCGGGGTAGAGATATTTAAGAAGAAACATTTTGGGGCTGGTCAAAATGACCCAGTGTGCCGGCGAAGGGTTGAATTATTTAAAAAAAAGATAGATCATCGAGCGAAATTCCATGCATCGACAAATTTTTTTCGTTCAATTCACTTTTAACTAGAAATTATAAAATCAGAAATACATTGAAAGTGTAGATTTTTCCTCTCGATTTTGCCAGCCTCGCAATCAAAGACTTTTTATCTTGTGACCGTTTTTTGAAAAAAGGTACAGACCCCGAATTTACCGTTAAAATCAATTTGTTAATTGAAATGATCGAATAAATTAATAAGTAGGGCGTTCCACTTTTTTTTTTTTAATTCTGAACCCATCAACGTTCCTTTTCTGAGTATAGAAAGTTCGGAGTTATACATTTCAAAAAACCGTCAGAAAAGAGTCCTCAAGGATTGTTGTCTGCGGATTTTCGGGATCGATCGATTCAGAAAATTCCTGTGACGCAATAATTGCAGAATTCCAATGATAGACGATCAAGAAAATCCAGCCAATTCGTACGAATGATTGATTTTTTAATCCCTTCGTTCGTTTAAAGAAGAAAAAAAGGAGGTAAACTAAGTTTTTTTTTTTTTTTTACGAAATACAAAACTCTGAATACTCGGAAGAAAAATAGCAAAAAAATATTCAGCCTCTTCGAGCACCTAGAACCAAGTTTTCGGTGGCACAACGGAGGGATTTTAAAATCCATCAAACTTTTTGCCCCTCGACAAAACTTCGGCAGTATCGAGTGCGGAATGGAACGAGTGTGGGTTTGCGTATGTGTGATTTCCGGTCGTATGTGGTTTGTGTTTCATGTGTTGCAAAAGTATGAAAAATCAAGAGATGAAAAAAAAGCTATTAATTAAGAAAGCAATCAAATTGAAGATCAAAAAACAAAAACGAATGCGTGTTATCCATACGCGCGATTTAAGTGAAACTTTTTTGTCGCCCATTTAATGTTATTATTGAGTTGAAATCAAAATAAAAGTTAAACTCCCAAACTTACGAATGAACAATCGTTATTAATTTACAAATTTATATTAAATCCGATTCGTCACTAGGTTTTTTCACAATCTATTCAAAATTATTTCAATTCATGAATTTCAATCGACATTCATTTTTAACACATTTTTTTCCAGTTCAACAAATTATTAAACAAAAAACACCAAGTTTTTTTTCGGTTCTACGTGCTCCCTGTTGTCGTTAATGTCAACAAAAATAAATGAATAGTTATTATTTGTTAATCGGACAAGAACCATATATAAAATAATCGAGCTTCGTAACTTTTCACGAAAATATAAATGTCAAAAATCCAAAAAATTGTAATCAAAATTTTTCCTTTAAGAATTTGGACCTAAGAAAACATTAATAACGATTGCTTCGCGTTAATGAACGTTGAGATCAAAGAGAACACAATGATTTTGTTTTCTGCTTTTTTTATAAACATGACAAGAAAAAAGTGGTAATTAAATTCTGTTTTATTTAGCGCCAGATTGTTGTGGGATTATATAATAACATAAATAGTAACGATCATTAAGAGCTCGTTATTCGGGTTGGTTTATCGAAGTGTTCAAACATTACTAATCTATATAGTAATGGTGTCTATATATATTGTTATGATGACAAACCTCCAAAATGGTGATAGCGTGAACGAAAACAACCTCGGCACAAAGATTATTGTTATTTCGAAACGATAAAGATAAGACGTTGACAGCGAATGGTTACTAGAAACCAAAGTTTCGAAAGAAACAACCGATTGGGAACCAAAAGACTTTGGATTAAAGTTGGATACTGATTGGGTCATTTTGACCCACACGATACCCGAGATTTTTAACGTATGAGAAATGCACTTTTTAAAAAAAAGATATTCACTAAAATGAATCGTTTTCTGAAATTGATCACTCGGCTATCCGGGAGTTGTAAGATTATTTAAAAATGAAGAAGTAATGGTCTAAACGATCAACTACAATTTTTCCAAGATATTTTTTTTTTTATTTTGCGTGAATCTTCTTGAGCGTCGTATTATAATGTGTCAAAAACTTGAGAAAGTTTTACCGTCTGATAAGCGAGATATTCGGCGTTTAAAATCGCAACTTTAACACGAGGTCTTGTGGGAAGTGACGAAAAAAGACGATATTTTGCAACCAATATCTCGATTTCTAAACGCTCAAGTAGCTCAAATTTTAGCGACGGTTGAGTACGATTGTTGAGAAGATTCATACGAATTTCAAATAATGAAACTTGGAATTTATCGAAAGCATGAAAAACGATCGTACAATATCCAACAAAGCAAATGGTACAAAATTCAATATCGACAAACGATTATTTGAATGATTAAAGTTTAAAAAAAGTACAACTTAATTTTCACGTGTTTCGATCAAATTGACCTTCTCGTTATAATTAAAAATCTATAACAATATATATAACAACGACACCCAGTAAAATCTACACAACCTTCACTCCACCATCAAAATGCAAAGCTGTCAAAAAAGTTTCACTTAAAAAGCATAAAAAAAAAAAACAACAACAAGAACAAACTGTGAGTCATTGTCGAAGGGATGGTGTGTGTGTCTGGTTCCAGAATATTGACGGCATTATGATGGCACGTCAGTTTGATACGGGTAAGCACAGCGAGTGTTATCGTCCTATACCGGTTCACACTCCAAGTAGCAGACGTTTGCCATCCGGAAAAGCAGGCTACATGAATACGAATTCGGAGAGTTCGACATCGCCGCGATACGAGGGTGATTACGACTACAAGACGACGCATTATCCATCGTATCCATCGAATTATCCATACGACGAGAGCAAGTACAAATACGAGGCTGGCTCTTACAATAATTATGAAAAAGCTGGAGTTTACGCTTCGGTTGGATACGACGAGCCTCCTGGTTACGATTCGAGAAATTACGTAACTTCGTCGTCCTCTCATCCAACGAGCGTTACAACTTCGTCCAGTTATCCAAACGATCAAGAATACACAACGAGATATCCGAGCTACGAAGGTGGCGGCGGAGGTGGGGGTGGAAGATCGTCTTATCCGAGCGCAGAGACGGGCGAATACAGTGAAAAATCGAGATACGGGAGCGCCGGTTATCCTCCAAATTACGAAAGAACTTATTACGAATCCGAGTCTAGATATTTGTCGAATAACGAGCCGAGGCATCCTAACGAAACCGGTAGATACGCCGATTCGAGACACCCCGAAACTCGCAACCAAATCGACAATCGTGAAACCGATTTACGTTACGGTATCGAGGCTCGGGAAAACGAGAGAAGATATTCCAACGATCTGCGCGACGATGACGTCTCTCGATATCCCAATGACCTCAGGGACCCGGAAAATCGTTATACCGACCCACGTGCCAACGATTCGCGCTTCAACGACTCTACGCGATATCAAGCCAAGGAAAATTATTATGATCGCTATTACAAACATCGACCGTCGAGGGATCATCACGTCTCGGAAACTTCCCGATACTGAAACACCCGACCCCTCTATTTTATCTATAAAAAATCTTCTTCTTTTTTTTTTCGCTCGACAACCTCTTTTTTACGTTTCGATATTTCTGGCCTTCGCTTCTCTCCGTTTAGTTTTTATTTTCAATATTTTTCCCAGTTTTTTTTTCGTTTTTGGTGGTTTCATTCTGTCAAATGTGGCGAATAGTATTTCACCGATTATCGCAGCCTGAATTCATGAAGAATAACAACTATTTGGCGATACAGATGTGTAAATGAAACTTTTCATTGCGCCTACCAACGACACTCACTTCAACGACGTCGTTTTATTCTTTATTCGTTTCACTGATGACGTTCAGATTTGAGTTTTTTCATTTTTTTTTGTCGTACGACGACCTGGACCAATATTGTGACGGGATGTTTCAACTTTGCGGATTTTTGCGGGGGCGAGGGGGCGGGTGCGAATTTTTAAACATCGGTTATGCGCGGAAGAATGAAAAATCAAGTCGGAGACGCGCGAGAGCGGTAAAGTAACATATTTTTGCGAAAAAAAAAAATCACTCGAAACCAAAGCTTTTTTTTCACTTTGTTCCTCTTTTGTTCAATCGAAAGTGAACCAAGAAAAAAATGTTTTAGTTTTTGTTTCATGTTCTTTACTTTACTTTACTCAATTTACATACTCGTTACTGTACTCAATCGATTAAATACGCGATATATTTAATCGATCAATCGTTTATGATGTTTTGTGTATTATGCTGACGCGATCCTCCAGATTGAATGGTCAATGAATCAAAGTAAACTTAAGTTCAGCGTCTGATTTCGTCTTTATAATACTAAAACCTTCATCGCTGCCTCAACGGTTAGCGATAGAGTAAAAATGCATAGGACCAATCTCGTAGAGCATCAAATGCCCTACAAAAAAGCTCTCGACAACATTTTTCTATCTTCGGTATTTTAGCCATTAAACGTGTTTGGCTAGACCAACGGATATCGAGTCACTTTTCGAAACCCTTTTATTACTTCAAGTAATGAAGATAGAAAAATACGGTACGAGTTAGTCCTATGGATTTTTACTCCATTTTTTACTTCATTTTGATAGCAGACACGATTATTTTGACTAAAAAACCATTTTTCACCTTTTTGGCTTGAAATTATGGCCCGGACGCAATTTTGTGACATTGAGTATTCGATCTGGGACACTTTGTACATTCATATACATACGTACTATATATGTATCGTTTAAATCCACCCTCAACGTTAAGGAAAATTGGATTAATTTGGCGTATGTTGAAAAAAGCAAAAACAAAGAAGCAAATTGAAATTTTTCAATTCCCATTCGTAAAAATTGTAGGATTTTTTATGGAGTCATAATTTTCATCAATTTTTCGATCATTTTTTCGTCGTAAATTCGTCGAAAATTTCTTCCGAGCGACAAATATCGAATTTTTAATTCAATTTTCCGGAACACAATTTTTTGTTATTTACCGTAAATATAAACATACTTTGTAAAGCATGCCTATGGAGTGAAGAATATTTTTTTCGAGTTTTGCGTAGGCTGAAAAAAAAAATTGTTTTTTTTTTTCTTTTTTAAAGCGTTCCTACCAATTATTCGGTAGCAACAAGTTTTGTGTGTAAATATTAACTGTGTATCAGTTATTGCAAAGTGTCTCTTTTGTTGTTTAACAAAAACGTTAAAAAAAAGAATTAATTGATGTGTATTTAATTGGACATATTGAAAAAAAAAAAAAAAAATTAATACACAAAACAGCGTTTCGAGGTTGAGACGTGATGAAAACGAAGAAATGGTAAAAAATTTCGCTCGTAAACGTGTTTGTTCACTTGACGAAACAATCAATTTTATTTTCATTATTTTAACTTAATTTTTCGCCAAATTTTCAACAAGCTAGGCTGAATGTTACAATGAAATAGATTAATATGGATTGTATGTATTATTGTGTAAATTTATACAGCAATGATCCTCGTTATTCACTGAGATACACGGATAAACTTTTATTTCCCTTTTTTTTAATTATTAAATTTTTTTTCTCGTCGTCGTTTAACCCATCGAAAAAGTAAGACAAGGGAGAAAAAAAAAAACAAAGTTCAAGGTCATTCAGTACTTGACGCCTATGCAGATTGATTTCTATGGACAAAAGAATCTTGATAATTCCTTTCGCGCATCCTTCGTGTTGGAAGAATAAAAAAATCTTGTGAAAATCTGCCTCCGAAATTAGTTTCAAAATCCTTCGTTTCACGTGAGTTTGACAAAAGTCGATGTGATTTTTATTCGAACTGATATTCTCTGTTTTTGTAATTAATTTGTGAAAATGAAAATTGCGCAGGTTGGAGAACGAATTGAAATAGTCCCTACTAAATTTCGATGTAAAACATTGAGAGATAGAGAGAGAAGTTTAAAAAAAAAACAACTCAACGAAATCGAACTTTTTTGTGATCCGATAAAAAGAATTAGGCGAGAATAAAAATTCTCCTAAATAATCTGTGTCCTCGGAAGTAAAGAGTAAGAAGAAAAAAAAAATCAATGAATTCAATAAATTGGATGTGATTAGCGAATCAATGTACATTTGCGTGAACAAGTGCTGAACGATCGAGAGAAAAAAAAACGAAGAAAGTGGTGAATTAGATGTAAAAAAAGGAAGAAGGAAGAAAAAAGTAAGTTTGATTGATTGTGCGTTTGTGCGTAGGAGGGAATGGTTCAGCAAGTACCGTGCAAGGTATTCGTGGGACGTTGCACCGAAGATTTGACGGCGGATGATCTACGGGACTACTTTTCAAAATTTGGTGAAGTAACGGACGTGTTCATCCCGAAGCCATTTCGCGCGTTCTCGTTCGTGACGTTCCTAGATCCCGAGGTGGCCCAATCGTTGTGCGGGGAGGATCACATAATAAAAGGAGTCTCGGTTCACGTGTCAAACGCGGCGCCAAAGTCGGAGGGGAACAATCGTAATTTCAATAATCAGATGAACACGAACATGCGCGGACGCGGTGGTGGCGGTGGTGGTGGTGGTGGTGGTGGTGGTGGTATGAGCGGCCCGATCGACAATAACATGCAGGGAAACTATCAGGGAAACAGGTACATGGGTCATTCGGGCAATAACATGGGTCCTAACGGTTGGAACAATCCTGGCAATCGTGGAAATCTCGATATGCCAAATCTACAGGCACTCGGGATAACCGGACAGAACAACGGAGGCGGCGGGGGTGGCGGTATGTCAAATCCATTGGCAATGGGAGGATTGAATCTATCGGCATTACCGGTCAATCCAGCTCTCGTTGCTGCAGCCCTTAATCAAGCGTCCTGGGGCCTTATGAGCAATCTACAGAATCAGGGCAACGATCAGGGCTACTCCAATCAGCCTGGACCACCCGGACAACCACCAACCGGTAACAACAGTCTCGGTAATAGCGCTAATTCCGGTTTTTTAAGCTGGATGAATCAAGCCGGGGCTGGCGACGCCAATACCGGCAATCCCGGCACCGGTGGACCCAATCCCAATAATCCAAATCCCTCACAAGCCGCATGGCAAAATCATCCCGGACAACGGGAACAAAAGTCCAATACATTTCTTAAGTACGAGTAAATTTAAACGGGACTCTGAGTCTACTCGTAAAAGACGGGCGCGTTCCCTGAGTCCCGAGGCACTCGCTGCTTCCAAGAATTGCAAACCACCACAACCTCGCCAACAATATTATTCCCATCAACATTATTACTACAAAAATACACGTCACACTACCAGAAATACTGATTCCCTCGTTGTTATCAACACCAACACCAAACATTAATTATTCTTCTTCTTCTTCTTCTTTTTACCACGATTATCCTCTTTTTTCTATTTATTCTTTTCATCTATTATTATTATACGATTTTTTTTTCTTTTCTCTTCAATTTTTCCATGAAACAAATATTGACGGACGTTATTAATCAACGAGACGAATGTGTAGAAAAATTCTGATTTCACAGTTCTCGATATTGTCACAAAAAAAAATCCGAAAACAAAAATTTAATTTAATTTTTCGTTGTATTGCAGAGAATTGTTCATTTTTCTTCTTTTCTTTTCGTTGTAAATTCGAGCTCAGAAAATGTCTATACTTCTTTTTTTTCAATCGTTCGAATTTGCAGAGAAAAAAAGAAAAGAAAACGCAGTTTTCGTTACATTTCAATTTTGCAAAATTTGATCAATTTTTTTTTGTCTCGTAATTAACACTGCCCTTATACTTAAAGGGATCATGAATTACAATGAAAAACAACGTTATTCTTATTCCCAAATAAATAAAGTAGTAGCGAATAATTCTCGAAGGTATGAAGAAAAAAAAAAATATATCCTAGTTTTTGCAATTCTTCGAACACGAGTGTTTTCTTCTCGTTTTTTATTCAATTCTTGTCTCATTTCTGTTCTTTTTTTGTTTTTTATTTGCTTTTTTAATCGAAAATCAGCTCTCACAGAAAATCTTCATTCATTGAATACGATGTTACAGACTGAATATAATTTCTACTTTTTCCAACAACTGTGAATAATTGAGCGAAAAAAAGCAAAAAAAGAAGAAAAAAACGATGCAACAGTAGAGAAATGTCGCACTGAGAAAGAGAAAGAAAATAATGATTAACGAAGGAGAATAAATTTAAGGCATAAAAAAAGTCAATGAATGTGAATGTGCATTAAGACGTACAGAAAATATTAAAATAATAAAAAAAGAAATATGTAAGATTCTTATGTCAAATGAAAATAAGCGAGAGAAAAAGAGGTAGAGAAGTAAAAAAAAAAAAAGAAGGATCCACAAAAAAGCGGCGTATATGTGCTTGGATTTTACTGAAAGTTAATTGCAGTGTGTTTAATATTTAGAAGAAGAAAAAAAAAACAGATTTAAATAAAACAAAGTAAACAAGTGAGGTATGATGATGGATATGTCTCGGTGTAATGTGGTTGAGTACATTTTTAGGAGCGATATAAACGGTGTGAGAAAGAGAGCGAAAGAGAGAAAGAGAGAGAGAGAGAGAGAGAGAGAAAGGAAGAAAGAGAGCGAGAGAGAGAGCGAGAAAGAAAGAAAGAGAGAGAAAGAGAGCGAGTTAGTTAATAATATAATTACGAAGGGCTATATAGATGGTCTATATGATTGTCACCCAAGTTTGTGAGTGTATTTGTATTGACAATGATGAAAATTTCATTAACGCAAAAAATAATCCAATTAATAAAAAAATAATTAAAAAAAAAGAAGAAAAAATCAATTTAAAAACAAAAAACAGAAAAAGAGGAAAATTGAATTAAAAAAAAAAAAAAATCCACACACAGACACACGAAAATAAGCCATGCTATTGAAAAATTTATTCTTAAGACTAGATTAACGACAGAACAACAAGCAAACAAATGAATAATGAGAATAAACGTAAATATAAATGAAAAAATCTTTTAGCAATAGACATTTTTGATTGACGAGAGCTTAATTGTTGTATACATGCTTGTGGTTAGGTACTCGAGTCGTATGTCCATCGTTCAAGTTGGTCACGTCGAAGATAATCGGACGTTCGTTAAATAGAATATTTATTTAAAAAATATTACAAAAAACAAACCCCTTTTACGTGCAACACATTATCAATTCGTAACAAAAATAAAACAAATAAACGAAGTGTCGAAGAAACAAACAAAAAGAGAGAGAAAATAATTGACAGAAAATAGAAACGAGCAACTCGTCTTCGCTAATTAAAATGTCACTTTTGTATTTGAAATGTTCACCAAGTGATTAGATTTGTACGACTTTCTTGTTTTCTGATCTCCGATCCAAGTAGATTTTCGTGATGAGGATTTTATTTTGAGATTAAAAAATCGACTTTGGCTCAATGTATATATTTCGATAAATATATATCGATGTGCAGATTTTTTTTTTATCAAAATATCTCGATCACTCAACACTATAAATCGCACTAAGAATCGAGGAGAAAAAACATTACATTAACGACTGTTGCAACGAGCGTTATTATTCACGTGACCCAAAAATAGTTCCTCTTTCATATTTATAAAAGAAAACAAAGAAAAGTTGACTAATTTTTCGTTTTCTCGTCCTCTCACTTATCTTCGCAGCCAGTTTGCGATTTTTAATATTCATTCATTCGTTTCTTCGCTATGACCGAAAGGAGAAGAATTTTGAGAATGAAAATGTTATTCGAGAGGGGTTTAAACTTTTAGCAGTATTTGAATGTGCGAGCGAAAACATCGATTGAAAGAATCTCCATTTAGTACAAAATCAAACACAGTCCTTACTTTTTCTCTCCCATTTATTTCGATAAATATCTTTTTTTTTTGCATTTTCTGACCAAATAAAATTGACATTTGAAAAAGCATCTACAAAATTGAACTCGAACCACTATGAAAATCGATAAATGAATTTTTTGCAAAAATCTTGCTTGTATCGATTTTTCGAAAATTGAGGGTAAAAAAATCTCACGAACACAATAGTTTCAAACATTTTTTAGACATCCAATAGTTTTAACAAATTTTGAGTGACTTTTTGAAAAGTAAATGTAAAAATATGAAAAATTGGGGAGGATTAATGTGCAAAGTTGACTTCCCTCTAGGAATTTAGGAACGAATAATAAATGTCTCGTTTTCTTCTCCCTCCTGGCTCCGTTTCCTTATGTATGAAAAGTTTTTACACTGGTGCGCGCGAAGGTGTGTAAAAATTATTGATCGGTTGTGTGTGAAAGAATAAATATTTGAATTTGATTGAGTAGTTTGAATAGGTCTGTTGTTACTTTTCTTTGGACTTTGAATGGTTTGCAAGTGAGTAAAGTCAAAAAAGTGAGATAAAATAACACGAGTGTCAGATTTTGTGAGCGTTTTACGTGACGAGTACTCCATTTTTGGTTTCTTTTTTTAATTTTATTATCTTTCAGTCAATAATTCATTTGCAAAAATAAATAAAAATCTATAAATTTCGAAAATTCGGTAACTCGGATTCACTGTCGATTCCGTTTTTGATGAATTATGCTTCTGTCAAATTTCTTCATTATTCATTTATTCTCGATTCGTGATCGAACGATGAGAATCCACAACTCACAATTGTAGTCAATAACTTTAACATGCAACTACCGTTTTATCGCGGCAACGAACGAGACTCAAACTAAAAATCATCATTATTCAATAAAATACTGAGACGTTTTATTGAGAGACTAAAAAAACAAATGGATTAATTAATGAAATAAAAAAATTGAGACAAAAGTGGTGTTACGTAAGATCGTCGTATGCTGCAGTTATCAATATTTCACATTAAATATTTCAAATCACTTATCTTTATGAGTAAAAGATGAAAAATATTGACGAATAAAAAAAACTCTTATACGTGACATGTGTGCTGTTGTATATCTCTTTCATTTGATTTTTTTTCTCATCGATCTCTTGGTCGGATTGATTTTTTTTACACACACTTCGAAAGTTGCTCGTTAAACATTTTTCTTATTTTTATTTTCCGATCCAATGTCACCGGACATTCGACTTGTAGTTTTCTCGTCTATGTTTTTTTCCTTTTCCTTTAAGAGAAGACCCGATCGTCACAATCGTCTCGATCGAGTATTTGAAATGTCAAAAATCAGCACTTCGCTTGTATTTTGAGCTCATTTCGTTCGAATGTTTTTTTAGAACAATTTTTCGAATTATTTTCACGGGAGCTTTATTCGGAATTACTTGTATTTCGAAAACAAAACAAAAAACAATCGATCTTTCATTCTTGCTTGTGCAATTTTTAGTTTTTTTTTTTTTTTTTTTTTTCAAATCTGCTATTCAATTGACAAAGATTGTTGTGTGAATAGTCATCCTTGAGGTTGTACTGTCCGTTTAATCGTCTCCGAAGTATGGTAAAATGCGAAAAAAATGATTTTATTCATTTCTCTAGTTAATTGACTAGAAATTTTCAATTTGTCTCAAAAGCTAGACCAAAAAAATCTCCGTCTCAATAAATAATAGAAAAGTTTGAAGAACTTCTAAATCCTCAGAAACAAAACGAAATGATCAAAGATTTTTTACTTTGCAAACATTTCGAAAAATCAATCTTAACATCTAGTAAAATTATTTTTTTGCCTACCAAAATTCGGAACCGATTTTAAAAGGCCGAGCAAAAAAAAAAAAACCTTGAAAAACAAAAAAAAATATTCAGATGGAAGTGGAAATGACGTGAATGTTTATACGAAAAAAAGGGTTGTGCTTCTATCTGATGGTGTCTGAAGGTTCACAAGTGGTGCAGAGACTGGATTGAATGAAGCTGATGGATCAATGTGAGTATGTCGGTTGAATGTATTTGTTAATGGTCGTCTAAGAACTACAGAAGTGAAAGTTTGTCTGAGCCAAGAGTCAATGAAATGGAGATAGAAAAGAATTTGAAAGAAACAGCAAGAAAAACAAAACAAAGTGAAAAACGAATTTTTAAATGCGTTCATTGTTGAGGTTGTTCTTTTTTTTTTTTTTTTTTTTTTTACAAAACAAACGAATGATAAACAAAAAGCTATATTAACAAATAGGGCTCGAGAGTTTTGCTTTGTCCCAATGAATGAAAAATAGTCCACTTTATACAAATATATATATTTATATTTATTTGTAAAAATGAAAAATGGTGAATTTTTGTATTATGAGATTGAAAAAGCACACACACACACACAAAAAAAAACAAAAAACTGGAATGGAAACACTGTTTCACATTGACGAGACACGAAGTGTCAACATATATTTTTTTAATTGATTCAACTTGTTTTATTTCCTCGTTTATCTTGTTTTTATTTTATTTTATTCATTTTTTATTGTTTTTTTAAATAAAAATATTTCTTATATACATAATTTATAATAAATATCGACTGAGAAGATGATTGAGTGTTTATAGGATACAGTGAAGTGTGATTATTTGAAGAAACAAACAAACAAACAAACAAGAAGACAAAAAAAGAAACAAACCCAAGCAAAATCGAGAATGAATTCGTTTAAGATTTACTAGCGTATCATAATGGAGAAAAAAAAATGGAAAATTTTAAAATAATGTTGAAACATACACGAAATGACAGCTAATAGACAAAGACTGTAGTTTAAGACAACTTTTAACAAACACCAGAACCGTTTTGCGAGTTCGAAATAAGAAGATAAAAAACGACACAAAAAAATGAAAAGAACGAGCAAAATTTGCTCTCGGTCCCTTCCAAACCGTTTTTACGACGAATTTGTACGAAATAATAAGCAAATTTCCATTTGGTACGAAAAAATGCTGCGATTTATTGCTATTTTAAATTTTGCCAATTTTATTTCAATTTCCCGCCCATTCGAACGTTTGTAAAATCAAATTGTGTATTTATTTTTCACCGTGTATTATAAATCTCTTGAGTCAATTAGGATTAGAGGAATATCGAAGACGAAATAAATAATAATAATAATAATAATAATAATAAATAATAATAAATAATGATATTAATATTAATTATAATTAATCGTTGCTCAAAAGTTGCCTTGCTGAGCGATTTGGAAGCGATCGTACGAAAGAGAGAAAGAAAGATAAAACATTTGTAAATAATTCATGATATGAACTTTGATGTTGGTTACGAACTTTGAAAGTTTGATAATAATTGAAATGAAAAAACGAAAGAAGAATGCAACAAACGAACAAAAAATCATGAAACAAAAGTCATAATGGAACGTGTCTGAGGAAGTTTTGTGCGTTTTTGTAATAATGCGTACGTTAAATAGGCGTGAAGAAGTAATTAAATAAATCATGAAAAAAACCCCGAAGAACGAATCGCGATAAAAAATAAATAAATTTTTTTTGCCATAATTGTAGCGTCGAATTGATGAAAACTCTGTGTCAAAACATTCTCACGTTGCGTGTGTAAATTTCATTTTATTCAGCCCCCCCACGGCCAACCACTTCACCGCTCCGTTGTATTCCATTTTTTTTAATTTAACGATGTGTGTCCGTTATTACGCATGAAAATTGTAAATAAACGCAATATTATTTTTTCTTGCGTTTTTTAATTACGTAACTGCGATCGTGGATGATGATTTAAAAAAAACCTTTGAAAGGGTTTGAAAGGAAAGGAAGAAATTAATTTCCTGATTTTTGTACTGCTTGTGTCTATGTGTTCACGTTCTTTGGGATAAATATCGCGATTGTAGGTCTCCTAATGCCTAAATGAGTGTTTTTAATATGATAAATAGGATGTGAACGTAATTTTTTTAATTTTACATGCACAGATGCATAATAATGTCGTTGAAAAAAAAAAAAAAAGAAAAAAATATGGTACAAATAGATATTCAGTTGAATGTGGAAAGTATAGAGAAAGTATTAAAAAAAAGAGAGAGTGGGAGAGAGAGAAAAAACAAGAACGCGAGAATTACACTTTGAAAATGATTTATTTGTTATAAATGTGACGTGTGTGTAAGATCAAAATGTTTTTTTTTTAACCCCAATGACGAGTTGTTGTATATACAGGGTGTCCCGCCAACAATAGACGGAAAAGTAACCTCAACTTTAGGATCATAAATCGTGAGGTGAAAAGTCTAATAATGTATTTTTTTCAAGAGTCCTTCTTTTTATAGAAGATATCATTCAACGATCGAAAAACATTGGTAGACTTTTCGACTAGGAATTTGGACCTGTACTTGAGTTTATATCTTAGTACCAGAGCCCATGACCGAAAACTTCACCACATCGTGTTTCAAGACCAAAACCGTGTAAAATCGATAGATATGGTTATGCTGATTCCAAAAATCTTAATTATTTCAACAAATTTTTGCGTCACGTTCGACCTGAGCGGATTTTCAAAGATGTCAAAAAAATTTACCGAATCGTTTCACAACAATCGGTCTGATTGTTGGGAGAGCAACAATTTTTAATTTTCCCAAGAGACCATTTGGGAAAACTTAAATTGAGGTAAAAAATTTGATAATCTTGGCAACCGTACGAAAGATTTGGAAAAAAAATTGAACCAGGCTGTTATGAGACAAGTGGGTTCAATTTTATGGACGTTTTTGAAAATGTACTGAGACCATATGTGGCGCGCAAACATCTGAAAGCGAACTTTTTTTATAATAAAATGACGAAACCTATGTGAATTTTTAATATCAGACATATTGTAATAAAACCGTCTGCTGATTTTTTTGACATGGCGGAAATGTCCCCCCATAACACTGTGACGTTTCTGGCCGATATTGCCCGCCTAGCCGGGTTCACAATCATCTATTCCAACGATTTTATACGGTTTTAACCGTAAAACGACGGGACATGGTTTTGGTCGCGGGCTCTCGTACTATTTATGGCTGTTTGTTATGGGTCACCCTGTGTACATATATAATGTACACGTGAACTTGAAACTAGTATGATGAAAATCATCTAATATGTTCTCCGTTGGCGTCGCAAAGACACATTCGAAAAACAATAAACCATTATTTTTTACACATTTTTCGTACAACTCTGTGACTTGGATAAAAATAAAGAAATGCGTTATGTGTTATTCAACGTATATTAGTTTTACGGTACAATGTGCAAGTGCGAAGTCTGTTGAGTGATAGAATTTCGAGAATATATATACAGACGTTTTGATCTTGAACACTCCATCATTGAGAAATCATTATCATTCATTTAATATCGGAGAATATGAAAAAGGAAGAACAAGAAACATAGAGCAATGCATTCGTTATTTCTTTTTATCATTATTATAAATAAACGTGAAAATTTAAGTGATAAATCTTATCGTTTAGTTTTTCCTTTATTTCCAAGCCCTTGCATATCTTTTATACGAATTATAAACGCCGCAATAATAATGAAATCTTGATCGCTTATTTTTTGTCAACTTAACGTTTGTCGACTTAACGTCAAACTTAAGTTTGACGTTTGACTCATGCACGCAACTTTGAGCTGTACTTCGGTGACGCTTCCGCCAGAGGGGACGCACGCGCAGATGAAATTCCAATTGTGCATTTTGAGACGACTTTCAAATATTTAATAATACATTTCTCAAACTGTTTCCAGCTCATAATAAATTTGACTACATTTTAAGCGTTCTATAAAAACTAATTTTCTGTTCCATAAATTCGCCAACTAAAACGTGATTAATAATTTTGCAGCCAACTGATCCAGTGAAGGATTCTAATGAATTATTTGATTCGAAGATAAAGAGTTTGATTGTTGACAATTATTTTCGCATACGCAGCTATTAATTTGTTCAGATATCAGCCCAAAAAAAATGGATTTTTTTTTTCGAAATTAGCTCGCGATCGAACTGTGAAGTCGCAAGTCCTCTTTAGATATAACACAGTAGTTGCCTCTCTCGGTCGTTTTCATACTCCCCGTCGATCAGTCAAATCAGTGCCGCAGTTTCGCGCGTGCGATTGACATGAGTTACGTTCGCCGTTCGCTGTTTACTTGGCAAACAAAAATATTTTGATATGAAAATATCAGCGTCGAGCATTCTTTGAAATTCTTATCTTTTCGAAACATTAAATTGCACGGATGATGGAGTTTCCAATTAGTTTATTATCGTTATTGTTAATCGCTACAACTGTGATAAATATCGTGTCAACGACACCCAGTGATTCCTTCGATGAGGAATTGTTATTGAAACCGTTGCCGAGTGGTCATGTTTACGCCTATTTTCAATTCACAACCTTGTGGCATATACCAAAAAATTCACCGGCGCGTAAGTCAACAATTGTTTCTTTAAATTACTCATTATGTCTTCATATTAATCATCGTTTTGGATTCGAAATTCTTTAACCTCAAAAATATCATTATACGTTTAACAAAGCTGATCATTTTATTCAAACGACTTAATAACCTACAAACACAATTATCCGATTTGCCGATCAAAAAAACGAATTAAAATTTTTTCCTTTTCCTAAACAATCACAACCCCATCAATAAATTTCGTATAACATTTCAAAACTCGTTATTATTACATTGAGAATTCACGATGGATTTGACGAAAACTCGAGTGCATATACAAATTTCATAATTTCTCTCAAAAATACACAATCATTTGGAAAATTTTCCATTCCACCCAAAAATTTAACTGGTTCTTTTAGAAATTCATCAAAAAATTCATAGCGCATTAGAAAACAAGAAATGTTCCTGCAACATCCATTTTGAACAACCAACGATTCTTTATTTTTTTCTAATTGTTCATATCATAGTTCAACATTCCCACCTCTTTCCACGAGGCTTAGCCGTGACGATAGGCCGTCATCAGGTTGATGAATTACATATTTCTTTGACGGAGGGTTTATGGAGATATGAAAAATGGGGTTATCCGGTTCACGATGCTGGACCGGGTGCAGAAATTCATGCCTGGTTCAACAAAAACGTAACAAAGTAAGGACTGTTATTATGAATTTTTCGTAAATCAACAAATTTTGATTTTTTCTGTTGAGGCGGTTCGGTCGGTTCTCATGCTTTCGACAAATTCCAAGTTTGATTGTTTAAAATTCGCACGAATCTTTTTAACAATCATACTCAACTGTGTGTAGAGTTTGAGGCAGTTTGACCGTTTAGGAATCGAGTTATTAGTTGTAAAATATCGTCTTTTTTCGTCACTTCCCGTAAGACCTCATGTTAAAGTTGCGATTTTAAACACTGAATATCTCGATTACCAGACGGTGAAACCTTTTCAAATTTTTTACAAATTATAAGACGACGCCCAAGACGATTTGCACAAAATTTCAAAAAATTATCTCGGAAAAATTGTATTCGTTCACCTCTGTGCGATGGACTCAAATATTTCTGATTTCTATCACTATTGTTCTTAAAAAACAGAACCAGAATTCAAGTCTAATTTTTTTCTTTCTTATTGCACACGAATCATGTAGAACATGAAGAATTATTATAACGTTTGACTTTCGTTATTGATTCAGATATTTGTACATTTCTGGCAACTCTGGAACGATGCCAAAAAAATAGAGCGCTTGAAACTTTATGGAGTAAAAAATCCAAAAAGATTATGAATTAGTATTAAAATCTAAAGAACTCGCTAAAAGTCGCAAATTCAATAGCCTGTTCATGATAGTCTAGATTTTTTAAATTTCGCACTGTGTAGCTCTCTCAATATTATTTTTTGTGTGTTTTATTTTTAATTTGAAATTTGGTTTCATTCAAGTGCACAAATTTAGATATCAGTCTTATATTTTCTGTTGAATAATTGTCACAGCTAAAAAATGAGGTTTCAATACCGTAGACAACATTGTTCCTGTAAAAAAATTACTGAAATGATTTTTCATTTGCAGCGTCGATCAAGAATGGAAAGGACTTACAAATGCGTTGGCAGGTCTGCTGTGTGCTTCCCTCAATTTCGTCGACCCTTCGAACAGCATGTCCCCTGAGTTCAGTTTCAGACCAATGGGTGTCGTTGACGAAGTACCTAAATCCAGTCACTTGCGTTATTCTTCATTGCCCAGAGAAATAGTCTGCACTGAGAATTTGACACCGTTTAAGAAATTGCTGCCATGCGATTCGAGGGTAATTGAATTTTTTCTTCATTGATAAATCATCAAGATTTCGTTTTCACTTCGAATTTGTGTAAAGAAAAAACTTGATACATGGAGAAATTGCAGACTGGATATTTTATTGGTTTACCGAAAACAAAAAAAGGTTTGTCAGGGTTTATCATTTTCCAAATTTCAGAGGGGACTAGCGACGTTGTTGAATTCAGCGCCGATCCACAATACTAATTACCATTCCATTGGAATACATTTTCGCTCTGTTTGTCGTAACCCGGCATGCACGAAAACTTCTTTGGAGCTCAGACAAACGATTTCCCTTGTTTACGATACGATGGCCGACGATTCTCAGGTATAATCGATCATTTTCAGTTACTTTTATTCCGAAAACAAACATTAATGAAAATATGCTTGAGTTTATTTCGAGAAATTCCCTTTTGAGCCTTTATACAATTCAGTTTTTTCTTTTTTTTTCCATCACTTGCACTGTCTATTTCTACTTTTCCTTATCGTCAACTCCGAATCATCTTTTGTGTCGTCCCTTCTCTGTCTCTTTCGAGATTGAAAAGTGACGACTTTTTTTTCTCAATCGTTTGTCATATCTATTGGATTATTAAAAAAGAAAAAAACATAGAAAGCAAAACATCAATAAAATTGAATAATACATGCTTTATTCATTTATTTTACAGTGTGTTTTTGATGAAATGAATTTTTTTGTTATTTTTCTTCTCAATTCGTTGCAGGATTGGTCGATACGACGATTATTTGGTATGGGTCTCCAAGGTGCATGTCCTTTGGCAACTATGAGTAAAGTTTACGTCGACATTTCGAGCAACAAAACATTTCACACTTACCGTTTAGCACCTGAGCCATCCACCGTGATAACGAGTTTACGAGGAGGACAAAAAAATCGTTTCGCCGTTTACGACATCAGAGATCACTCGAAACGTGGAATTTTTAATATTGCCACTATACAAAGCCCCTCAAAAACCAGTTTGATTACATATCCCTCAATTCTGTCGGCAAATCGATATATTATCGGTAAGAAACATTTGATATTAGACAAAAATACGCAGAATGCATGTTGTTTGTTTTCAATCATTTGTTTTTCATGTTGTACATTTTTATTTTGTCCAAGTAACCATGGTTCAAAAATGTTTTCAGGCCTTTGTGGAGTTGTGAAATGAAAGGAATTTGTTAATTTTTCAAGTACCATTGTACTTCCATTAAAGAAATATGTTTGTTTTTTATTTTTCAATAAGGACACTTTTTTTTTACCGCTCCACAGGTTACGGCCAAGAGAAGGGCAGTTTGGTAACGAAACTCTACAACAACCACTGGCAACCCATAGATGTTATTATTCTTGAGAATATTCCATGGTATTTGTCCGTCTATTTACATTCCATAAAAATCGAGAGAAATGGTGAAACAGTTCAACCACGTAAGTTGATTTGTCAAAAAAGTAATTTATTCGTTAAGTCATTTCAAATAATGCTGCTTTCTAATAATTATTTCACCATACAAATAAAAGCTACACATTTTGGTTCGAGATTTCTCGATGTAAAAACACCAAAAAGTGATGGGAATCAAAAAATTTAGAAGTTCATTTTGAATGCTTTTGGAAATAATTCAAATGAGCACAAAATCCGAAAGAAATTCAGAACTTCAAACACTTAATGTCTTACTTAATTAAGGAAAAAAACATGCATTTTTTTGAAAAAATTCTTTAACCCAAATTATTACGTGAATTAAAGAAAAATCGTAATTTTTTCAGTGGTTCAGCGCTACTTGCCAGGAAAAGAGCGAAAGCAACCGTACTATTTGGAGTTAATAATTCGATTACCTGCCCGTTCGGTGACAAAATTCTCCATTGAAATGGATTATTTGTTTCTAAAATGGCAGGAATATCCACCAGACGCGAATCACGGTTTTTACATGGGGCCAGCAATAATAACTGCTTCGTTGCCAATCGCGCGAAATTACACGGGTTTGCCATTGGACGGAAGCACAATAACGTCCAGTTTCAACGCTTCGCGCGACGGTTATCTCGTACAAATGAGAACTGAAACGATTTTAATTACTTTGCCAACTCCCGATTTTTCCATGCCTTACAACGTCATTTGTTTGGCTTGCACGGCAGTAGCTCTTGCTTTTGGACCTTTGCATAATATTTCGACCAAAAGATTGGTCCTGAAACACATACAAAAGAGTTGGCGAGCCAAACTAATGGCATCGGTTACGAGTTATTTCAAAACGAAACCAAAAACTGATTGAAAATCTGATTTTTCAATCAGTTTTTTTTCAATAATTCACCCAAAAATCAAGTTTTGGGTCAATAAAATGCAACGAATTATTCTTTTTTGCTCCAAATTCCACTCAATTCTTCTAAATAATCAACAATCGCAAATTCGCCAACCTTTTTTATTTAGCCTTATATTTTCAAACGTGTGTTGGCATGGTAATCTTGAAATTGCGATTAAAATGAAACCCAAAACAAAGAAAAAAGGGTCATTTTTCGGGTCCTTTGAACTTGGAATGCTTCCAAATCTCAAAGATTTGCGCAATGAGAAATTGGCTCAATTTGAGTCAACAATCAAAGCCCCGGAGTCGGCACCAAAAATTGCGACGATTGAAGAACAATGAGGAAATTCGAAAATATAAGTATCGGATTTTGTCATTGCAATTGAAACCTTTTAAAATATCGAAAAAATTGCATTTTTAAAGCTTCAGCTCTGCGAGCTACAACCAAATAAAAAAACATTGTGTTTTAACAGTATTTACGATAATGTGAAAAATAAGGAAAGAACCGAAGGAAATGAATTTTTTGTATTCCCAGTATAATTCGCTTTATTTGTGCTCACCGGTAACTGCTTTTTTTTAAATTATTTTTATCTTTTCCATTGTGCAACAGGGTGATAAATGATTAAAAAAAAAAAATAGAATTTTAAGTAAACTTTAAATCTCTCAAGTTCGGTTTATGTACAGAGGAAAAATTTTCCATTTTTTTGTTCGTGATTACAATTCAGTCTTCTCCGGAAGTTCATCCATGGGGTTTTCCTCTTCACTCGTCATAGGTTCGTCGCAAACATTCGTACAAACTTCGCTCGTGTCGTCGATATTATCTTTTTGGAAGAATTCCGTTATTTGCTCTTCCTCATCGGCCACAACTTCTCTACACTGAAATCACAAAATAAACTCTTTATTGAACGAGGTTCTATCGCCGCATAATCATAACAGTATTTACAAAGTAACGGCAAAATGATCAAATACAATTTTTCCAAGATATTTTATTGAAATTTTGCGCGAATCTTTTTAATCGTCGTTTTATAATGAGTCAAAAATTTGAGAAGGTTTCACCGTCTGGTAATCAAGATATTCGGGTTTTAAAATCGCAACTTTGACACAGGGTCTTATGGGAAGTTACGAAAAAATACGATATTTTCCATCTAATAACTCGATTTATAAACCGTGAAACTTGCTGAAATTCGAGCCACAGTTGAGTATGATTGTTAAAAAGATTCATACGAATTTTAAACAATTAAACTAGGAATTTATCGAACGCACGAGAAACGATCGATCCTCCTTAAATGACTCTGAATTCTTTATTAATTTTTTCACTACAAAATCTTTAACATTCCAACATCGATTGCTTCAAAAAAACAAACAAAAACTCTAACTTACCAAATATTCGAGACTTTTGTTTAAATCGCCATCCTGGACAATATCAACTTTACTTATTTCAGGATTCATGCCACCAGTTGGTGCCATAAGATTAATAAGTGTCAATCTTCCTGACTCCTTGTATGTTGCTCTCACATAGTCGCTCAATTTCTCACAAATATCGTCCAAAACATCGGATATGTGAACAGCTGAACGTGCCATGTGAACCTAAAAAATCCACCCACTTTATAGTTAACAAAAATAACACCAGATTTTCGTACTAACGATCTCATGTTTACGTCGACCGATAACAATAATAAATAACACTTTCTTAGTCATGAAAAATCATCATCATCATCATAAGGCTTATTTGAACTCGACTGAGCACAGTTGAATCGATGAATCGTGATTTTTTGTTGCTGTTGTTACTTCCATTTCATGTTAAATCGTACATTCTAGTTACAAATATCGCACTTTCGAAAAAAATATTGAAATAAAACATTACTCACACTTTTTTTAATTTCGTTACCCTTGGCGTCCAATCGGTAATTCCCGATATCGATTTTTCGCTTTGGATCAATTTTCGCCAACTCTTGTTTCACTTCTTTGACTGTTGTTCTGCAAACTGGAAAGAAAAATAATACGAATAACGATGACATTTGAGTTGACGTAATTCGTAAAATTCACCAAATATTACGAACTTACCTAAACATTTTAAATATTTGTTGTCAACTTCGCCGGCGTTTGTAGCGATAGCAAAAAACAACAAAGCAACAATTGTCGGGAAATGCATTTTCAATGAAATACACTTATCTATATTTCTTATTCCAAGAAAAGTAAATTAACTGTATATTTTACTCTTGGATTATCGTGATTTTGTGAATTTTGGAAGAACGTGAAAAACTGTTTTAAAGACTCAGGTGGACCTATATATTTATCAAAGGGTACCGTCAGAATTTTCTGATCGCCAATTAACATTGGACACGTGTAATCTATTTCACTGACGAATCAACGGGCCACGCGCATAACCTTATCTTCCTGTGAGAGTGGGGATTCAGGATCGAGAGAAAAATCATTTCATTTTTTTTCTCATTCAATTTATCAAATCTCGAGTTACCGACTGTCGGTATGTGAATCCGATCGAATTTTTATGGAATGACGAATATATAATAAAAGCTTCATAAAAGAGTGTCAATTACTTTATTCTTTATTAGTGAATTTTTCATCTTTTTCTTCGTTGCAACATAACTGTCGACTTTTGGAATTATATCGTATTCCAAAAGATATCTTTTGAGGCTTAAAAACCCGGTAACCTACATCCGGATCAAAAAATAAATTTGAAAAGCGTAAAAAAATGCGTAAAATGTTAATTTATTCGATAAAGAAAAGTACAGCTCTAACTTGAAGAGTAATTCGGAGACAAATAAATCCTGACAAGGAAATAAGTTGGTCATCTTGCGGCAGTGTCAAAAACTAAAGAAAATGAGAGGGAAAAGGTTTTAGGAGGCAACGGTGTCGTCGACTCTACTCAATTTTTTCAAGTTTTATTATTCATCGAATCAGGCGCCAATTTCCGAAGTGTCATGAAGAAAAGTATGAAAACTTTGGTTAGTTTACATTACGTTATTTAGTTAGTGCGTTCTCGGAGTGCAGTACAAAAATATGTCAAAAACGACAAAAGTGTTCACATGACAATTGAGCTATGAATTCCGTGGAAAGTAAGAACAATGAGCCCCACAATGGTAAGACTGAATCACGATTTATCGATGAAAAAAGTAAGATAATCGATGAAAAAAAATCATTGACGTTTCATGAAGAAGGTCCGGACAAGGAAAAGATCGCTTCTCTCGTCAGCAGTTTGCCCATATTGAATGATCTTTTCGACATACATTACAAAGTTGGTGAAGGAACATTCAGCTCAGTTTTTTTGGCAACCCTCAAATCACCGGGTGAGAAAAAAAAATTTGCTGTCAAATATCTCACCGCCACATATCCACCGAGCAGATTGGAACGAGAGTTGCAATGTCTCCAAGAAATTGGGTATGATTTTTCGAGTCTTCGTCCCTTAATTGCTTTGCCCAAAACTATTCAAAAGTTGTAGATTATTTAACAACATTTTTCAACGAATTTTTAGGGGCGCGGACAATGTTGTAGGCGTAGAACTGTGTCTCAGGAATGCTGGATCCGTTGCTATTGTAATGCCCTACATGAGGCATGATAAGTTTTCCGTAAGTCATGCAAACATAAAGAAACAAGATAGTCATTAGTTTTTGATATTGTATCAATGAAAATTTGTCAGGAGGAACAAATCCGTAATCATTTAAATAATAATAATAATCTCTAAATATATAAAAATCAATTGCAAAATTGTGTTTGGCCGCTTTTCACATTATTCTAGAAGAACAAATTTGTTTGGAATTTCACTCTTGACCTCAAGTGACCTTAATTACCGGATTGAGATCGATTATTCATATGCTTTGCGTACTAATTATCAAAATGCTCTCCAAGAGGCATGATTATTTTTCCTCCAGTCAGGCTAAAGTAGATTTTCCACTTGATTCACAATTATTGCCCTCAGCAAACTTAATGAACGTGATTAAGTTAATGGAGGCCGTGATGACCCATTTGTAATGCTGAAAGTTCAATTTCTTTTGATAATTTGAACTATGCTGCTTTTTTTTTACACTTTTGTGAGAAAATGATTTTAAAAAAATGTAATCATCATGGTAAGAAATTAAATTTAAAGTATTGATGAAATTTCAATGGTACCTAGTAATTCATTTTCAGAGACACTGGATCGACAAAACAGTTGAAATTTTTACTTAGAATAAATAATGTCGAAAAATAAATAAATTGCAAAGCCATTCAGAATCAAAATGCTGTATATTATTGTGATAGATTGAAAATCCTTCTTTGGAACATAGAAACTAACTTTTCTTGCAAAAAAAATTGCAAGGAAAATTCCATAAATATTGAACGGAATAAGAATTTTTCATCGCCTTCCAAATTTCCAGTCAATAAGTAGTTTTTTTTCCTCTAGGAGTATGTAAAAGACATGGATGTCATTGAACTCAAACGTTACATGCGAGGCTTGATGATTGCTGTCAGAAAAGTTCACAAATTTGATATTATTCATAGAGACGTAAAACCAAGCAATTTTCTGTACGATCGAAAACGAGGAAAATATCTTTTGGTCGATTTTGGATTGGCCCAGGAATATAAACCTCATGCGGAGGAATCGAAAGACGAAAGAGCTCAGCTCGCTGATGTCCAATCGGTGAAACGAAAACGAGGTGACGAGGTGAGACTTTGCACAAATTATTTTTTTATTAAATATAAATTATTTCGATTATTGTCGAAACATAAAATTTCATTGAAAAAATAATGACAATGAATACTTTCTCGAATATTTCAGAACAACGTCAAATGTTCTCTGTCCAATTCGAAAAAAATAGCGGAAGAAAAATGTTACTGTTTTGGAAAACCGCGAATTTGTTCGTTGTGTCTTTCGCGACCTGGACAAACGGCACCGAGAGCTGGAACTCCGGGTTATAGAGCGCCCGAGGTTTTACTCAAATATCCGTATCAAACACCAGGTTTGCGCATTAATTTTTATTCGTTCCAGAAATTATTAATGATTTACATGCACGAATTATTGATGAAAAAGTTATTAGAACACTAATGCACAAAATGAATAACTATGTTTAAATAATTGATGCAACAAAATTACTCTTTGTATTAAATTAATTTATATTTTCACGATTTTTTTTCCATCACAAAACTAAAAAATTATTTAATGCTGTATTCAGCGATTGAAAAATTTGGTACTAATTCAACCGATGATTTATAGTTCGAAATTTAAATAATGGATAAACATTTATTAAATAAAATTCAGGCAATAGAATAGAGAATTGAAAATTTATTGAATATACGAAAAAGTTGGAGGTAGTCAATTAAAAATTTATTCTAGCAATCGACATTTGGGCTTGCGGAATAATAATGCTGTGCATTTTGAGCGGAACTCAGCCCTTTTTTTATTGCCCTGACGATTGTACAGCGCTGGCCGAAATAACAACGATTTTTGGGTCTGCGAGAATGTCGCAATGCGCTCGAAAATTAGGTAAAAAAACAAACAAATTCCTATCAATTGTACGGTTTTTTTTCTTTAATTTATTTCAATCATATTGCTCGATTTTTTTTCTGTTTATGATTTTTTATTTCACATTTTTTGTTGTAAAAAAAAACTCGACGATGACGACGAACAGGAAAAAAGCTAATATTTAGTGAAACTGTGCCAAGCATTGACTTACCGAGCCTTTGTCAAAAATTGCAAGCCAGAAACAAAGGTGCCAATGCTCAGAATGCACTAGAAAAGGTATTTAAAAAAAATAAAAATACAAACATTTTTTTCATTTTTTTACTTTATTATTATTTTTTTTTCTTCATTTTTTTTATAATTGTTTCGTAACGTTTCATCGTCAAGAAAATGACCAATTCTGTTGCTATCGTATAAAATGGATTTATTCATTTTTTCACTTTTTGTTTTTAAGGAACAGTTGGAGCAAAAATATCCACCAGAAGCGTATTGTCTGCTCATAAGGTTGCTGGATATTGACCACAAAACACGAATAACTGCGGACCAAGCTCTCAATCATCCATTTCTCAAACTCTGACAAAATGTTAACAAATCATATCTTATCATAGTTTTCCTTGTACAGGAAAAAAAAGTCAGTCAATTAATAACAAATAAATAATATATTTTTTATATGTCAATTTAAGGTACCAAGTACAATATTCTCTATGTACAAAATACTGTAATTAGAATAACAGACACTAGAAAAAATCATTTTTAATCTTGTTTTCTTTTTTTTTAAGTACATGATCTGCTTTAAATGCATAAATATTAAGCTTCATACAGATTCTATGATGTTCAAGTTTGCATTGTTGGAGAACAACGAAATTTCTTATTTTTTGTAGTGTTTTGTGTTTCTCTACAGTTTTTCAAAATTTTCTCCTTTAAAAATTTTGTTGTTGAAAAATTCATGAATGAAATGAGAATTTTTCGTTGCATTCGAACGACGCAAACTACTGGAGCATCAGATACGTTTTTTTTTTCACTTCTATGACAGTGGTTTGTGTAGAAATTATTTTTTAAAACGAATTGATTTCAACCAAAATTTTATTTTCGATATCCATCCAAAGAGTTTTAAGTTTTTGTTTGTTCGTTCAGAATCGCTGTAGTCTGCAATGATGGTAACATTTATTACGAATAACGTCGAAAGATTGAGCAACCGATTTTTTAGAATCCAATAAAAGTTTGAATTAAAAAATGCTCAAAATTGAACGAATTACGTTTACTCAAAAAAGGCTGTTCTGTTATTTTAGTACCAAGTTCCAAAAGATCCTCAGTTCATAGAAAAAGTCTTATGAATTATTATAAATGATAAAAATACTTAAAAAAAAAGTATTTTGACGATAAAAAAGTTTCAAACAACTGTTCAGAACTCACGGAGGGGAAATTTCGTCGGAAAAAATTCAAAATATCTCTGATTTTCGTTAAAATTCGGTAAATAATGCAAATTTTTTTAAAATAGCGAATTGTTTAACGTTTGTTGTTTATTTATAGACTCGATAAAAACTGGAAGACCAATAAAATAAAATTCTGGTTGAAATCGTGTAAGATAATGAAAAAGAAAAATATGAAAAGAGGATTGTTTGAGGTAAAAGATAAAAAATGGTTGATAATTATTGTTGAAGGCACTGAAGGCGAAATGACACAAAAAATGATTATCCTCGTAGAAAAAATATTTCGATGTTTACTCGACGGTATCAGCCGGTGTTGGAGTTTCCGCTGGTTGGCTGGAAGGTTGAGATTCCTGTTTATCAGAACCATCAGCATTTTTCTGTATAAGATCCCAGCTGGCAGCGGCCTCAAGTGCAGAGTTGGCGATTTTTTTGACTTGTTCATTGAGTACGAGTTCACTTTTAGTAAGAGCCATGAGAATCTCAAGGATATCAGTATCAATAATTTTGGACGCGACATCTTTAGTGCTTTTAATCATATTATGAACGACGGTGACGCCTCGATGTTGAACGCCGGGGTTGGGATTGGCGAGCATAAAGTGTAGAGCGTCGAGCCAATTTTTGGCATCGAGAATTTTTTCGCAGCTTTTAACGCTGACGGAAGTGAGCATAGCGAGAGCACCGGAAGCTGCGAGTCTGGTGGGCTCGTCCTCGTCCTCGCAAAGTATAACAAGATATTTAACGCGATCATTGTTGCCCTCGAAGTGGGGAATAGCGTCTTCGCACATGATGAGATTGGTGATTACTTCGGTGGAGGCCCTTTTGAGCATGTCGTGATCCTCGTACATGTAAGTTTCGATTTTCGTGAAACCGCCCTCCTTGAGAATTCGTTTTCTGGTGGAATCACCGATGCTGGCAAGATTGCACAGAGCCATTAGAGCCTCAAAGTTTTCGAGAGCCGAGCACTCAGGATCGAGAAGATTAAGAAGAGGTCGAATGACCTCGAGCATTCTCTGTCCAGGAAAAGCGGTTTCAGGATTAATCGTGATGCCGATACGGGCGAGAGCTTGTGCCGCTTGTTTTTTGCCTTTTGGAGTGCCATCGGTGGCGAGGGGTAAAAGAGCTTTGGCGCCTCCCTGTTGGACGACGATGCCACGAACCTCTTTTTCGCTACATATCGCATTGAAAACCCTGGCGATGAGTTCTTTGCTGTTTTGACTGTCAGTTTTAGCGAGACTAACGAGCGCAGTGGTGACTCCAGCGTTGGCAAGAGCGATTAATCGATTAGACACAAAATCAGGATCGTCGAATTCGTGTTCTTCGGGTATGTGATGTTTGGCAAATTTGGCAAGTTCCACCATTTCCGGTATTATTTCTTGTTTGTCGTAAGCGTTGCAAAGGTTAACGA
This sequence comes from Campoletis sonorensis, assembly GCA_013761285.1. Taxonomy (NCBI): domain Eukaryota; kingdom Metazoa; phylum Arthropoda; class Insecta; order Hymenoptera; family Ichneumonidae; genus Campoletis; species Campoletis sonorensis. The sequence goes on from JACEOJ010000137.1 coordinate 668,731, forward strand.
GGGTCGTAACGACTCCGTAGAGAACGGATTTGTCGCCGGACTTAGCGACTTCGATCATCGCTTGTATCGCCGCTTTGTCCTCGATCAATTTTTCCTTTACTTCGGCATCGAAAGTCAAATACGACAGACCTTCCACCGCCCATTTTCTCATGTCGTTCTGCTTTTTTGGATTTATAAGAAATCTTCTACAAGCCTCGGCCAGCTTCTTCGTTGCTCCGTCCGCAAATGGACGAATCGTTGCGTCGCTTCCTCCAGAACTTCCCAATTTGCAAAGACCCACCAGAGCGCGCACTCTAATCGCGTCGTCTTTCGATTGATAAAGCTTTTTCAATATATTTACACCCTGAGCGATTATCGCCGTTGCTTTGTCCTTCTTCGAAGCTGCCGCAACGATACATTCGCACGCTACTTTTTGCTGCAATACGTCCTCCGTTCCTGCCATCACCAATATCATCTGGATTATACCGTCTCGAGCTATTATCGAATTTCCCACGTCCAGAGGACCCAACAATAACGTCGTTATTGCCACCGTCACTCGAACCTTCGATTCTATGTCCGGTGACAATAATTTATCTTTTATAAACTCGTCTATCGCGTTCATGTATCTTTCCTTTGCAGCATCGTAATACATGTTCTCATAAATTCTCGCCAAACACACGCTCGTCACCGTCCTCGTTGACGGCGTTATGTTCATCGCCGACTCGTATTTATACTCCTCCAATTCACTCGCCACTTCCATCAAACGCTGCAATCCACGAATTTCCACCAAACGTTCCGCCCAATCCAACGTCGTGTAATGAATGTTACGCATTATCAACTCGATCAACGCGTCTCGTGCCAATCCCGAAATCGTTCGGTCCGTTATACTGTACACCAAACACGTCAACAATGTGTCGATCTCCTTTTTGTACTTCTCGCACAAATCCTTATCTGGCTTCGTCTCTGTTTTGTTGTCCATTCCACTGTAGCTGTTCAATATTGTCTGCAAATCATTTGGAGCGAAATTTTTATTTTATGGGAATCAATCTTTAAATATTAACTTTTTACAATTTTCATTTATTTGCTCGGTACAAAAAATGTTGAAAAACAATCCATTTCATACTTATAAACACAGCGTTGTTTTCGTTATTTAAAAAAAAAACGAAGAAAACGATGGATAATCAAAGCTTTTCGTCGCATACGAGCAACATTTTAGGTTTTGAAAAATAGATTTTAGAAATTTGGGGTCAATTATCCAGTAGATAGTAGCAATCATCGAAAGAAGGAATTTTTCAAATAAATTTGAATTTCGAAGCAGCTTTTCGTTCGTTCGAGATTACTTCAAAAATTTCCAATGAGAAATAAAATCTACGATTAATAACGTGATTTATAAAAACCTTTTTGCAATTTTTCAAATATACAAATACGTGCACGAGATTTTCAAAAAATGTACTCAATGTTAAAGCTCCGAGAGAAAATTCGATCATAGTTTTATTTTAGGAAAAAATTGAATAATTCGAGCATTGGATTTAATTTATTCTCAAGAATGCTTGCAAATGCACTGAAATTTTATCGAGTGTTTATCTTTCTTTCAATTTCTCTATCTATTCTACTATTCTATTCTACTTTGGATAAAAGTTGAGATTTCTCACCTGCATGCAATGCTGAGCAGAAGTGACTCGTTCTTCGTTTTTGCTGTTAAGCATTTCCAGTAGCCAGGGAACCCCGATGTCCATCATTATTTTCTGAGTCCGTTCGCTCTCATTTTTACAAAGTTCAGCGATGATTCTAATTGCTGGAATAATTATTGCGTCGTAATTTTTCTCAAGTTTGAATAATTTCATGAGTTTCTGAACAATTCCCTCTTGGTACATGACTTTGGCGCCAGCGTTTTCTCTCGACAGTACCAGCAGGTTATTCATCGCCGTTTCCCTTCGCTCTTTGTCGATTTTTATGTCAAACGCAAGCTCAAACATTTGAGAAACTTTGGCGCTGACCATTGAATTTTGTTTGTGACGTTCTTGCACTACTTCGTGTAGTCTGGCAAGAATCGGCTGAATCGCTTTGTTCGAAGGATCTAAATTCAAAATGTATCGTGCGTCCCTGTACGACTCTTCGAAACGTTCCAGCGCCTCCAGGGCTTGACATCTTCGGAACAAAGCCTTTGGATCGTTGTGACAAATTTTTAACGCCGCGTCGCAGTCCGCTACCGCTTTGTTATACTCTTTTTGTTTCAAATACACCGCAGCTCTGTTTTTGTAATAAATTGCTTTTTCTGCATTTTCCTCCGAAGAGAGTTTCAGGGCGTTTGTATAGTGAGACAAAGCTTCCTCCCAATTTCCCTTCATAAATTCTTCGTTCCCCTTCTCCTTCAATTCTTGAGACGATAAATTCTGTTTCGTCATTTTTATTCTGTTAAAGAGATTTTTTTTTAACAGCTTTGTTATTAAATACTGGAATTTTGTTGCTTTTGTGTTTTTTATATTTTTACAAAATGAACTTGAATTACACTGATTAGGGTGCTAATGGAAAAATTTTAAGTTCTTAGTGAATGCTGTTAATTGATATCGAATTTTTTTTTGTTTACTCAAATAGTTCGAATATTATCTAACTATAATGTTTAAGAATAAACTTCATTCCTAATTTAAGCCAAAACGTGATAATTTGTTGGAAATATTCGATTAAAATTTGTAAATATGCAATAATGATGATTGAAACTTTTTCACGAACTGTCAAAAACGAGAATAATTAGATTAGTGAATACCCTTAAATGCAGGTGATAAAGAAAAAGAATGATGGGCAGATTATCGATGGAACCAGTTGGTCAAATTGTACTTAAAAAACACTTACATTTTTTACTTCGTGACAATAATTAACCAAACTTCGGTAAATAATGATCACAATGTGCTTTTGTTGTTTAGTAGTTCACGTGTATGTGATGCAAATTTTATAACTGAAGGGTACGCGAGCGCTGCAACGCTTTAAAAAGGGAAATGAAAGAAAAATCTAGATTGTGCTGGTAGACGAAAAGAAAGTTTATTTTAAGCTACAAACTCGTTAGAAAATGACAAAACGAAATATAGCCGATGTGTGAACATAAATAGAATGCACTAAATGTATGTATATAACGTCTACAGTGCGTTGGGTTTGCTGCCGGTTGAGATAAACGTAGGGACGAGTTCAGTTTACGGAATAAATAAATATCATCAATTTTAGGCTAGAGGAAAACAAATAAATAATGACAACAATTTTTCAAAATATTAAATTATTTTATTGTTTATTACAGCTGTCTTTTCTATAAATCAAGGTTGACTCCGAACTCAAGCCTCAAGCCGATACACTCACGGAAATTCGACGATTTGGACCAATGACATAGGTCGATGAGCGTGTACGCACGACAAACTACGAACAGCCAATCATAAGCTTACATTTTGTCATCATTGGACGGCCATGTGCAACGTGCATAACATCACAAACATTCAAAATAAAAAAAGTGCTGTGCCTGACAGAAAATAAATGCAATTATGTTGTTAACTAATTGAAAAAAGGACATAAAAAATATGTACGTTTTTTAACAACCCTCGTTGTGAAAAAACTTTAACAAAACCATTCCTTTTTTTCAATTTCTCTTTAACCCCCATCTTTAAAACTATTGACTGTATCATACGAGAATCACACAGAAAAAGAGAGGGGAAGAAAACAAGCAAGGAAAAAATATTGAAAGCAGTCGAAGTGGACCGGAAGAGTTGACGTACGCGACTACGGCCCACGTTGAAATTAAGGCATGTGAGAAATGAGAGCGTCGACCAGTGTGTTAAAAAACTCTTTCCTGCCTATTCTATCTCCGTCCGTCAAAATACAACATACTTGGAATTATTCCCCGATCGCATAATCGGAATTATTATTGTAAATACTGATCTAATAATGAAAATGACGAAATCAGGACATACACAAAGAAAATAATGATTCGATAAAAATACCGGCCCGGCAAAAAGTCTAGGGAAAATGAAAAGCATTAAAAATGCGGCTCAGTTGGCAACATGGAGTGGAGAAGAAGAAGCTAGTCTTTGAAGTGGCCGTTGGGAAGAGGTGGCAGCAGTATCGAAGACCCCTTCCCCAGTCGTACGGGACGCGACGCGCGCGTTCGCGGCAGGCGGGCGCGGGGAGGAGGATAGAGATAAGAGGACGACGACGAGGAAGAAAAAAAAGTAGGAAAAGAGGGGGGAGGAGCGGAGTGCGCGGTTTGTTCGGGGCGGCCATTGCGAGAATACCCTTGTGTGTCCCGTAAAACCCGCGGTTTAAGAGCGTTGTGCACGAGTGTTCCCCGAAAACACGAGAAGGTGCCCCGCCGCGCGTTTCCTCGTAAGAACGTGAACAAATTTTCACGAAAACAATAATCAAGCGCGCGCGCGTTAACGTACATAAATCAGTAATTTTTAACGAACGGTGCTCCGTGCGAAGCCCCCGAGGACGCAAACGATAAATTCGGCCCGATGGCTGAATCCGACAAATTAAACATTGACAGCATTATCGGACGGCTCTTAGAAGGTATGACGAGAAAAAAGATCGAACAAAAGTCTGACGCTTTCCCGACTTTCTTCAGCTTTGTATTATTTTTTATTTCGTTCGACAAGGAAATTAAGGGCGTGGGAGAGGGGTTTGGTTAATTCGCGATCTTTTTTTTTCGCTTTCTCGTACCCGTGAACCATCGTCCCGCGCCTTCTTACTATCTTTCTCCAATAGTGTATGTGCGCTTACGATATGAGGATATGCGTACTACGGCAAAACGCCCGGAAATACATATAGTACGTTATCTCCTCGAGACGTCTTTTTAGCGTGACGTCTCGACGCTCAAAATATATATACATATATATGTTCCTAAATATACGTCCGTATTAATATATATACACATTTTTTTGCAATCCATCGAGTGACATGGCTCCCCCCTTTCGCCCGGGGGGTGGCGGGGCTTTCCGTCTTCCCTTTCCTTCCTTCCTCTCTTGCCCTCCGTCATCCGCGCCCTAACGTTTCATTCTATATATCGATTACGCAACTTTTCCGAATTAAAATTAGTCTTCCGAGCGATAGCGCGATCGCAGCCGTGGAATAGCTCCTTCTGATAGTGGGCGAAACGTGTCGTTTTTTTTTTTTTATTGTTTACGAACAACACCGTTGACAATACACGCGCAGAGGCACAGCTCGCAGTCATTTTGGGGCGAGGTCTCGTTTTTCTTTTACGTCGCTGCTGCCGCTCGATTTTATGCGCGCTACTCTCGTGTACTTTGCCCGCCAATTTTTAAATCGAATAAATATCTGTTATTCGTACTGGTCTCGTATTGTTACTGATTTTTATTCTTGCTTCTTCTCTATTTAACTTCCTGCAGCGAGCTGCGTTCTAACGACCGGCCGGTTGAGCTCGTGGATTTTTTTTACGCGGGAAATTTTTCCCTCAACTGTGACCTTGACAACGAACTGAGATTTTTTCGGGTGCTTCCAAATTTTTCTGCAAAAAGTCAATCCTCCAAAATTATTAACACGAGTCATGCATTTAATATTTCGAAAACCAATCGCTTTTTGTCAAAGCAAACAGTGTGAAAATACAAAAGAGTTGGCAAAGGTTATTATGAAAATATTTTACAAACTCGTGCATCAGGGAAACGCACTAATAAATATTGATTTTGTTCATATTTTTTATCACATTTTTCAAATCCAATTTTTCATTGAAAACCATTTTGATCGAATACACAAACTAATTTTTTTTTTTACTCAACACAAGTTGCAAAGTAACTGGGAAATGATGGGAAACTTTCAATCGGTTGGTTATATTTTTACTAAATTTTTACTTGGTCAATGCTGTAAGAAACTTGAACAAATTGTCTCGTATTCGGCGAACTAAACACAAGGTGGTAAATGGTTCAGGAGGTTCCATCGATCCTCAGGCGTTTAATTGTTTGAAATTCTTATAAATCTTCTTACCGGTCATACTCAACTGTGGGTCAAATTCGAAGAAGTTCGGCCGTTGAGAAATCGAGCTATTAGTTGTTAAATATCGTCTTTTTTCACAAATTCCCGTGAGAATTTGTGTTAAAGTAGCCATTTTAAACACCGAATATCTCGATTGCCAGACGTTGAAAACTTTTCAAATTTTTAACACATTTTAATACGACGCTCGAGAAGATTAACGCAAAATTTCAAGCAAAAAATCAAAAAGAAATCATTTTGCCGTTATTTTGTATGTACTATTATAATCATGGCAATAGAATCTTGTTAAATGTTACCCAACAAGCTTTGTCTGGCGTCGCTCGAGCTGCAATGGCCGAAGCCGCCTACTGACCATCTTGGCGTTGATAGAACTACTTTATAAAGTCAAAATAAGAATTTATAGACAAATGCATTTAAAAAATGTAGAATAAAATTATGAAGGATCGTTCTCTAAGGATTAAAGAATATTTTTATTAACATTTCGAAAATATAATCCTTTCAACAGTGTTCTATCATTATTTTTTGAACATTATTCAAATTGGATTCATATCGAGTAGAGAACTGGAAATCCATTCGGATTTTAATCTTCATGGAGCTTTTTGTAGTACAAACTTTTTTATTTCTGTAAAATCAGTTCTTAGGCCCACATAGTATTTCGAAGGATTCTGGGTTTTTTGTCTATTGCGACGAGAGTATAACATTTTTAAGGAAATTTGAATTGACGGTTTGTCAGGGAAAAATGTGCGAGTAGCTTGGTTTGCATTGTTTGAAAAATGCATGTAGAATGAAATATAATTTTTTAACGCACTGCTGGAAAAAAAAATAGAAAACATGAATGAAGGATTTAAAGTACAAATGAACAAATTTCATTGCAGTACGAGGTGCGAGGCCAGGAAAAAATGTGCAGCTAACAGAAAGTGAGATTCGGGGGCTCTGCTTGAAGTCCCGAGAAATTTTCCTGTCTCAGCCAATTCTTCTGGAATTGGAAGCACCGCTCAAGATATGCGGTAAGTCGAATTCATATTTTTATTTTCACATCAAGGTCGAATGAAACACTTATCAAAAAGTATAATTGGCAAGAGATGATCGATTATTATTGGACGTCAAAAACATGATATTAAGTTACGGTTCAAATCATATATCATCAAACTGAATCTTCTGTATCGAATGAACAAGAGAACTGCAAATTTGCCTTTGCGACTTGCTGCGAAAAAAAATTGAATTACAAATGTCTTTATTTTGTGAAAACTCAAGAAAAACTCTTTTTGAACCTCTGACTTTCGCGGAAAATCTTAGAAATAATTGTACACACGAAAAAATATGCAAAAAATGCCATTAAATGAAAACATTATGCTTGTCCGTAAATTTTCGACGAATTTTTCTCAATATTTCATTTTATTTCGCCACAGGAGATATTCACGGGCAATACTACGATTTGCTACGACTTTTTGAATACGGAGGCTTCCCACCCGACAGCAATTACCTCTTTCTAGGCGATTATGTTGATAGAGGAAAACAATCTCTCGAGACGATTTGTCTCCTACTTGCTTACAAGATCAAATATCCAGAGAATTTTTTCTTACTCAGAGGTAATCACGAGTGCGCCTCGATCAACAGGATATACGGATTTTACGATGAATGTAAGTTACGTTTTGAAAAATCGTCATTCCAAGTATATTTATTTATTTGTATGTCTCCAGTGCATTTTTCGATAGTTTCAAACATTTCTATGTTGTCCTCGGTATTGTAATATTAATTTCCCACCGGTTGAATACGTATGAAGTATTTCAAAAAAATTCCAACTGACTCAGTATCAAGAGCTGTCGTAACGATTTCGACAGCATGGATATTCATGGAAAACAGCCCAATATGTCGATTTTGGGACATTTTTGCTTTTTTAAATCGTTATTATGGAGAAAACCTTCGATTAAAATCGAAGGTTTTGCCGTTGGTTTTATTGATAAATTTCGGAATCATTGAGAATTTTATTACGAGCGAGGATTGTTATTATTACAAAGGAACAATTTATTGAATATCTATATATAAAAAACTCAACTGCAAAATTGTGTTTAGCCGCTTTTCACGCGAAAACCACCGAACCAATTTTGGTATATCTTTCACAGGAATGAAGTCCACGAATCAGAATAGGTTGTACGCCGTATGACATTCCGATAAATTATTTATTCAGGGGAGGCCAAGCGAAAACTTCAATTTTTCATTATTTTTTTACTTCAAAATTTTTCATGTTATTTAAAAAAGACTAAAAATGGAAAACACTAATTATAAATTTGAAGATAATTCCAAAATGAAGAGAATGAGCGGTGGCTAGAGGCCCATCTTCGTATGAAATAAAAGTTACAGTAATTTTCGTGAATTTGTTAAACTTTTGTAGATTTCAATTTTTTTGTCATTGCTCATCTCTTTATATACAAAGCTTAAGTGCAAAATTCCGATTAAAAAAAAGTATTTGATAAAATGGAACGTAAATAATTTGTTAAATTCGTTGTTTTGTTGTAGGCAAACGTCGTTACAACATCAAACTATGGAAAACGTTTACGGATTGCTTCAATTGTCTGCCAGTAGCCGCCATTGTCGACGAAAAGATTTTCTGTTGTCATGGTGGTCTCAGCCCCGATTTACAGAGCATGGAGCAGATAAGACGTATTATGCGACCAACCGACGTTCCCGATCAGGGTCTACTTTGCGACTTACTGTGGTCGGATCCGGACAAGGACACGATGGGTTGGGGCGAGAACGATCGCGGCGTGTCGTTCACGTTCGGTGCCGAAGTCGTTGCCAAATTTTTACATAAGCACGACTTCGATCTCATATGTCGCGCTCATCAGGTACTATTACGATGCTTTGTTATTTCGAAACTCCACAAAATATCGTCTGCTTGCGTCATACTCATTTGTCAAGCCGATTTTATCTTTCCAATGATTTTCAGCCTATGACGCGATTTTTACTTTGTTTTATTTACATTATTGACGAATAGATAATTTATCGTTGCAAAAAGTTTTTAATACACCGAAAGTCTCCTGACTAATGATCATAAACGTTCCTGAGTTCGGAGATATGAATCGATAAGCCTAAGAATGTTTGTTTTTTTCTGATAAATCGAACTTTATCGAAGATACCGTTGAAATATTTGGAGGTAGAGCAAAATACCATAGGACTAATCTTGTAGGGTTTCAAATTTCTTGGAAGAAAGCTCCTAAAGCGAATCCGCTATCTTTGGTTGTATAGTCCTGGCAGCTGATCGAAAAATACTTTTCAAACAAAATCTTTCAATGAGCTCCGAGGACTAAACTACAGGCAATAGAAAACTGGTTTCGGGAGCTTTTCGATGAGAAATTTTACTCTTTACAAAATTCGTCCTATGATATTTTGCTCTATTTCTTCGACTGTCTTGCTAGGATGCGCAATGGAAAAACGCCCATCCTACCACTTTGAAGATGAATAATTTATCAGAAGGGAACCCGATCAGAAAACATTACCAAGCTTTTCGCCTCGCATTCCGAATCTCTCCTCAAGCTTACGATCACGACCACTAGTCGTTAGATTTTCTGTACGATTTTTTCTGTTTAACACACAAAGATTTTTAGTATTACGAAGTAACGGCAAAACGATCAAATACAATTTTTCCAAGATATTTTTTTGAAATTTTGCGCGAATCTTTTCGATCGTCGTTTTATAATGTGTCAAAAATTTGAGAAGGTTTCACCGTCGGGTAATCGAGATATTCGGTGTTTAAAATCGCAACTTTAACACGGGTTCTCATAGGAAGTTACGAAAAAATACGATATTTAACGACTAATAACTCGATTTCTAAACCGTGAAACTTGCTCAAATTTGAGCCACAGTTGAGTATGATTGTTAAGAAGATTCAAACCTCCTTAACCATTTACCACCTTGTGTTTAGTTCGCCGAATACGAGACAATTTGTTCAAGTTTCTTACAGCATTGACCAAGTGAAAATTCAGTAAAAATATAACCAACTGATTGAAAGTTTCCCATCATTTCCCAGTTAATTTGCCACTCGTGTTAAGTAAAAAAAAAAATCAGTTCCTGTATTTGATGGAAATGGTTTTCAATGAAAAATTGGATTTGAAAAATGTGATAAGAAACGATCGAACCTCTTTGGAAAATTGAAGGTTTTTTAAATGAATTTCCTTCATTTTTTTTTCCTTGAATCACTCGATTTAATTTTGGTGTGAGTTTGGGGAATTTTGAATAACATGCTAGACGAAATTTGAGAATAGTTATACAAAAGAAGACTTTGAGGAGAAATGAAAAATTGTAAATAATTGAAATTCAGGTGGTCGAGGACGGTTACGAGTTTTTCGCGAAACGGCAGTTGGTGACGTTATTCTCAGCGCCGAATTATTGCGGTGAATTCGACAACGCAGGTGCCATGATGTCGGTGGACGAGACGCTCATGTGCAGTTTTCAGATATTGAAGCCGGCGGACAAGAGGAAATTTGCATACGGTGGTTTGAACGCCGGCAGGCCGGTCACGCCGCCACGAGGACCGAACAACAAAAACAAAAAGAAGTGAAAATCCGAAACCACATGTACGACGTTTTTACGAGAACGCGGAGCTTTAGGACCTTAAGAAACCTACAACTATATCCCTCCCTCGACAAAAACAAACACAAAAAATCGAAGAAAACAAAAATAACATAACACCACGAAGAAGGCGAGAAAACAAACTCCACGACGGCCATCACTTCACCCCGCTGACTTATCACACTTATTTACTATAATAATTCATCCGCGACGATCATCGAGAACATAACTGAACATTCGAGGGGGGCAAAGAAAAAAAAACATCTAATTTCACGAAAGAAGCAAGAAATCGAGGGCTCGTCTCGAAACGCGAAATATTTGAGAAAAATAAAAAACAAACACTGATATTCAACGTCACGAGAAAAAAAAAGAGCGATTGTTCGAGCCGCTCGAAATCTTGGTCCATTCAACACTGGCGCGCTTTGTAATAAACATTAAACGAGGAAGCAAACAAACAAACAAACAAATCGTGTAAACAAACAAATGCGGAAGTAAAGAAACAACAACAACAACAACATCCGATATATATTGAGAGTGATTAATATTTAAAAATGAAAAAAAAGAAGGTATATATATGTATAGATATATACGTATTAATTGACGAAACGAAAAGTAATGGAGAAAGATGAAAAATTGTACAAACGGTGAGACTCGAGTCTCGCTCTTTCGGCAAATTTATTAGTTATCGCCCTCTCCGAGTTTGGTAATCATGAACGAGGCGCGGAAAAGTGAGAGAGAAGAGTAGTGAACGGAAAAAAAAAGAAAATTCTCTTTGGCGTAAATAAAACAAAAAATACAGTAGTTTCGAACCAAAACGACCGAACGTTCGAAACTTGGGTAATTAGTTCAAGGAGTTGCAAAAAAAATGTGAAGAACGTACGCCTCCGAGCTGGTAGTAGAAGAAAACGAGAAAAAAAACGCATTTTTTTAATATTTCTTTTTTTGTAATGTTATTTCTTCGAAAAACAAAATCTGCAGGGGAGAGAGAGCACGACAAGTAATTTGTTTGAAATAAATCATATTGACACGTCGTTTTCTCGTGTAATTCCAATAATATTCATTTTATTATGCAGATTCGTGAAAAAAAAAACGAAATTTATATTTTCTTTTTTCCGGCGACATTTTTGATGAGCTTTGGGAAAAAAAGTAATGGGGAATAATGAAAATCGATTAGTACGTAACCGTTGAGCGCGGTTTTCGCAACCGCCAACGAAAAAGTACGAAAAAAAAACGATTCGGGCTTTACGCGACCAAAAATAACGACACAGTGTCCCGTGACCAATTTTTTTTCTTTCTCTCTTCCTCTCTCTTTTCCTCGGTTCTGTTTCCGTCGTCGACGTAACGCGACAGTCTTGAAGGGCATTTTTCCGAATTTTCGTGGATAAGAATAAAGATAAATAATCGAAAAAAAAAAAACAGACAAAATGGTACTCCGGCGCAAGCTCATCGAAGAAGAAAAACGAGGGCAGAACACGGGGAACATAAAAATTCGAAGCACGTTCTGGAGGCACGGAGACCCAGATGTTATTTTGTGAATGTTATTTTTTTTTTGTTTTTTTTTTTTCAACAATTTTTAACGTCATTGCTCACGAATTTGGAAAAGGAGAAAAGATTAATCGTTCGAATTCGAAGGCCGCGGGAGGAATGTCAGAGCGATTTTAGTTTTGCTGTGAAAAAAGCGTTTGAAATGTCGTCCATAAATTATATTCGCGCTAGTATTGTTTTTTTTCAAAACCATTTTTTTAGCATTATTTTTTCTCTTCCATGTTTTTCATCATTATTTTCTTCTGCCGTAAAATATTCCAATTTTGGAAAAAAGTCATCATTTTATTGGTTTTTGCATATTCGCTTTATTTTTTGTTCTCTTTTTTTCTGGAACGTACACACACAAATTTCATTTAAACATCTCCAGACATAACGATTACAGTCAAACATTGGAGCGTGTGAAAATAATAAAGGAAAAAAAAAAAACGCGAAAAAAAAAGATGAAACGAGAAAAATCATAACCTTCAGCGAATTGAGCGCCTGTTCTCGATGACACTTGACTAATGTGTACAACGTGAAATGATGGGGAAAACAAAAGATACTGGCCGACATGGTAAACACGTGAATATTATCGAGATTAATTATCACGCTCACCTTTCCAAGCCCTTTCACCGTCGCGAAATCATCCTCATAAATGTACATTAAAATTGCGTTTTTTTATATATAAATAAAAACACCTAAAACCGATTGAAACTTTTTTTTATCGTATTTCAAATTATTCTTTTTTATTTCACGACTAATTCATTCGAACCTCGAGATTATTATTATTGCCATTTTTTTTGAATCCGTCCTCCCATTTCTAAAGCAGCCCTTGGTTTTTTTGTGATTTCGATTTTGTTTTTTTTTACATCAAAAAAAGAGTTTTTTTTTAGGCAAGTTACAAATTTTTTGCTCTGAATTTCATTGGGACAGATATTTGACACTCTGCAAATTAACAAAAATTTCCGAAAATTCAGCTAATTTTGAAACTTTAGTCACGTTGGTTTGATAGTTTGAAAACTTTAAACGTAACATGAGTTCGTGATTCTTTATAAATCCATATTTTTCAGATTTTTTTATAACAATATAAAATTTCATGAAAAAAAACGAAGAATTTTCTAGAAGTATTTGTAAAATGGTCAACATTGCGTGTGTGCAACTTTTAAGTCACTGAAATAAAAGTTTGTCAAAAACTGCAGATCAAAAATGGTCGAAAGGAAGAATTTGAAAACGAAATGCATTGAAACGCTTTCGAGATAAATGAATAAATTCATTTCGCAGGACAAACCGTATGATCATGCATTGAATTTCCATTTATCTTGATCTTTGGTTGATAATTTTGTATCATTTTATGAGAGTGACCTTTTTTACATTTTTTGGGAACAGCTAAATATTGAAATGTCCATGGAACAATTTAGTCGTTACAAAAAATCTAAATTTTTTGAATGACAACAATTTCTTTGGATGTCTTTCGAGATTTTTTTTTGAAATTGTGAATGATTTTATTTTTCAAATAGTTATTTTTTATTTTCATCGATTTTTGAACGTACAAAAAATTTTTTTTATCTTTTTTTTTTTTCGAAATCCATCAAAAGTACATAATCATCGTATTCGGGGCAATGACTATTTTTATCACGCAAATTAACGTTTTACAAGTAAACCACGTTCGATGCGAATTACAGATAAAAATTGGTCAATTCTACAAAAACATAAAATTTATCTATATATTCTATAAAGATTATGTACGAAAAAGAAAACAACTTCGAATTTACTATATAAATATGTATCCAGTCTGACGTAATGACGCGGAAGGATAAAATAAAGTGAAGAATTATTGACGGAGAACGCCAGAAAAATTCGAGACGATGCTTGACGTATTAATTCCCGACGGAAAAATAATATCGAATGCAAATTGTGAGAAAAACAATTATTATCGTGAAGGTTATAGGAGAACTTTCATCCACATTGAAAAATTAATTTTCTAGAAGGCAGTACACGAAAAAACAGAAAATTCTACCCATATTCGCAGGCTTTCAACACGTTTTCGACCTTGAAAAATTTCAATGTCAATCGAACAATGATTTAGTCCGATCTGTCGTGTTTTTCCCACAATAATTCAATCGTAGGCTGTCCCGAAAAGAGGTTCAATTTTTTTTCTTTCCCGAAGCGCTTTTGTCCCAAAAAAATCATGCAATAAAGACAATAATGACAGAAAAAAAACAACAAAATTGAAGTTCGTTATCTCTCTTCGTCAAAAAAAGTCCGAAACATAAAGAATATTAAAAAAAAAACCCTTTTCGATTTTTTCTCCGTAAGCTGAACATTCGAAAACGATTGAGTTCAATTTTTTTTCAATATTCATGATACGCGAAATAATGATGAAAAAAGATTAAGACTTTCGAGCTTCATCGTTCTATAAAATCGACTGTGCTTCACGTTCAACTCCAATTTTCATCGAATTAAAATTTCTAGGAACACCGTACATGTAGAGCATCCTTTAAAATAAAAATAAAAGCTGCAAAAGTCACGAGGATACGTAACTGTACTAAAAAGAAGACGATAAAAAAAATAAAAACACAAAACTTTTCGATCGACATGGCTATACGATAAAAGTACTAATATTATAATTCAATAATACACAAACTGTACTGATCAGACAAATTTATTGATAACGTGGTGAATCAAACGTCCTATAGTTTATAAGTGATGAAACTTTCAACTAAATAAATATTTCGCATAGAAATCAAACAGTAATTACGAGGGATCGCAAAAAAAAAATAAAGAAAAAATGAACATCGCACGATAACGATATTTATACGGGACTTTAGTAACTAAAAAAAAAACTCTTGGGTAATTTATGCATATATTTAATAGTAACGAGAAAGATTTAAAAAAAAATGACTCAAACATTCACAATGGCCGATTCAAAGTAAAAATAGCCCATATACATATGTATATATATATGTTTATATATATATACACATATATATATATATATATATAAATGTCGATAAATAAATAAATTTATTTATACGAAACACTGTTATCGGAAAGTTTGGAGCCAGGATTGTTATTTTTTCCATTTCTGTCACCCAAGTAATTAGTATGTTACTGTTCAACTGAATGTTAACTCGACTGTTGATATCGAACATTCCATAAACGAAGATTTGAGTTAGTATCCAACATTTCATTGCAAAATAATTTTTTTAATTTTTATTAAATCGCTTTAAATACCAGAATTATCAATAAAATGTCAAATGAACTTAAAAAAATTCGGATTTTTTAATACAACGAAATTTCGACGTGTTCTTTTCATTTGAAAAACGGAAATCCAAATTTTCCAACAGCAGTGTGTATAGAACACGAATAATAACAATTTTAAAAAGTCGTGAGTTCTTCCGAAAGACACAATTTGCAAAAAAGGGTTTTAATGAAACTGACAAATTAATGATTAAAAAAAAAAACGTACTTTAGACAATAGAAACGAGAATTATGTGTGACCGGTGGCTATACGATAATAACAATAATATTAATAATAATAATAATAATAAGAATAACAATAATAATAATAATAATATCCAGGAAAACATTGAGCCAATCGATTGGAATAAACATAATAATAATAATTGTACGATCATTTGTATTGTCTTGTTGATTTTATCGACTAATCGCTGATCTATATACACTCGCTGGCGAGTATATCAATAATAACAATGATGATGATGGATAATAATAAACACGTATATACAACAGCGTTGTAATTGCCGAAGAGGAATTGGATTGTACGAAGCTTTTTAATTTTATGCTGAACGCTGATTCTTCTTTTTTTTCGTACAACGCTGCAAGATTATGCATGTGAATATACGTATTTAAAGTTTAATTTTCATGTTTTTGACCTCGCCGACACCTTTTTTGTTCAACCGTGCCGAGTGCACGTCCTGAACAATATACAGGGTGTAGCACGGTCGATAGTTACAAATGCAAACTCGAGTCAGTATCCACATCCGAGTTGAAGAATCTAGTGATTTTTTTTTTATCAGGCTCTTCTTTGTGATGAGTTGTCAATTCTGTAAATCGCAGGGTAATTGTTCGTTTTTTACGTGTATATTGCCGGAAACGTTGGAAATGGAGTAACAGTTCGTATGACTATTTTTGTAGCTCAGGCAATTGCCTGCGAAAAAATTTGTGACGAGATTTTTCTATCTTTGGTAGTTTCGTGCTGACAGGACAGCTGATCGAAAAAAAGAGTTTGTTCCCGAATTCGGAACTCACAAATGACAACCTGACATCTGGTGGCAAAAAATCTAACTACTATGAGTACCAGTCGCTAGCTGGTGTTTTCTATAACTGTGTATTTGAAAAAATACCCGCCCTCTCTGTCATTCTGCTAAGCCACGCCTTCGTGCTGATTCTCAATAGAAAAGGTATCATCGCAAACTCCTTTGTAGGAAATTTTCTGCTCTACGCAATCAGTCCTATGAACTTTTGCTCTAACTCTAACCATTTTGGCGCTATGCACGATAAAATAATAACGCGTATTCTCCAACTTAAATAAAGTAACAACTTCCAATCAGCTCCTAGAGCAAAACTACTGAAAATTGAAAAGTGTCTTCGAGAAATCTTTCGTAGGAGTTTTTCTGGTCCATAAAATAAGTCGCCTGTAAACTATTGCCCTGTCTCCGACAACGATGTGGACAAGCCACAAAATCTCATACTGGAGCCTGATCAAAAAACTTTCCGAGACTTTTTGACCTTCATTTCGATTTATTATTATGAACGCGTACTCGTAAGACACCCTGTAGATATTCATTTATAAGTAGTTAAATAGATATTGAAGTACAATGGATACAGGTAGATCGGTTATGCAGCGCTGTACGCTGGGTTACGGACAAAGTGTTTAACATCGCAACAGCTGACGGTGGACACGCGATTCATATAATCTCCATCGTCGCATTTGTTCACGCGTTTTTTTTGTTGCCCGGCACGAGCGGACACATCGTCGGCAAAACGGACATTTCTTGGCGCCGTTCTATTTTTTAAATCGCAAGTCAGTCACGAGCAGCAACCAAGAGGAACGAAGATGAACGAGAGGAAAAAAAGATGAGAAGAAAAAAGCGTGGTCGCGCGGGCTGAAATAGCAGATGAGAGTGTAAAAAAGACTAAAAAGGGGAGAGAGACGTCATCGGTGCGCGGGGGATCGTGCTTTACAAACTCGTACATGGCCCACGTGAGTTAATCCCAGTACTAAATTTCAGGCTTTTTCTTTCGTGTTCGCGTCGCAAATTTTCTAGGCTTATGCAATCGCTTTATGAGCATATATCCTACGAACTTTTTATTCGTGTCTTGAACGACGTCACGTGACGGACGTAGGATGCGGGAAAAATATGCCAATTATTATGTTTATGATCGGGAAAAGTTCTTGGGATGAAACACAATCGTGCCGGTTCATCGACGCGTCCAGCGGAAAGTTTATTGTTTATTTCCCCCCCCCCCCCCCCCGGTTTTTTCTTCCCTTTCGAAGGTCTAAGAAGCACATTTATTTGCTTTGATTATTCATATTCCACATTCGACATCGAGGTTCGTAAACATTCACCACATATCACTGCTGACATCGTGTTCAAATCTGTTTTGAGCCTGGGACGAAAGTCGTCCAAAAGATAAAATAGCATCGTCCTCGATCGATATTTTTTTTCGAAATAGTTACGTACACTTTTGAGTTATTAGTCAACCGACTCGATAATCCAAACAATCGAACACAACTACCTTTTTTTTATCACGCATTCTTCAAAATATCATTGTGCAATGACAACACATACGAATTTAGTTTTTCAATGGTCTCGCGTCTTCTTGGCAACGAATTGAGGGGTTTAGACTCTCCGGAGCTCCGCTAGGTGGCCTTTGGCACAGTCTCTCGCGTTAGAGGAGCATCGCACCAAGGCTTATAAGAACCCGAACAATTTGAACCACCAAGAATTTTCACCACCAAGAAACATTCACGTCGGAAAAAATTCTTTTTCAATTTTCTCGCATACAAAATGGTTTTTGCGCATAAGTCAATAAAGAATAGTTGTTGTAAATTGACGAAAGAACAACACACGCCAAATTCAAGGTCATCCGAGGTGATATGTACTTGCTCTATAATTATAAAAATTGCCAACATTTATTTCTTTACATTTTTTAGAAAAACTAAATGGTAGCTTCTTTGATGCTGCATAAAAATGTATGCAAAGTTTTAGAAGGCTTCACACCATGTTGGAGCCAAAACATTTATTGATGAAAGTGTAACTTTTAACACGAGGTTTATGAGAGACTACCGAAAATTGTGATTTGGCCTCAAATATAACGACCTTGAAAAAAATCTTTCCGGTGAAAATAGCTTTTCCTAAAAAAAATGTTGTGTACCGAATAGTGATTTTTTTAAATATATAATTTGCTCAACTTCATGCAATTTTCTTCGATTGATCAGGGGCTCGTTCAACATGTGAACGAGACTAGTTCTCGGTAGTTGCCTTGCATGTAGAAAAATGTAATAAAGCACACATTAGCTTTATACGATAAATATGTATGTGTGTTCTCGCATCTATAACGATTTTCTCGTAACTGCTGGAAAACGTCAGCAATGTGTAGAAAGAGAGAATGTTTGCCTGGCCAATTGATGAAGTGACGTTTGCAGTTCTGCTTATGCACATACACAACCACCAAATGATCCATGGTCGCGTGGAGTCAATGCGTATGTTAAAGCGTCGATTGCGCGGCAGAGTAAACATTTTCGCAATACTATAAATCTCGTGGTTTCGAACCTTCTGATTTTTCTCAAGGGCTTTCATGCACATAGGGAAGTGAACAAACTCGCGTGCTCAATTTTTTTTTAATCTTATGGTGCTACCGTTTATGTGATTCATTAAAAAATTTCAGGACTCATGAGGCGCATTGAATGCAGAATAGATGCACATTTTTCACCATAAATTGAATGAACCTTTAAGTTTAATTCTCCGTTTGGTAATCACCACGAATGGGGGGCGTTGGGTTCGACGATTACGTTCAGGAAAATTCTTATTTCGCAGTTGAAATCCGACTTTCCGGAACCCTTTCAATTATGGCCACTTATATAAGAATCTTTTAATGAACTTTTCACCCAATCACCTCGGGATTCTAAACTTTGGCTAAAGGCACCCTGTTTTTGGTAACTTTGGGTTTGACGTTTCCGCAGATGGCATTTTCAGGGTAACTTGTCAGATCTTCTGGTCGAAAGTCGTCCGAGAAATTACCCCAAAAGAATAAGCAGTACTTATGAACCGATTTTGATGCTCATGGCTCTTTTGGTTCCTTTACTGACCCTCTACAAATCCACTAAAAAACTTTTTCATAAATAATTTCTGAACGAATGAACTTATAGAAAACGTACGTTGTGGGTTCGTAGAGGATCAGTTGAGGAACAAAATGAGACCCGGTGCATTGAAATCGGTTGAAAAATACAGGTTATTCTTTGAAAAATCCCAGTGAAACTATGCATTCGTCAGTTGATGGTTTTGCCATCGTTTTTAACATTTTTCCACGTTAATAAGACACGCTGTAATATAAATTCACTAACAATGCGTTTAATCGCTACGGTAAACCTGGTCTCGAAGCGTTTTCAAATTTTAGCACTCACTTGACTAGTAAACAGTACAGTAGTTACCTCAAATCCTCCAGTGACAGTTCAGTCAAATTTTAATCTATCACCAGTGAATTTCCAACGCCAAAATATGTCCATATGGTCGTACATCATCAGAGAGTGAACCTAAAATAATATTTTACACAAAATCCAGAAAAATGAAAAAATTGGTGGTGCCGTCGAAGGATCTTCTGGGACGGAGGTTATGGGTCCTGAAGTTTAACTTCCAGGCACCAAGTTGTTGAACCACGTTTTCATCTTCTGACCTGATCGAATAATGGCAACTTCTAGGAATCCCTGATAAAAAAAATATATCTTCTGTCTCGGTCAAAACTTCGAAATTCTTAATTTTGATTAAAGGAATCCAGTCATGGATTCACTGCAGTCAATGTCGTCACTCCCGATCCTCGTTAGATGAACTCCTTCCAAGTCTCAGTGCCGCGGAAACAGAGTGTGTGTGGAATAAAAATTCCTATGAATATTAAATGGCAAATAAATGGAACGGGAATGAATGATTATTAGAATATGAATACAGACACGAAGAGAAACCGAGAAACTCAAACACTTTTATAGGATGAGTGGCCAAGGAGGAGCCCCTTGATCTTTCGAAGAACGGGAGGCTCGTCCGACGACGCGTAGTTGAATTTGTGTTAAAATTAAATCTAGCAAAGGCGGACGAGAAGAGAACGTCGACGCCGTGGTGAACGTCGACGTCGCGTTCTCGTCGACGTCGACGATGTCTTACCGTCGGCAACGTCGAGACGAGACTCGCGTCCTCTAGCTCAGTCTCAAGAGCATATTCCGTCAGAACGGTGCGGCTCTTCACGGTCTCGTTTTTTCCCCTCTTTTCCGTTTCAATTTTCACTTCGGTTTCTATCTTTTATTTTCATTTTTTTTCCCTTCTCTTTTCTCTCTATTCTTATACTTTATACTTCATTTTGTTTGACGCGATAGAAGTTTTTTTTTCTCGTTTCATCTGGTGGGTCCCGGTGACCCCTGGACGTTTCTTCTTCGCTCACAGACCGAAGGAATGAACAAATAGCCGCGTTACAGATCGTACTCGTTCTACTATATATTCCCACCTTTCCGAAGAGCAGTGCGTGTGTGATATTTTTGGACTTGATTTCGTTCACCCGAACTTTTTTTTCCTATTTACACGGCCACGTATTACTTATCCATATACTTTTGGATTGGAAACCACGTTCCCGAGACACCTTTTCACGTCTTATTGTTGCCCTTATTATCGCCTCATTACGTCTCACGATTAATCGTGAGACACTTCAACGACACGAGGTAAATTTTCAATTATCCTCAAATCCTCATATTCCCATTTATTTAACGAGGTTCTATCGTCATAATCATATTAGTATATACAAAATATCGATCCTCCTTAAGGTAAAACAACTGCTTCATATTGGTCAAATTTATCTTCAATTTGCACAACAAAATTTTTCCAAAGTTTTATACGAAAATTCAATAAATTCTCGGTGGAATGTTATTACAGTAATTCACATGAAAAATAATGATAGCGACAAAATTTGTAGAGGTATTAATTGATAAATGCAAAATTTCATGATGTCACATTTCAGAATTTTTTCTTCAAGAATTCTCAACAAGTTCACCACGTCAATTTTATTTTATTTTTACTTCATAATTTTGAAATAACGGGGTTCGTTGATAAAAAAAAAAAGTTGATAATCGAATTACTGCGAATTGTGAATGACGAAAAAATAATTTCAAGCAAATCTCAATACCATGATTAACAACTTATAGCAAATCATTCATTACGATGAAAAATACGATTGATGACGCGTCGATTTCCATTACTTTTATCTCGAGTCATCACCTGTAGGTTTTTACTTTGTAATCCAACGAATAAGTTTTTAATTATGATGATGTTTCAACCACAAACAAGTGTGTTACATTGGCTTAATGTGGAATAAGAATAGACGCAAGTTGAAACTGTCATCGTGTCATTCAATCTGTTCTATTTTTTTCAACATTTTTTTTACCATCACGATATAAACTTATTATTCATTTTTCTTTGAATTCTTTTCTTTTTTCTTGACTTATTGAAAAGTTACCTGCGTTCAAAAACTCCGAGAAAATATAAATGTCAATAATCATCATTTTTTTCCTGTTCCTGTTTGACCTCCTCAAGTGTTTTCACTCTTTTCTAATTCACTTTTGTACCGCGTTTACACGAGGGCCAAAGGAAACTGTCAAAAACCCGGTCGATAAAGGCGATTATATTTTTATAATGAGTTCATTGGCATCATCCAAATTTAGAAAAAAAAACTGTCTCTTGGTGAACAATTGATCAGGGGAGCCGGTACATGGCTAATCGGTCACCCAACCAAATATTGACCTCGTTGAAGGTTGGGCAATTTTGCAGATCCCCGGAAACAAAAACGCTATTGTTACGACCATTTGGCATTAAAGTTATCGGGAATTGAGTGAAAAATGAAAACAATACAATTTTATTGAATAGAATAATACAGATTTCAAAAAATTATTGTTTACATACGCTTTTATTTTAAATAATGAACATAAAATCATCGAAAATTAAATAATAAATGAAGATAATTTCTTTTTTCAAATTGAATATTATTATTGTTTATTATTAATCATTACAGTTATAATGAATCGCGAAATTTAACGAGGTGTCAAATGGTCACAAACATGGCGGTCTGTTACGAAATTTATTTTCGCAGAATACGTTCCAAAGTCGTAGAAATTTGAGGCGCCACAACTTATCGTTTTTCGTTGTTTTTTTTTTTCTTTTTTAATTTGATCCGTAACGAGGTTCACACTTGGAGTGTATAATGTTTGTGAAAATAGGCGGTACAATAATATTGAAGGTGTCGGGAACTTTGTCGTGCCAAATTTAACGACAAAACAAAATTTCGTGGCGATGCTCCACATTCGCATTAGCTCGTGCGACTCTACTCTAAATTATTTATAAGCACGTACGTGGTCGAGAGGTCTCACGCGTATATATGCAACTAAACAGTGCATCAATGAACACTGTTTTTACCTCATGTATTTGTATAAATTCTCCCGCAAAATGCGGACACTAAACCCGACGAGAAGAATTTTCCTCGTGGCTCAAATCGTTCAATTTCATTTTAGGTTCTCATGCTCTTCTTTTTTTTTAATTTTTTTTTTTAATTCCGTTCGTATTGTTTGGAAAGGGAAACAACATGTCTTTGATTTTCCATTACATCGATTTTATTAAGTTATTATGTAATACTAATAAAAATAATTTATCAAACGAAAAAAAAAAACATTAGAAATGTCATTTTTTAATATGTAAAATCAGTTTTTTTCAGGGCTTTTCAAAATCAACATTTATTGCATGGAACTGTTAGATTTTTTTTACCATATGATCGCGACTCTTCACGTCATCACTGCGGCTTTTTTTTTAACACGTAATGATATTGGCCGTTTATTTCTTTTATTTTAAGATAATTGAAAAAAAATGGAATTCAGCAATTACTTGACAGCATTGAACAAATTTCCACAACACGACAACTCTCATTTTTGACCAACCAACAATAAATGAATTTAAAAAATTTATTTTACTCTGATTTTTGAATCACTTCTATTTGATCCGTGTAGTTATTGCGCAAACTTATAGGTGGCGCAGGAAGTATATCGACGGAAATGTTACTTGCACGGTCAGTTTGTTTGAATTCACCAAAATTTTAGTCCTACGCGGAAATTATCATGATGATAATCTTTTAGGATAGCTAGTGAAAAGAAAATAAAAAAAATCAAGAAAACATCGATCAAAACACCACTAATTAATACAAATAAATCAAATGAAAAACCAACTTTACCGATGTAGGGTCCAGGCGACGGTGAATTGACGACCGTTGATAATAAAAATTGCAATTGTTGATAAAAAAAACCGTTCAACGCAAATTTTTTATTTTATGATTCAAGTTCTTGGCATTTCAGGAGAAGAAGATATTATTTTATTGGTGTTAAAACAAAGTAATTTTTTGTTATTTGCATAAAGTTTTCGACTTTTATCAACAACAATATGTATTCGAATAAACACTACGATGTTTTTCCTTTTTTTTTGGAACTATAAGCTTCTGAGGCCATAAAAAAATGAGATTTTATTTTGAGGCGGTTTTCGAAAAGTTTATCATCGAGTGTTTGGAGCTCATCAGATAAATAAAAAGTATGAAAATAAAGTAGGATCGCGGATGGTGGTAATGAAGCATTTGGTCGATGAGTCACGAAAATAATATAAATATACAGATGTGCAAAGTACATAGGTATAATAATGATGTCTCTTAATTATCTATACGTGCTCGTTGTCTGAATCAAGGACAATCACGAGCCACAGCAGGCTCGTCACAGTCGCCACATCTCGAGACACCCAATTTGTAGTGTTGAATATCTGCGAACCCTTGAACTTGAATGAAAGCCACACAAATAATATATAATGAGACACTTAAGTCCAGTGTTGATACATGAACATGGATAACAAATTGTATTGCAAAAAAATGATCGATATTTATTCCTAAAAGTAACGTCACATATGATACATTGGCTAAGTGCCATTTTCTAGGGTCTTTTAAATAAAATCGACTATTTTCCGTGCCAATTTATTATTCGAGGGTAATTATTTCGAAAGAAGTATCCAATTTTTTTTAAATTTATCTTAGAGTTAAGGGGGGAAACCACGTAAGAAAGCTTATTTTCGGTGATACTTTAGGATTTTTTTTTCGTGGGTAAAATTAATTAGAATTCAATAAAATTTTGATGAACTGTAATGAATTTTTGAAAATATTTTCATCCTAAAATGACAGAGTTACGCCCTGAAGTCCGCTGACGGTCGTGGTCCAGAGTTTTTCGATTGCGGGACGTGTGGCCATTCCAATTTTTATCTGATATTGAAAAAGTTTTTATTTTACATTGATAACTTATTCTGTAAGAATATGAACCTCAATGCAGGTGGAAGAATGAAAATTGAAAGTTTAGCAGCCTTTGGAAAAATTTTCTTTAATTTTCACAATATTTTTTCATCAACTAAGCAAATAAAGGCACCTTCAAAATCATGATATCATCACAGACGTAGGTTATTGAAGTCACGAAAAAAGATGATTTTTTGCAACTAGAAACTCGATTTCTGAACTGTCAAACTTGCTCAAATTGGACCCACAGTTGAGTATGATTGTTAAGAAGATTCGTACGAATTTTAAACAATTAAATTTGGAATTTATCGAATGCATGAGAAACGATCGGACCTCCTTAATAAAACCTTTGAAGCTGTTATGCCGACAGTACTTTTGGATCGTTCGCAATCCTCGAAACTCACTTCCTTTTTGTAACATTAAAAATAGCAGGCACCTGACTGTTCTAGTGTCTTTGAATTGCTGCAAAATGAACACTAATAAAGATTAAAACTTTGAAAAAATTCGTAAACATTCGGAGCATTGTTAAATGCGATTTAACAATTTTATTTATTAAAAACAAATGTCTTAACATGACAGAAGAATTTATCAGTTTTTAGGAAACCGAGTGTTCAAATTTCAGTTCAAATTTTTTCAATAATCTACATACAAAATTCTTATTTTTGTCAATATTAACAACATTATTTGTTCATACTTAAAGTGCATATTTCGATGAAAAAAATTGACGTTTGAATATTTTTTTATTTGTTTATTTTTTCTTCTCTTTTGTTGGACAATCATTTCCTTGAAATTCAACGAGAAATAACACTTTTAAGGCAATCCTTTCACGGAGGACAGTATTTTGTGTCAAAGACAGTACTTTGTATATATCTATGCATATTCATCAGTCAGCTGTTATGCATCGAACGCAGCCAATTTTGCCAATTTCTGTTGCCGAACACAACTTTTGTGACATTTTTTCAATTCTAATTGTTAATATTTCCTTTGAACATCCCATAACCCCCTATTTTTATCGTCGTTAAGGATTTCTTATGATTTTTTTCTACGAGTGAGGCAGTTTGTATTAGAAATTTAGAATTATTAAGTTTATAAATAATTGAGAGAAATGTGAGAATCATGTGAGGGAGCTCCATAAGCTCCCGTATTAATTTTTCGTTTTTGAAAGTAAAAATTCTTCGTTTACTTCGTTAAATGTTCGATAACGCGGCTCGAAATTTGTGCAAAGTGATTGGATGCACTTTTACTTTATTGTAAATAAAAACCAGTTAATTGTAGAGTACCCGGGTTCGTGAAAGGAAAACCTTAAGGATTTTGAAGGTTTAGGTCAGTACAAATGAAGGTCTGGCTCCGAACGAATCACTCGACCGTTTGTAGTGCATTTAATTTTATAGTAGTAACACACATTTATTTGTAGTCGTTCAATTTCTTTTTGTTTGTTTGTTTGTTTTTTTTTCGTGTTTCTTTAACACTGACTTTATCGCTCTCGTACCTTGGCAAGTAGTTCGATTGTTGTTAGGGTGCGTGGAAAGAAGCGGGAAAGCGACATTGGGAGACGTATAGAGAGTAATGTCACCAGGTTACTAGCCTTGATCGCGAGCCAAATACTTGACAGAGAAAGCGTGCAGTCGAGTCAGTGTGAGGTGTGCACTAATTCTGTGCACTCGCGCGATCTACGTCATTCGTCCATCAATTAAAATCTCTATTTCATTCATTTTTGACTGTTTTTTTTTTTTTTTTTTTTTTTTTTTTTTTAATATTTTTATATCGTGACCGTATTCGCTTTTCAGTTTTTGTATTTACTTCTTTTTGTTCAATTCCTCTTACTTATTAAATTGTTCTAATTCTCAAATTAAATAATAGAAATTCTAATTACTAAATAATTACTGAAATTATGCAAATAATTCTTATTAACTACGCAAATTTTTCGAATTCTCTTTACTTTTCATTGTTTATATTTAATTTGTTATAATTTCGTATTTTATATTTACGTTGTTCTTTTTTTTATCAACTTTTTTCCGCATAAAAGATTGTTGGAAATTTGATGATGTTTGCTGACACAAAAAATGTAGTCGTAAAAGCAATGAAAAAGGTGCCAAAAATCGTACTATTTCGTAGTCAAAATGAAGAAAATACGACTTGATACTTTTGATCAATATTTTTTGTATATTCAAAAAAGTCTCCATTATGGAATGTTAACTTTTCGTTGACACACTAAGTCATTTTGAGCCGGACTACTTTTTTTTATGTCCTTTATTCCTACCCCAGAAATAGATTCGAAGTTCGTCGATTCTTTGTCACCAGGGTTGCAGATTATTTTTTAATGGAATAATTAAAATAAAAAATCTGAATAATTGGGGACAAAATGACTTTTTCGATAATTTTGTTGAAATAATAAAATTTAATTGAATAATTTTCGTAATTTTCATAATGCAATGACATTGAGGAATGTCCAAAGTGTACTTACGATTTTTTCCAATAAGAACCAATCGAAGGGTTACTGATGACACATGGACAAAGTACGTTCCGGGTCAAATTGACCCAGCATCAATGGAGTAGCTAAATCTATGTGTTTGAACGAAAGATTTATGTTGAGAAAAGTCTCAATTGACATTTGACATAATATTTCTATTCACTAAAAAAACTGAGATGAGAACTTTTCTCTCATCGTCTCTATGATAATTTGAAATAAGTGTACATGTGATTTGTTGAAGAAAAAAAATCATCGTACCATAAAAACTGTATAATAATTGTTTTATTTTGTAATTTATAAATTATTAGAATTTCCCTTATTTTTTAAAGAAACGGACATCAAAATGCAGCGTCTGGATCAGGACGACGAGGATTTCGGCGAAGGATATATCGCCGAATCACATCCTCTGCGACCAACACATTTGTCCGTTCCAATGGGCGGTAGAGGTGATTCAAGGGCACCGAGTATTAGTAGCAGCGTGAGTGATCTCGATGTTCCGATTTATACGAGAGAAACGACTGTACCAGTGTCAGCGAGAAAGGTAAGTTTGTGTACAATTTGATTTGAAATTCGACACGAAAGACTTTCGCGAGGCGCTACGACTTTGAATAATATTTTTATTTGATTTATTCCAATTTCAATAAATTGTTGTAACAATTTTTTCCGTTCAAGTACTTTTAAACAGGATTTTAAGGTTACTACTGCACTGCAAACTCGTCAAATGAGTGCTAAATTTTCAAAACGCTTTTAGGCCAAGTTCAACGTACCATTTAAACGTATTGTTACCGAATTTTTATTACAGCGTGACTTATTGACGTGGAAATATATAAAAAACGATAGTTTTGCATAAGCATCAACTGATAAATGCAAATTTCCTTGATGACACATTTTCACTGGGATTTCTCAAAGAATAACCTGTATTTTTCAACAAATTTTAATGCACCCGGTCTCATTTTCTTTCTCAACTGATCCTCTACGAACCTACCGCGTACATTTTCTTCGAGTTCATTCGTTCAGAAATTATTGATGAAAAAGTTTTTTAGTGGATTCGTAGAGGGTCATTAAAGGAACCAAATGAGCCGTGAGCATCAAAATCGGTTCAAAAGTACTGCTTATTCTTTTGGGGTAATTTCTCGGACGACTTTCGACAAGAAGATCTGACAAGTTACCCTGAAAATGCCATCTGCGGAAACGTCAAACCCAAAGTAACGTAAAACTGGGTGCTTTTAGGAAAAGTTCAGAATCCCGAGATAATTGGTTCAAATTGGGTAAATAAAAGATTCTTATATAAGTGGCCATAATTGAAAGAGTTCCGGAAACTCCGGTTTTAACTGAGAAATAAGAATTTTCCTGCATATGTAATCGTCAAACCCACCACGCACATTTTTTTTCAACTTCATTCGTCCAGAAATTATTCATGAAAAAGTTTTTTCGCTTAATAAACAATTGACCGCAACGGTGGGATGATCAAGTTCTAAACGAAATTCACGGGGTGGATTCGTAGAGGATCAGTAAAGGAACAAACTAAGACCAGATGCAATGAAATCAGTTGAAAAATACAAATAATAAATATATGCAATAAAATGTACAACGAATTTTGTTGACTTGGGATACGAACATGCTTTATTATTAAACAACAGTTGTTAGAAAGTATGAAACCTGGTTTGGTAAACGACAGAGTGAGTAAGGGACATGTTAAATTAGCAGGAAATTGAAAATTGAAATCGAAAATCTCAAACAATTTTAGTCCATAAGCGATTTTAATTGCCAAATAGACTCATGGACTGAGAGTGAAACCTGCAGATCTAAGTTATGGTTAAGCGTCGATCCATTTTATCTTGAAATGAAATATAGAGCCGACTCATAAGCGATCAAAGTATCAGACAGGCTTACGAGTGAGAGTCAACCAATGACTCTATAAATCTTTAATCAGCTAATTATTATTCCAGAAATATTGAATTTAATGAGTAGGTCCATAGGCGAAAATCATGAAATTGACTCAATTAGGATGTGTTTGTTAAATAAATAGTATTTCGAGCGAACACCATCTCGGTAAGACTCGAAATACGACCATATTGCCAACTTGAAGATTAATCATTCAATAAATACGTAGGTTAAATAATTCTCAATGTACCTTCAGTTAGGATAGCTGTTTGGAGAACTTGGTTGATGGTGTCGGGCTCGGTCAGTAATTTCAATGAAGATAAGGTATTTCAATAAAGTTTATTTTGAAACGAGATACGAAGATGACGATTAGCGAAAAAAGTTGATGACAGCGGTTCAACGACGAAACAAAATAATCAATAACGTAAGACTGCTCACAATAAAAACAGAAGAAAAACTTTTTTCTTTTCGTTTAACTTCATATCAGAGAAATTTATTTTTATTTTTATTTTTTTGTTTTCTTCAACTTTTAACAACGCAGTCGTTATCTTAATCAATGTATTTATGTATTCAAATGATTATGTGTGTAAAAGTTTATATACACATACCTTTGTCGTACGTATAAGTATAAAAAATGATATTGTCGTTCGATCAATTGAATTGTTTGGTCTTCATTAAACGCAGATCTAGTTCAATCTCGTGACAGACCTATTCCTCTTTCTTATTATAGTGCAAACACACACACCACACCACAGAATAATAATTTAGTCACATTGTTATCGAACCCTAAGAAGCACATCTTTCCCTTGATCTTGATCGACCCGTGGGCTGACATTGATGATATTCAATGAAATCGAAGATCCTAGTTAGCCTCGAATCTTCTTCTTCATTGAGTGCGAAAAAAAAATCAGAACAAAATAAAGAGTATTAAAAAAATTAATACTTTGCGTATCAAGTTCGTGGTTTTGCGCTCGAACGAATCGTCACGATTTTATTCTTTGGAAAAGAGACTTTAGATGCGAGGAAAATAATTATAAATTCGTGCAGAATTTTCTCGTGAAAAAAAAAAAAAAAAGTTTTTTACTGCTAGAATTCGTCGTTTTCGTGGCGATGTTAAAAAAAAATTAATGAAGGGCTCCTGTCTGGCTACAGTTCAATAAAGGAGTATTTACCATTTTTTAAAACGCAAGTTATGATTTTATTTTCAACTAATAATCACTTTTCTTATGAATTTTACTTGGACGAGTATTCGATCATTTTTTTCCACATAAGATGTATCCAAATGACGGATTTGTAATTTATATTTATATTAATTGTTATTATTAATATTAATATTAATATTAATTTATATGTATGTCAAGAGTTTTGAAGAAAAACAATAAAGAAATATGAGCTGAACATTATTTTGGGGATTTGGCTTGTCCAGAATAAAATGTTTCATGGACGAAATGTGAGTGTCACTTTTATGGGGAATCCAAATTTTCACTTCAGGGATCCAGAATTTTTTGTAATTTACAGTTTTTAAAATCATCCATTCATAGATTGCGTTTGTTAATATATCGCGTGGGATTGTAAACAATTTATTTAATTTCAAATAAACCAGATCTGAAAATTCGCAGTCACCAAAAAAGCATATTTGTCTGTGGGATTTTTTTTTTGTAGATACCAGCAGAGTGGCTATAACTGCTGTTATTTCAATATAATTTTTGAACTAAGAAATAATGGAATTTTCTTCAGAATAATCGGAAAACCAGCTGTTTTTATATTCCAACCAGAGTCACGACGTCTTAATTGCAAATGGATTATTAAATTAAATAATCACCAACTGACCCTTTAGTTTTTTGTGTTTCTCGATAAAATACGAAACCTAAACGAATCATTTTAGGATTCAATTATATTTTTGAACAAAAGAGTCATTATGAAACTGTTAAAAAAAAAAATTATATTTATCGGACGTTGAATTAATTGTGCGTGCAATTGAAAAATTCTCGATAAACTCTATGCAATAGTTTGCCTCTCACATCTATTCCATATTTATCAATGAATATCGATTTGCCTCTTCAAAAACAGATGCGAATTTCAAAGTCAGTAGCAGATCTCGTTTGTGTATTGAAATTGTCGTCGCACTCTTTCTCTCTCTCTCTCTCTCTCTCTCTCTCTCTCTCTCTCTCTCTCTATCTTTCATCCCGAGCGTTGAATAATTGACATTATAAACGTTACGTAAACGTCAAGTGGGTCAGTCACGTTGCATTGGACGATCTGTATAGAAAATGAAAACATTGATTTAATTTTTTACAAATTCGTTCCATATTTTTGTATCAGTTGTCATTTTTCAAATAAAAAGATTTAAAAAATAGTGATAAATTTAACGATTTGTCAAAATTGACAATAAAAAATGGCAGGTGTCAAATGCATCTCTATTTACGAGACTCCATTCCGAGAGGGAGCTGAACACGCGTTATTCATTTCATTTTCTACTTATTTTTGTGACTAATTTATATTTTATTGCAAGCTCATAAGAAAAATACTGGTATAAATTTACCGGAATTCTTTTCACGCTGGTTTCTTCTGGAACGATACTCAAAGACAAACAAAAAAACGAAACAAAAAGATATCATTTTTCGTTATCCTTAACGTACATTGTGAGTCTGAAATACTTCATAATCCAACCTTTTTGTTCTTGATGTAGATAAAAAATGGTTGACTCATTATAATTTAACGGTGAATGAAAATAAAAGTAAAAAATAATAAAAATGTAGGTAAAGAATTAATTTAATTTATTCTAATGTGTTAAAAATTAGAGAAGGTTTCACCGTATGGTAATCCAGATATTCAGTATTTAAAATCTCAACTTTAACACGAGGTCTTATGGGAAGTTAGGAAAAAAGACGCTATTTTTTTGCAACTAATAACTCGATTTCTAAACGGTCAAACTTGTTGGAATTCAAGCCACAGTTGAGTATGATTGTTAAGAAGATTCATACGAATTTAAAACAATTAAACTTTGCATTTATCGAATGCATGAGAAACGATCGAACCTCCTCAAGGAACATTCGAAAACAATATAGAAATTTTTTGAAGTCTGAAAGTAGATTACTTTTAATTTGGCAACAGTTTTAAGATTCGAGGGTAATTTTCAGCCCATGCTGAGCCTTTGAGCATTGCTATGAGAGAATGTATTTATTCCTCAGGGTTGATATTTAATGATTAGTACTAAGGATATAAGAATTAAAAGAATCCGGTAAAAAATGTTCATGTTATCAAGAACTTGGAATTTATCATTTCTGTCAAAAGATCAATAGCAAGGTCATAAAAATCATTTGGAATCGATTTCGCTCGTGTCAGGAGTAACCATCAATGGTGAAGACGAGTAAGAGCGTGGAAAATTTTTCGTCGTACGTCACGCAAAATAATACGATGAAGAGCTTTACTTGAACGAAACGAATTGAAAAATTTCCTGTTAATAATACACGCGAATGACGCAATACAGTGTGCGATCTCTCCCTTCCCCAAACAGTTCTGAGCTTTTAACTCAGGAACGCACGTACACACAAGAAGATCGCATTTGACCCCGCATCTAATGCTATTCCAAGCATTCGATTAATACGTTAAAAGCCACCTCTCCTCTTCCTACCCCTCTCTGCCTTATTGTGCTCTCTGCATTTCCTTATATTCTTTGTCAATTCTCGTTCGTCCTTGAATAATTCAATGATCCGAAAAGTTTTTTTCTTTCCTCAATTCATTGCAAATCGATATCTATAACGATTGAATGTGACAAAAAATAATAATAATACATAATAATTGCAGTCCGGGAACTGACGATTTTTTTATTCATTCACATTTTTTGGGTGATCGTTAGTTTTCGTTGATCCAGAGAATTTTAATTTCGATGATAGTTTCAAATATTTAACATGTTTATTAAACATGCAAAAAGTGGTTATTTCTCAAACTACAAACTTCATATTCAACATTTTTTACAAAATTTTACATGTTCTTGCATTCCTATCTATATTTATATCGATCAACGGGATATACGGATTTTACGATAAATGTAAGTTACGTTTTGAAAAATCGTCATTCCAAGTATATTTATTTATTTGTATGTCTCCAGTGCATTTTTCGATAGTTTCA
The DNA here is from genome assembly GCA_013761285.1 of Campoletis sonorensis. Taxonomy (NCBI): domain Eukaryota; kingdom Metazoa; phylum Arthropoda; class Insecta; order Hymenoptera; family Ichneumonidae; genus Campoletis; species Campoletis sonorensis. Next base: position 701,855 of record JACEOJ010000137.1, read on the forward strand.
AACATTTCTATGTTGTTCTCGGTATTGTTATATTAATTTCCCACCAGTTGAATACGTATGAAGTATTTCAAAAAAATTCCAACTGACTCAGTATCGAGAGCTGTCGTAACGATTTCGACGGCATGGAAATTCATGGAAAACAGCCCAATATGTCGATTTTGGGACATCTTTGCTTTTTCAAATCGTTATTACGGAGAAGGAAGGTTGAGTACGAAACCTCACTGCAGTGAATCGATTTGTCTTTCATTTTTTCGATTGTGTTTCATTCAGGATATCGTAATATTTTCGATTAAAATCGAAGGTTTTGCCGTTGGTTTTATTGATAAATTTCGGAATCATTGAGAATTTTATCACGAGCGAGGATTGTTATTATTACAAAGGAACAATTTATTGAATATCTATATATAAAAAACTCAACTGCAAAATTGTGTTTGGCTGCTTTTCACGCGAAACTCACTGAACCAATTTTGATAAATCTTTCACAGGAATAAAGCCCACGAATCAGAATAGGTTGTAGGCCGTATTACATTCCGATAAATTATTTATTCAGGGGAGGTCAAGCGAAAATTCAATTTTTCATCAATCCTTTCACTTAAAAATTCCTCATGTTATTAAAAAAAGACTATTAATGAAAAACACTAATTATAAATTTGAAGATAATTCGGCAATGAAAAGAATGAGGCGGAGGCTGGGGTCCCAGCTTCGAATGGAAAAAAAGTTTCAGTAATTTTCGTGAATTTGTTCAAATATTGTAGATTTCAATGTTCCTGGAAATTTCTGGAAAATTCCGAGAAAAAAAGCTAGCGTACTCCTCAGTTCCAACTAAGATATAAAATTCAAAGTTTATTGGAGTATTTTGCAAGTTATATCCAAGTTTTCATACAATTACAGTGGACCCAACTTTCAAACGTGACTGTACCTAGACTACTACCTCAAAGATTGCAAAATATGTCCAAACATCAGATGATGATATTTCGATAAAGAAGAATGAAAAAAAAAAAAAAAAAAAAAAAAAAAAAAAAACAAGTTTCTGGATGTAAATATAGCGAGTATGGTAATAGGATTTATAAATATTTATCCATTAGGCCGTATTCTGTACCAAGAGAGAACGTAAATTGCATCAGAAATCGTAAATTTCAACACCGTTGCATTTTTACAACTATATGGCGAGAGCTTCAACAGGTAGTTGTATCGAGTTATTGCATTTCATTCTTATACTCGAGAGCCGGTTCGCGCCACTTTAAACGTGACTGCTGTGATTCGTCATTCAGTATGTGACGTCATACCACGCGAGCCCACCGAAAGCCGCTGGTTATCGACTTGGTTTTATTGTCCGCTAGCGCCATCTGTGAAGGTCGTGCTGATTTGACAAAATCTAACGAAAGTCTCTACCGTATTTCTCTTCTTTTTTCCTCACTTTTTCTTGCTCTTCTTCCGTTACTTTTTCTTTATCCCTTTTGCTCTACTTCTTATCTTTTTTGTTCTTGCTCGCCCTTGCTCTTTATTCGCTAATTATTTCCTTTTTTTTTAACCTTCATTCAAAACCCAGGCCACCAACGAGCTCTCACTATAAATAATTTATAAAAGCCTCTGGATTGGTCGAATCAATGGGCGTGTACTTTTTCCCTACAGAAACTTCTGCACCGAGTTCAACGTCCAGAAAGTTTCTCGTGACGCAAACAACGCTGGATATTTAATCGTCGGGGCTTTAGGCTATAAATTCTATAGCAATGCCTCAATGAGCTTTCGCCAAATAATTCACGCATTTTATATTCCAATAAAAACATTTTCAAACTCTCGTTTCCCTCACAATATTTCAATACCCTTGTCAATTTTTTTCCCTCTTTATTCCTTTGGATAACCTGTACCTTGTAATAACTTGCTCGCTGTACAATGCTCTCCCAAAAGATTCTTTCATTTCGTTTGAAACACTATTTTATTCATCGCTGATAAAATTTGTTTATCTACGAACATAAATATTTAAGAAGGTTGGGCCGAATAAACGAATGAATTTTTTCTTCCTACTTTTTTGTTGTCTCGTTGAGAAAACGCCAATAATTCAAAATATCACTGTGCCATCCTCACATTTCGAGCCTAATTTGGGAACAAATTTTTAAAAAATAAAAAATTTGTTAAAACACATTTCAACAAAATTGAAATCTACAAAATTCGAACAAATTTAGGAAAATTACTGTAACTTTTTTTCCATCCGAAGCTGGCACCCCAGGCACCGCTCATTCTCTGCATTGTGGAATTATCTGCTTCAAATTTGTAATTAGTGTTTTTCATTTCAAGTTTTTTTTCTAATAACAGGAGAAATTTTTAAGTTGAAAAGTGATGAAAAATTGAATTTTTCGCTCGGTCTTCTCTGAATAAATAACTTATTTTCGTTTGAAGGCGGCCAAACACAATTTTGCAGTTTAGTTTTATATGTATATAGATTATTTTGTGGATGATTTGTACAAATACGTGTTGTTGGTGGACGTGAAGTTCGATATCACACACTCTACTTGTATTTTTGTTAGTTGGTTTGACTTTTTTTTAAAGACACGTTTTTTTACGACCCGAGATAGCACTTCTTATTCAGTAACAATAATCAGCAGCACTTTTTCAAATTTATGTTTTGACCCACAAATAATCTTCATCCGATTACTTCGATAAGTTTCGAAGAAAAAAAAGCAAACATTTTCTAATAACTCATATTTTTCCGCTTTAACTGCGTATTTCACCTTGATCTGTCCTTTACAAACTGAAAATCACTTTATAACCATTTTTCGTTTTCTTATGATAAGAATAAAAGAGATTCAGTGGTGATTTTCCGGACGAAATAAGTTCAAAACTTTAAAAGTTTTTTTAAGAATATTTTGTACACGTGTTTATTGTTTCTTCACAAACACTTACAAATTTTCGAAAAAAACATTTCCTTTTTCAAAAAATAAGGCTGTCTTGACGAGTTATTCGAAAAAAAAGTTAATTCTAGTGAAAATTGATAGTAAACGAACTTGGATTTTTAAAAATCGATCTCTGAGCATGGAAAGAACGCAATGAACTTTTTATTCATTGTACGAATCGTAGTTTATAAGTAAACAGATTAGATTTGTTCATGAACAAATCTAATCTGATCGCACGTTAAGGTAGTTCTATCGTGACATTCAAATCGAAAAATTGTTTTTTACTTTTTCTCACATACAAAATGGTTCGCGGGCATAAGTTAATCAAGAAAAGATGTTGTAAATTGACCAAAGAACAACATACTCCAAATTCAAGGTCATCCAAGGTAATATGTACTTGCTGTATAATTACAAAAATTGCCAACATTCTGTTTCTTTAGATTTTTTTGAAAAACTAAATGCAGCTTCTTTGATGTTGAATAAAAATGTATGCAAAGTTTTAGTAGGCTTCGCCATGTAGGAGCCAAAATATTTATTGATGAAAATGTAACTTTTAACACGAGCACTTAGGCGAGAGACTACCGAAAATTGTGATTTTTACCAATAAATATTTCAACTTCCGTCAAGATAACGATTAAACGATAGAACTACCTTAATAGATGAAAAATATCTAATTGAATTGCCACATTTTGAAAGCTCGTTCCTTATCTCAGCATCGTTGCATTCCCCGTGCGTTTGCGTCATCTGTGAATGAATTTTGATAATTGCGCAATAGTGGGGGAAAATTTCGTGCGTGAGAGGCTCGTCGGGTCTGCATACGTGACGATGGTCACACGTGCTGCTTCTTTCGAGGTTTCTCGTTTAGTCTCGTCGTCATCCGGTTTTACGAACCGTTACAGAAAGCGCGAAACAGAGAGAGAGAGAGAGAGAGAGAGAGAGAGAGAGAGAAAAAGAAAAAGAGCGAAAATGTCGAGCCTCTTTTCACGTCAACCAATCAACGGTCACGAAATTACCACTGTCTTTTTATAGTTATATATACTTGACACATACAAACGTATATACGGAGTTTGTACTATTGCGTCACTCTATGCAATGATAAACTCGAACTATGAGGCTCGTAGATAATTCGTTTTGATTAATGCAATTGTAAAATCGTCCCTGATTCTTCACTGTGTACATGGTCTCGTGCGATAGGGGCTCGACTATTTCATATCTCGTTTTAATAGTTACAACGTACAGCTCTCATCTATGATAATCATTTTTATTAATAAAACTGTAACTCTATCCGTTCATGTGACAATAAAAAAAAAAATTTCAATTAAAATAAAATTACTTACTCTTAAGGTGTTCTATCCTGACATTCGTATCGAAAAATTGTTTTTCCGTTTTTCCCACATACAAAATAGCTTGCGAGCAAATAAGTTATCAATGTTGAATAAAAACTTTTTCAATATCAGATAAAAATAGGAATGGCCACACGTCCCGCAATTGAAAAACTCTGGACCACGACCGTCAGCGGACTTTAGGGCATAACTCTGTCATTTTTGGTTGATAATATTTTTAAAAATTCATTACAGTTCATCAAAATATGATTAAAACGATGTCACAATTTTGTTGAATTCTAATTAATTTTACTCACGGAAAAAAAATCTTAAAGTATCACCGAAAATAAGCTTTCTTACGTGGTTTCCCCCTTAATAAAGAAGAGTTGTTGTAAATTGACTAAAGAACAACATACTCCAAATTCAATCGCATCCAAGGTAAAACATACTTGCTGTATAAATACAAAAATGGTCAACATTTTGTTCTTTTAATTTCTTAAATATTATTATTGAATGAATTAAATATTTAATTGAATTAAATATTTATTGATGAAAATGTAACTTTTAACGCGAGCTCTTATGAGAGACTAACGAAGCATATAACACTAACGAAGATTTATCCAAATTTTCAAAAAACTCTTAAGAAAACGATGTAAGAATAAAATTACTTTAAGGAGTTAGAAACACGTGGAGAGGTGAAACAGGTGGATTTTTATGAAATTTTGTACAGAGAATAATTGTCTAAAGATCAATTATTGACGTTAACAGTCGAAATTATCAGATTAATCATTTTTTTTACAATTTCTCAAACATCACTGATGTTTGTATTCGTTAACGAATAAATGAGGTTTGATCAATGAAATAAAAATCATTCATAAAGTCATCACAATCACTAGAAAATCAATGTATAAACAAAATAAATTAAAAATCATTATCATTCAATGCTCGAGGTTTCGATCTATATTAAAATATATATTTAAAAACTTTTTATATATTCAATAACATATTTATTTATTTATGGAAATTTGTATAAAATTGAACAAATAGTTAATAACATATTAATGTTCATTGAAATTTTCATCGAAAAAATCATACTATTCAGGTTGATACGTAGTGTTGAGGGGATATCGATCTTATTCGGCGCTTTGAGTCACGTTTCCCCGATGGCAATAAGTTGGTACGATTGCGCCAGGATGAACGTGAATATATTTCGTATTTGCTTCTCTGCGCACGTGAGATTTTTCGTTCACCGTTCTATAGAGCATTAATCAGAAAGAAATTTCTACCAATGTTTACATCAGAAACTCTATGAATCCGCAAAACAAAACCTCTACGAGATTATTCAGGTAAATGAATAAAAATAATTACGAAAAAAAAAAATAATACAAAAATAAAGACATAAATGCGATATAAAATGATGAGAAAAAAAATCGTATAGGATTTTTTAACGTTTGATATACAAAGCTACCGGAAAGGTCGACAAAACGTTGGCGCATGCGCCTCAAAATCTTTGCTGCTACCGCCCGCGCAAAATCAACCCTCGATTTCCCCCTCCAACCCGCTTTATAGGACACTGACACATCGTTACAACGTACGTAACTCGTTGGGGGGTTGGTGGTTAGCTTCAGGGGTTATAACTACGCGGGGATCGAACTCGCAACCCTCAGAATAGACGAATCCGCGCTTCCCAACTTGCACGCCGTCCTATTTCCTTTGGTCAAAAAAATAACACGTTAAGAGGTGAGTTCGTACGGATGAAATTAAAAATTAAAAGATTACCAAAACACTGCAATTTTTCTATAAATTTTTTTTTTCCGGATCCCAAAAAAAAAACGATGTAATTCCGCAGTGTTTATTTCTGTTGTGTTTCGATGTCCATCGTGTAATTGAGGGCTGGTTTACACGGTGAATTAATATATAGAACACTTCCGAAAGTTGAGTGACAGTTATTCATCGATTAACTCAATTCCTCGAACCGTTATTTTGGAACCTACTGATCTGCATTCCTGTCAATTTCAATCGTTCTTTGAAGTTCTCGGGTCATCAAAAATCCTGACGTTCGCATACTGGGTCATTCCGACCCAGACTCACTTTGTTTTGTTTATTTCATTCTTGTCAGAAAAACATTTTCAAGGACAAACTTTACTAAAACTTTAAACTTTACAAGAAAAAAAAAACGAGTCTAATTTATGACGTTTTCCATAAAATATTGAATTTTGGAATAAATCATAAGTTTTTTAGTATTTTCTCGAATAATGACATTTCATGGTCTTCGATTTTTTTATGACATTAATTCCGTTTCATGATTATCAATGTTCCAAGTGAAATTCTGATTTTTTCACAATAAACAACGACCAAAAATGCCTTTTGACAGTTCGGGTCAAATTGACCCAGTGCATCGATGTAGTGACCAAATTCAAGTGTCATCGAAGATTTAATCGATGATAGCGTTTTCGTTTGAAGGAATTCATTATTTTTAACTCTTTCAAGTGATGTGATATTTTTTATTTTTCGTCAATATCGAAATATTCGTCTGCGAAATTTGTTACGTCATTCGGTTGACATTGGGACAGTGGTATCGAGCGAATGTACAGAATAGTACGATTCTGTTCTGTTCTTATCATTTTTTTCATTTTAGAAACATTGACGAGTCACGTGACTCGTTATGATTATTTCATCGATCATTGATTAAATCTCACTTCCGAATTATAAAAATTAATTTCGACACTTTCCAAAGTCCAAATAACGACGAAAAATCAAATTTAAATCTTCGAACGTGGACTATTTTTTTTTTTGTTTATCCAACAACCCTGGCCAGTATTAATATAATCAATAAAAAAGAAGGTCACGTGTCTCTTCAACGTTTCCCAACCACGACATTTTAATTTGCATTTAATCGAAAATATTATCGTTATTTTGAATGAAACAAATACGAGGCAATTTTCACAAATTTTTTCATCAAATTTGCTCCCTCGATAGATCGAAGTTGAAAATAACATTTTTTATTATTACTTTTTTTAATAATCGGAGTTTCCTTATAAGCATAATAAATGTTCATTGACAGCGTTCCCTTGCAGGCAATGAGATATTCGATGAAAAATATTTAACCTTGTGAATCTAACGATTGATTAAAATCACTGACATAAATACTGTACTCACTTGCAGCAACTTTACGTGAATTATGGTTTTTATTCGGGGAAACTGATTTACCAGTGATTTACTCTCGCCTCTATCTCTATATTCGACCGCTTTAGGGGTCAAGGTCGTTTCAAGTTCATACGCCCTGTTCGTTCATACAAGTGCGAGTGCGCGGGCATTTTGAACGTACGAAATACCTTGTTTTTATTTTTAGAATTAATTTTTTGTATTATTTGAATTTGCTGCACTAACTTTTATCTCATTTTCAAATATCCATTTATACATTTATTCATTTATGTTTTTATTTTTTTATTCATTTATTTATTCAATGAATCATTATTGTGGGCAATTCCTTAGTATTTTTTACAAATTCTCTGCATTTTTGCCTTTTTCTGCATCACTAAATTTATCATAAACGTAATTGCTGCTTATCAAAATAATTTTTGGTTTTATTCACTATAAATTCACTCCGTCAATTTTTTCCGATGCTCCATATTGTTTCATTGTTGCAGCAGATTGTTTAATGCCCAAAAAAGATCTAATAAACGAATTACTGTTTTTTTTTCTCAATCAACAAGTTTAGAAAAAAAATTATTTCGAGGAGCATCGTCAAGAATTTCTGGAGGAAAAAAATAAACGGTGGTGCATTTAAATTCCTCGAAGAAATACCGACTCAACTTGTAAAAATGACGATAAAAATATGTCACTATAAAATTTTTCATTTATCTGTTGATTTCTTTGCAAATCTATCGGAATTAATTATTTTCTAGATTAATAAAACAACCTGTAATACGAAATCATCGTCAATATATTTCAGATTAGGATTAAACTTAGTAAGAAATTATCAAGTTTGACATACATTTGACCAGTGGGAATCATCTGTTTTGCTCCAAAAATCGAATTCTTTATTTCTCTGAGTGCATGTGTAAGCTCAGAGGTTCATACGAACTTTAAACAATTAAACTTAAATTTATCCAACGCATGAGAAAAAAACGAACCTTCTTAAATATGATTTAAAAAATGTTTAATACTGTTATAACATTTACTACGAAGAGACAAATTGATTTGTAAATAGAAATATTTTGATTGATTGATTTATTTAGTTCGATTAATAATGTTTGTTTTTTTTGAAATCCTGTTGACAAATTAGTGAGTATTTTATAATCTGGATGTGGATGATCCATAATATAAATACGATTGGTATTTAGCAATATTTCAAGTGCTCTCAATAACGTATGAGTTATCGTTGATAATGCGCGTCTGTCGAGTCTTTATCAAAATTATCGTATCATTTTTTAATATTTTTTTTCCCTTTATCTGTCATATATTATTCGAATTTTTCCTTTTTTCCATAAATTTTTTTCTCTCCGCACTGGAATACTTTATTTGCAACATTATCAATCGGAAACCTCTGCTCGGTCAGACATCGAATCCGGTCGATAGCATTATTAATCATTTCATTAAACCAGTCCATTGTCGAGTTAACGAGCCTTGAAAAAATATCAAACTTAAAGCCAATGACCCATTAAGGTTGTCGCTACATTTTTATACTCTTGTTTCTTCATATCGTGAGTTTTATAAAATTATAATTAACGCATGTGTGTTTTGATGACACTCAACAAGTCACTATGTACGTTTAACTCACACATGAAAATTTCGATAAATCGAGAAACTTTTTTTTTTCCACATTGTTCACTTTCCTCAAATTATCATTTTATCTGAGAGACGAAAGTATACAATGTGGAGGTTTATATTGCACACAGAATGTACCCTCGTCAAGACCCACGAGATTAAATGAGATTTCAGTTCCATTGATTCTCATTTCGCGGCTTATCAATATCGATAAGAAATAATAATAGCAATAATCATTTTACGAAATTTTTTGTTAACACTGCGATTAATATCTGGGAAATGAGATTCAAGAATTTCTTCAGATACTTATCAAAGGTTGGCTCGTCCATTATAGTTTCTATTTGCAATATTCCTAGGCCATATTTTTGTCCAGAAGGCAATTTTCAAGGAGAATTTTCCGGACAGAACAGTTTTCGAACTTTTCAAAATCTTGTACACATTTTTGTTGGTTGATTAACAAAAAAATTCATAAATTTGAAAAATTTTACATTTAATTTTTTTATTAATATTTAAAAATGATTAAAAATTTAAATCAATTTGAATTAATTAAATTTAGAATTTTGAGTTTCGAAATATTTAAATAAAACACATAAATTTTTGAAAAAATGTTTAAATACCTCGTCTCATGGTTTGATATGAAAGTCAAACTGTGGGTGAAAAAAAAAATTTCTGACCGGCAACTAGAGTTCGGGACGTTATGTGTGTACAAAATTTCAGAATAAAATCTCGAACAAATTGAAATTTATTTTATCTCAATAACGTTTTTCGAAAACATCGTTCTAACTTAATTTTATTAGGTGTTTTGGTTGTTATGGAGGTTTTTATTGTCGGTGACGTTTGTATCTGGGGCATCCGGAAGAGAAAAGTTTTCTTGTCGAGCCTTTAATAGGCGACCTTTTCTTCTCATTTACATACAATGGAGTGAAATAATTGCAAGAACAAAAGTCTCGTGATTACATAGCGATCGTAAAGCAACGTATTCATTTTTTTTGCATAATTTTGGGGGTTCGATGGTTTTGCAAGTTTCTTTCCTCTTTAAGGTAGTTCTATCGTTATATCGTTTCCTTAAGATTTTGTTGAAAATTTGGATTAATCTTCTTTAATATCATATGCACGTGTGCAATAAATTTTAGGAGCTTTCACCAAGCGGAACGTTCAGATATTTATTAGTAAAAATCACGATTTTCGCTAGTCTCTCATAAGAGCTCGTGTTACAAGTTCCATTTTCATCAATAAATATTTTGGCTCCTACATGGTGAAGCCTTTTAAAGCTCTGAATACATTTTTATGCAACATCAAAGAAGCTACATTTAGTTTTTCAAAAAAATCTAGAGAAAAAAATGTTGGCAATTTTGTAATTATACAGAAAGTACATATTACCTTGGATTATCCACAAGGGAGAAAAAGTAGGATTTCTCAATGTTATTTATCAGAATTTTCGACCATTTTCTGTCGCCGTTTGTCGCATTAACCTTTTCAGGACTGACTTGGTTTTTTTTTTACGGTCGAAAACCTAAAAAGGTTGAAAGCTACTTGCGCTGTAGTAAAACAAAAAAAAAACATACTTTTTAATACCAGATCATTGTCTAACGGGAGTAAAGATTACTGTTCCCAAAGTCCATTTCAATATTTGAAGCTCTTTCGTCGGTAGATAAATGTGCGATGGGACAATGTTTTTTTTTCTCCTCTTTCTCTCCGCCCCCGAATGATCAATTTTCGTAAAATCGACAATAGACTTATGTATTTTTATGCAATGCTCATTATGTGATATTATCCGATATCTGATGAAATTTCGTGTTGAAAAGCAATGACTTTTCAAAATTTTAACATTACGATCGAAAGTCACGTTTTTTGAAGATTAAAAATTGGGACTATGTAAACAAACACCCGAGGAAATGTATTATTTTAGATAATTAAAAAAATGACAAAACAACAAAATTGCAAATGAAAAAAAAATCTTCGACAGTACAAAGAAAGCAAAATCTTCATTCGTAGGTTTTGATTTTTTTTTCTTCGCTCTTATAGAGAAATTGAAATGAAAATATATTTTACTGATACCACATTAACGTCGATTGAACAAATTTCGGAATTTTTATCTGATTCTCGTTGTGTGTTTTTCTTTTCTTTTTTTTTTATATAAAAAATACTGCAAATTTTTTCATCACGTGGTTTTGGACTTAGTCGAAAGTTCATTGAATCGAGTCGATAATCGACTTCCGAAAGCCTTCGACGAAATAAATTAGACGAAGCTATAAACACAAAGAATGGGAGAAAAAACGGGCGTAAGAAACTGTGGAACTTTTCCGCCGCCTCCACATTACATTTTATTTTGTTTTTTTATTCATTCATTTTAAGGAGCTTACATAATTGAAAAAAATTGACTCTTGCTACGAATAAAAATTACTTTAACATTCAACCGGATTGTTTTTTTTTGTTTGCAAGCCACTTGAAAATAATGGAGCGTGAAAAGGTAAGATTCATAGTGTCTGTCAAAATTAATCCTTATTTAAGGCAAATTACTTTTTTTTTTAAACCATATATTTTCGCAACGTCACGTTAACCGATACAAAAGGGTAAACAATTGTTAGAATACATTGACGAAAAAAATCAACATTTCAAGGTATTTTTCACACGGAGGGCCACATTTTTTTGACCTTCAATCAGTGCCGTTATAATCGTTCGTGAATTTGACTGGATCTTGGAGATCGAAACAATTTGAAAAACGATTATTGGATCCCCCAGTAAAAAAATGAATAAAAAATGTCTCCTTAATTAGAGGAAGGAGCTAGAAGTCTAGTTTTTAGGTAATAAAAATCGTAAAACATGGGTCAAAGCACTGAGGAGGTGTATAAAAACTTTGCTCGCGTTGAAAATCTTATGAAATCTGTAAAAGTAAATATGAAAAATTGACACAAAGTTGCTTTTTTGTAGAATGGCATGCACTTCTATTTAATTATGCAAAAGATGTGTGACTGATGAAGTTTGAAGTTTGGGACATGAATACCTTGAAATGTTTATTGCAAATTAAAATTAAATTTGATTTGTATTCGATTTTTTTTTCCGAATTATTATCGTAAATCAATTAAACAGCTAGGCAATCGATTAATTTGTGACCTAACACTGGTCTTGTTGGTAATTAGTCACTAACACAAATGCAATTTAATTTGTATAGTCGAAAGAGGAAATTCAGGAGCAACCATCGACGCCCACTGCCCTAGCCCCAACTCCCAAGGTAATTAATAATCCCTAATTAACTGTTGATTACGACTTGTCTGTTAATCTTGTTGAATAAACATTCAAAGCTCGACTCATTTGCTTATCGGGATTTTATTTTTCTACAGATAAATATATTTGTAGAGTTTTTATCTCCATCTATTTTCGAAAAAATAAATCCCTCGTAGCAATCGAGTGTAAATGAGTAATTAATGTGATCATTATTGTGAAATCCTTATATTTCATTGTTTGTTACATGCAGTCGACAGTGGACAAGGATTTTGTGAGTACACATCAAACAGATCGTTTTAGCATGCAACGCTCGATTAATTGATGCGTTTGAATAATCAAACCTTTCGCTCCATTATTTGCTATTGACCTTCCGATCATATGTTCGTTCAAATACTTATTTTTTTTTTTTTTACTCATTCAAATTCGAGTTTTTGAGATAGAATTTTTAATGTTTTCAAAAACCTCAGTCCCTAAATTAAAAAAAAAAAAAAAAAAAAACATTCTCATGTTAAATCATCTGTCAAATGGAGATGAATTTTTTTTTACAGCTGCTAGATTTTATCGATTCTTAGAAAATGTAAAGAAATGATACACAGTCGAATTCCGTTGTAAGCCTAATCGCTATAATCCTATTTTCCATTTTTATGCTCGATTCGAAACAAGAAACGTTCCCAACCCTGAAGTGCATGGGACGTTAGCTACGATCGAACTATTGTTTATACGAGCTGTTCTGAGCCTCGAACATATTTTCAATCGAATTCGTTTTTCATAAATACTTTTATCACAAAATTTTTTAATGAATTAATTTATCAATTTGATATTTGTTAATTTTTTTCTGTAAAATGTAATTATTTTTAAAAAAAGTTGAACAATTAAACGATAAAAAATGTATTAATCGTCATTTACAAATGACATTTTTCGATTATTCATTACAAAGGGCAAGCTCGAAAGAAAAAAGAAAAGAAAAATAACGAAAACAGATTTATAATTATGGATGGGAGGCTTGGAATTCTTGGGAAAATTTTCCCCACAGTTTCTAAAACAGGCTTCAAACGGGTTTTGTCTTATAAAGAAGACACCGCTTCGAAATGGGAAACATTTTTGAAAAATCGAACCTTTTCACTGCTCTAAGCCCTTGGATATTTCTAATGATACAGACTCCAAATTCACTTCTTTCTATATATTAATTCTATAAGAAAAAAGCACACACGAGTTAGGATAAAAATTAACATTTACAACGAAAATCGATGGTGGAAATTCCTATCCCGATTTTTTTCATTTTATTGTGTTCCTACATGTTTGGATTTTTAATATCCTGGTTTTGTGCGATTAAAGAAAAAAAAAAAAAAAAAACATTGTCTATATTATTAAATCGAAGGACTCGGAATAATTCGTTCGCATGTTCAATGATCGCCTTGAGTTTTAAAGCGATGTATCACCAGTTCTGATGAGTAGTCATCTCCTGGTACAAAACTGTTTTTTTTTATTTGTTTATTTTTTTTTTTATCGAACCATCGTAGTGTGATCTGGTAGGGAATATTTTTTTAATCGAATCATTGCGGTGAGATTTGTGGTATGTGTTATTTGCACTTGTTGTTTGTCTCTTTACTCTTCGATTAACCACGGAAAGGGTACAAAAGATATTGCGATAGCACGTGTATCGATATCCAGTACATGCGACGGATTCTATCTCGAAATAAAAAGTAGACCATGAAAAAAAGATGTGAACGTATAATTGAATTTCACTGATAGAATAATAATGAGAAACGAAAATAAATCATTCTTCATTTTTTTCGAATATTAACAACTGTTTTAATCAATTTTTTTTTTTATCAATGGTTTCCTGTTATCAAACAAACTTATGTAAATGTAAATAATTTAATATCGGTCTCGACGAGTCAAATATTATTCTTATAAAGTTTTTTAATTGACCTGATTATTATAATATTTTTTTCCCAATAATGTTATCTAATTATGAAGAATCGAGACTTGTCTCAAGTGTATGAAGAATCTTGAAAAAAAATATTTTTTTCCATTAAAATTAAATTATTGCAATATTTTGTTTATTGAAACAAGAACATATTCAAAAATAAAATATTTTAAAAACTTAAACACCTAAATATCAAATTATTAATGTTTATTATTATTCATTATTATTCATTACATTATTTTAATATTTAAATTAAAATATTTCTATTATTGAAGAAATATTTCTTTAATAAAAATAAAAAATGTAAATCACATTGCAATATTTTGTTTTTTGTAATTCGATCCAGCCTCGATTTGTCGGATTATTGCATAAAACTTCGGCCACATTTACTGTGAAAATTTAACACTTATTTATGAAGCAGTTAATGTTAATTTAATGATGAAAATTGTAGTAAAATATTGATCAAGTACTAAAGATTTTTTCGTAACTCGTGATATTCAGAAATAAGGAAATATTTTAGTACGTGATACTTGATAATGTAACGGGATATGATTTTATATTACATTTTTATATTGTCGAACATTTCGTCGAGAAATCGAAAAAAAAATTGATAAAAGCATAAATCGTCGGAACGTGGCAAAAGGTAACAGCGTTATAAAATTCGTTTACAAGTTAAAATGTTTCTGATAGGTCGGTAGAAAGAGTCTAATTGACACACCTCCGAATGAGCTCAATGAGAAACGATGTTTTAATGATTTTATTCCATTTTTTATATAAATGGCCCATTTGTCGAATTTCTTATCACGAAGATATTTCAGAAAAACGTCAATAACAGTAAATCACTAATGACTTTTTTTCGACAAAAATAATCTTTGCTTTAGGGAGTAATTTCATAGTTCTTAACTCACTTTTACCCCATGGTCACATTTTCTGATTGTCAGATAAAATAAACTGCTTTAAAACGAAAATTTGATCCCATCGAAGGGAACTAATGGGTTTTTGATGGAAAATTTATTGGTTGACTTTCTACGAGTCCATGTTTCTTAGAGTATTTTAACATCGCACGTATAATGAAAAATTCTTAGTACACATTTTTCTTAATTGGGTTGTTTATGAATAAAAAACTTTAGTATTACTTGGTAAACTTTGACACAGGGTTTAATTCAATTTATTAAAATTTGAATAAATCTTTCAAAATAAATTTTAATATATTTTGGACTGGATTGTTGAATTATTTTTCACTCCCAAATCGTGTCCATGTTTTCCCATAAGATTTTCGTGGGCGAACAGAGTATCCACACCCTCCTGAGTAATAAAAGATTTTTTTTTCTCTCCTTTATTCAGTTTTATTTGAGTCCGTTGTACGGACTCGGAATGTGACCGGTTTTGTGCTTAGGTCCCCTGCATTCACTGCATGTAGAGTGAGATCAACTTTCAAGCGTTGACTTTAAAGAAGAAGGAATAAAAAGTCGGATCGTTGAATATCAGGATCTTTAAGGTTTCAATAATTTCGTTAACTTGATTATTATCCATTATTTGAACGAATATTATTGTTTTTACGGATATATTGACCCTGTGAATTCGTTTTTTTCGAGAAAAGTTTATTAATTTATATCAAAACATTGAATAGACAATCGATTTTCAATGTTTTCAACATTTTGGCACCGAGGCACAGGGAAACTGTGGAAAACATCACTTGATATATTTGCCGATAGTTTTATTGATTTTTTGGTTCGTTAACGTCACAAGGAACTCAAAAAAATTATTGGCTCTCGCTCGGCCGTTGACGTGCGAGTCGCTGAATGGCTAAGCGCTCACCGATCCAAGTACTGGCTTTTAAAGCGTGTAACTTTAAATGATTCTCTAGTCATTTACATTCGGTATCAAATTTCTTGCGACTCAAGATTTTGCATAAGAATATTTGATCCAATAATTTGTTGGACAAATTTTGAAGCAAAATGAAAAACAATTGAAATTTAAGGTAGTTCTATGGTTATATCGTTTTCTTAAGATGTTGCTAAAAATTTGGATAATTCTCCTTTAATGTCATATGCACGTGTGTAATAAATTTTATAAGATTTGACCAAGCGTAACGTCCAGATATTTATTGGTAAAAATCACAATTTTCAGTAGTCTCTCGCATAAGAGCTCGTGTTAAAAATTCCGTTTTCATCAATAAATATTTTGGCTTGTACATAGTGAAGCCTTGTAAAACTTTGCATACAATTTTGTGCAATATCGAAGAAGCTATATTTAGTTTTTCAAAAAAATCGAAAGAAAACAAATGTTCGCAATATTTGTAATTATACAGAAAGTACACATCACCTTGGATGACCTTGAATTTGGAGTATGTTATTCTTTGGTCAATTAACAACAACTTTTCTTCATTAACTCATCCTCGCAAACGATTTTGTATGTGATAAAAACTGAAAAACAATTTTTCGATGTGAACGTCACGAGAGAACTACCTTAAATGATTAAAACTCGGTTGTTAACGAGAGTTCGCTAAACTTCTTTAACCATTATCTAATACACCGATCTTTTGTTCATATGCATCATGTCTCTCCGTACGGTCATAATTGATCTAATTGTCGACCTTCGTCATCGACGTGAGCACAAATTCACTTACGAAGGTGTCCTTGGAGTATATAAGAACAATTAGGAGAGTCATTGATGAGACGATCTGTAAGCATCGAAAAACGACGAAAAAATTCTTCCATAAATATACGAATAATTATTAGAATACATGAATCTCTCGAGGCTTTTCTCGATCACATAAAAATAACGATTTTCATTATTTTTATATTCCCTGCCAACACCCTTCGAGGTTTTTACATTCCCGCTTACAAGCCATTCTCAAGTGGTCACCCAACCAAGTATTGACCTCGTCCAAGGATATTTAACTTTGACGATAGTCACACTCCGACAAAACCACCATCGCCCCCATTCCTAACAACAACCATCAAAATAGCTGTTTAACTCAATATACCTATGCATATAAAACTAAAGTCGTGTTAGTTAACCATTTATAACTGAAGAACAGCTGGACCAATTTTTATGATATTTGAATTTGTGGTTTTCTTTTACCTGGGAATAGGGTAATAAGTATTAAAATATAATATTTATCAACAAAAAAATACAAATAAATCAGAACAATAATCTAGCCGTTTATTAGTAACAAAATACAACTGACAGCGCGCGTCATTGTTGTCTATGGTTTGTTTTGTTAGTAAATAGCGTAAAACGTTGAAATTCAAGTTGGCCTAAAGTTGACTCAAAGTTTAAGTTGACTTTAAGTTGACTTCTGTTCAATAAAGCAATTGTCTTGCTGGCATATCGTTCAAATACTTGATTTGTTTTTTAAATTTATATCTTCTTCAAATCTACTTTATATTATAGCAAAGAATCGAACTTAATCATTTTGTATTAATTTTTCAAATCATAAATCTGCTCCTATCATTGACTGTTTGGCTTATCATTGACTGTTTTTTCAATGAATTTCTCTAAATTATTTGCTTTTACCAAAAGTTTCCTCTACAAATGTATAGATTTCAGGATTTCTGTATGGAAAACACTTTTTTCTTTTCTCACCAAATATTAGTATTGATGAGCCCGGATTAAGTTTATCTTTGAATCGGGCGATTAGTTTATCGAAAGATAATCGACTCGAATATTTTCCTTTTCAAATAGAGTACATAGTAGCTTAAATTTCATTAAGGTTTTGGTCTCTGCTTAAATTGCCCCTATACAGTCATGCACTCAATAAATATACATTATATATGTACACTTTTTTCAGGGTGTATATATTTGGAAGTCTTTATATATATATATATATATATATGTGGAATGGAGAGAGAGAGAGAGAGAGAGAGAAAGAGAGAGAGAGAGAGAGAGAAAATATTGTATGAGTGTACATTAGTGAGATAATATAGAGGTCTGTGGTCGACGAGGGCGGGTGGAGATGAGTGGCATATATCAGAGTGAGTCCGGTCCGATAGGGAGTCATTTTACGTTTGGATCTCGAGCGGGCAGGAAAAAGTACACGAGAACCTCTGGAGCAATAACTTTTCGTATCTTCTGTTATTTTAAAATTTTAAATTTTAATTTTGTCAATTATTATTTTATTCAACGACTAAGTGAGTGAAAACATTGGATACAAATTTTACGTTTGGTTGGTGAACATTGTTGTTTATTTATTTTTTAAATTAATTAATTTATTATTGAAACGATATAGTTGTAAGAAGGAGGAATTTTTACGAAAATTTGAAAACTGAAGAGTCCCTTTTCTTCGTCGCGATAGTTGAGGGTTGGGATTGAAATAAACGAACGAAAAAAAAAACGAAAAAATTTAAAGTGAAAATATCTGTTGTGCAATTTGTTTTAATGGGAGGTCTCGTAGATAGGAATTTTTTTAATCGCTTATTTAAATGAACAAATTTAACCGAACTCAACATTATCACGAATGTTGGGCAATACATTTGTCCGTGCCCCTAAATGTTATCGAAACTCAAAGATTTTAGTGTCGACAAGCTTCGACTGTTGATTCTCTGCTTACGAAAGCATGACACCAAACAGTTGCGGTTGTTGATTTTGAAATTTTCATTTTTAATCATCAAGTTCAGTGGAATCGAATTATTTCTTTATTTATTTTTCGTATCTGCTCAATTGGTTGTTACGACGTTTTTTTAGGGAAATTATTTTTTCTCATTTAAAAGAACGCCCTTGCTCAACTTTGACCTTTAGTTGACACACTGATTCAAATTGACGCGGTCATCAGTGATCAGTTTTTGTTGGATAAATTCAACAATTCACTCGAAACTCTCTTAAACACCCGGTGCATCAACAAAATTTGAAAATTATCGAATGGAATGCTATAATAAAAAAACTGAAAATTTTTTGCTTTTGAAAATGCAGCGTTTCACAAGAAAAAACATATTTTTCACAACTTTCAATATTTTTAAGATCCACAATCGGTAACGTATTGGCGAAGAATGTTATTTTTCGAGAAGAAAAAAAAGTCGGTAGAAAATTTTCAAAAAATCATTTATATGAACAAGTGAACTTGGCACATTTTCAAAATATATCCGCGCTAATCACTGACACCAAAGAATGATCCCGGGTCATGATGACCTAGTGTGTCAACGAAGGGAATGAAAAAAATCGTTGGAGTATCTTGCGATGTATAAAATTTTTTTAAAAATTAGAAGCAATCTAGTGTTTCATTTGGTTTTGTTATAAAATAGCGAATGACTGGAACATTGATATTATTTCATTGGTAGACACGCGAATAATAGACGAAGAATATACTCGCGGGGGGATCATGGCCCATGGTCGTCGCGCGGACTACTCAGGTTCAATATACTTGATTACAAAATTGGTCATTCGTGACTGTTGGTAGTAACTCGTCACATAGCCTCTTCTGTTCTCTCATTAAAGAGCCGTGTCCGGTACTGTTGTACCGTCGCGTACAAAGTGCAGATCTATACTTGCCTTTATAAATAAAATAAATAAAATAATGAGATTTTTAAAACTTGAATAGGGCAAGAAAAAATACAATCATTCATTTTGTTAAGGTAGTTCTATCGTTATATCGTTTCCTTAAGATTTTGTTCAAACTTTGAACGAATCTTCTTTAACGTCATATGCAAGTGTGTAATAAATTTTAGAAGGTGTCACCGAGCGGAAAGTTCAGATATTTATCGGTAAAATCACAATTTTCGGTAGTCTCTCGCCTAAGAGCTCGTGTTAAAAGTTACATTTTCATCAACAAATATTTTGGCTTTTACATGGTGGAGCCTTTTAAAACGTTGCAATTATACAGAAAGTACACATCATCTTAGATGACCTTGAATTTGGAGTATGTTATTCTTTGGTCAATTAACAACAACTTTTCTTTATTAACTTATGCCGACAAACCATTTTGTATGTGAGAAAAACTGAAAAACAATTTTTCGATTCGAGTGTCACGATAGAACTACCTTAAATGAAAAATTAAATTAAAAATTAAATAGTTAAATTGAATCAAACTATTTCTTATTTTATTGGATAGCAATTTATATAGTTTATTCGACTAAATCATCAAAATTTCTTCGTCAAAATGGTTTTTTTCGAACAACCGATGCTATTTAAAAGAGATTGGACTGTATCCTAGAGATAAATAAATAAATAAACATGTTGAAATGAGATCTTCTTACATAAACAACAATTTGTTTAGTCGTTCGGCATTTTCAAGTCTTATTATCTCTCGTGAATAATATTTTTCGCCGCGCATTACATTCAATATTTCGGTTTAAAAGAAAAAAAACATTTTTTTCCTTATTGAGGCGAATAAAATCAATTTTTCAACTGATCAAAATATATGGTCAATTTTAAGTAATTGAAAAAGTAATTTGTAGATAATTAGTATCAAAATGGGACTCGTTGCTCTCAAACTAACTGATCGATCGTTAAAATTAAAAAAAAAAATAAGTTAAAATCAAAAAAACTTTATCGTCTTTCCATTTCTTTTGGACACGACTGTATATTTTTCGAAATAAATAAACATATATGTATATCGAGTGTATATTTATCGAGTGTATAGAAATCGAGAAGGCTTGTTTCTTGAAGTGCGAGAAACTTTTTTTTTTCGTACACCGATCCCCTGCTGACGTAGAAATGAAAGTTGCGAGGAAAGGGAACGGTGACGCTTGTACGAGCCCCTTCTTCCCTCCATCCGTGAGTCTCGCGATTCAGTACAGTCGAAAAACCGCATCCGAACGAGTACCCGATCGTTCCGGGTGCATTTTAAACCCCATGTCACTTGTTCAGTCAAAGTCTCGTCCTCCAACCGGTCACTTGAACCTTTTTTTCGAAATTTCGGTTTCGCAATCAATTTCGAAGCCAATCGAGCGTTATTTGATAATTCGAGTATATTAAAAATCTTGTCTTCCTGGATGTAATCAAAGATTTTCGATCTTTTTGATGTATGTGAAAAAAACTATAAATAACATTTTATGTCGATTGTATTTTTTTTTTTTTCGACACATTTATTTATTTATGAGGATCGAGCCAGGGAATTTTTATTACTCGTTTTACACATGAGTTGACCTCTTGAATTTTCCATTGTTTATATTCTCTGATAAGATTTTGAAGGGGAACTTCGGAACGAAATATAAAAAAAAAAATCAGTTGAAGTAAAAATTACGTTTGAATATGTGCGAAAATTTTTTTATCCGGGTTATTATTCGGCATTTTTTTTTCCGTCGTGAAGCATATTCGGAAGATTAGCGACGATAACAAAAAAAATATATTTATACTCGTGATTGATAAAAGTATCGCAGTGAGGGAAATGAACAGAGACAGAAAGTTACGAAGTAAAAGCACGTGGCGTCCTTACACAAGCAACGTTATTATAAAATACAAAAAAGTAAAAAAGAAACGAGAAATAGGAACTTTGGAACAATTGGAATACATGAAAACAGAATATCTCATTTTTCTTCTTTTTTTTTTTAATCATCCTAATCAATATATTTCAGTGCTGATTATATCAACGGGGTCAGAGAAAAAAATCGAGATAACACGAATCGAATAATCGGAAGAGGCTGTTCAGGAATTTTTTGTGTTCTAACCGATTTTAACATTGTGACTAACGCGGAGGAACTTAAATAAACGAACAAAAAATGGGACGAGCAAAACTTCAGGTAACGTAACACGAAAATTCATTCATTTTATTTGTCTTTTTTTTTCTTTGATTTTAATAATTTTTTCATGATCAATGATTATTCAGAATTAATTGAAAAATTGATTTTTCGAACTACACAAAAAAATTCATAAAGTTGAATATTAACATTGTTCTTTTGGAACTTGACTCGTTTCTGAACAGTTATTTTCAAGGAAATGTCCTTAATTTTTACTTCCTCTTCGTAAAAACCTTGAGCCTCGTCTGAGATTTCAAGCAATTTGCTATTTTTTCAATCGCTATGATTTTTGAGGTCGTTTATTTTTATCTTGCAGTAAAATTCATGAATATTAAACATTTTACGACGCTTCGAATGTTAACTCAAGATTTTTGAAAAATTAATCAAGTCATTTTCCCTTAACTTGGCTAATACATTGTTTTCTTTTTAACAATTTAAAACAAGTCTTTGACTATTTCGAATTTTGTTGCAAGCGGAAGTTCAAACTTATCATAACAATAAGTTTTGACATCGTGATCATTGAGCCATTTTAGGAAACATATTAAGAATGCTACCGAGTTAAAGAAATTTTTACGAATTCATTGTGCATCTGTTCCAAGGTTGGTTAAATTTTGAAAATTACACGAAGTCGTTTGAAAGTTCTAATTTTTTGAAATTCCAAAAAATAGGACCAATTTGATTTTTGAATTTATAGACACGTCGATTATTTATAAAGCAATCGATTCATTATAAAACATTAAACACTCACTAAATTTTTGAAAAGTTCTTATTAAAAAGTTTAATTATTGAAACTATTCAATTATAAATTTAATAATAATCAATAACAACTAAATTATTGATAAATTTGGAGAAATGTGATTTTAAAACTTGAGTTGGTGACTCCAGTTTTTAAAAAAAAATTATGAAGATGAATATTTCCTGATTTTACGATCGATGAAAAAAAACACATTTTTTCAAAATACTGTAACATCAATAAAATTTGAAATTTTAGCTACTTTTGACGACGATTGTACCTCCTTAATGAACTATCACAATAGACAATAGCAAAGTCTGTTTGAATTTATTCGTTTCCTCTTATCGTCTAAGTCTTTGTTTTCGTCTCGATTAAAAATGTTTCAACAACCGTAATGTTTACAGATAGAAACTGTGGGAAAAGCTATGAGTGATAGTTTATCTACCAAAAAAAAAAAGAAATCTCCGCTTATCTTTGAATCGTTTTATTATAAATAAATTCGTTGTTATTTCCACCAGACAAATGAAGTTGTTTGTTTAACTGTAAATTTTGCAGCTGTTGAACCATCGCCACGTTTTAATTTTGACGATGAATTTGTTTTATTTATTGATAATTCGACGAGCAAAAAAAGAGGAAATTTTTCAAGTTACTGTTAGTATTTAAATAACTGGTGAAATGTTTGACCAAAATGAACGATCGTTCGAAAACTTCATAGGGAATTGTAATTTCAGAAAAATATTTTTCTATATTTCATTATTTTTCTTATTCCTTGTGAATTTTTAAGAATTTCGTCGATTTTCGTCGACGGATATTCACCCAAATATTAAGACCGTACGAATGTTTTTTCGAATTAAAATGACTTGGAAAAAAGCCCCAGAACGAATGCTTGGAAATACTTGTTATTTTTATCTCGTGAAGCATAAAATTTTTTTTATTGGAATACTCCGAATTTTCTTGAATAACAAAAAAATCACTGCTATCTTAAATCGATTGAGAAATTTCAACTCGATTAAAAATTAAAAATTTATGTATCTCGTGATACGAATGAAACTGCCATGAAATTTATTATAAGAAAAATAACCATACGCCATCACTGAACTTTTATACTGATAAGAAATCTCTTGGGTAATAAAAAATTAACGTAAAACCAAATATTTGAATACAATCTTACGTTGAGACAAAAAAATCTACATATTGCTCCATTTTTTTTGTCTCTTAGACGATCTTAAGACTATCTTTTTCGACCTAATACAAATAACATTTCGTAGGAATTTGAAAAAAAATTCAACAAAAAAAGATATTTATTGGTACAAATGAACTTTGCTTATTTTCGAAATATTTCTTTATTCTACTGAAAAAACACTGACAGTCCCGAAAAATATGACTGGGTCTGGACCCATTAACCCTGAAAATTAGTCCGGGTCAAAACGACCCAGTGTGTCAACGTAGGTTAAACCTGTGGAACAATGAATAATGGCAGATTAACGAATACTTAAAAAAATGAATAAAAATTATAGTGTCATATTTTCATGAGCCTTTTCACAAGACAAATCGTTATTTTTATGAAACTTTATCACTCATTTGACTACTGGAAAGGATCTATTTCAGCTTAAGGTAGTTCTATCGTGACATTCATATCGAAAAACTGTTTTTCAGTTTTCTTCCATACAAAATGGTTTGCGGGCATAAGTTAACGAAGAAAAGTTGTTAAAAATTGACTAAAGAACAACGTGCTCCAAATTCGAGCTCGTCCAAAGTAATGTGTACTTGCTGTACAGTTACAAAAATTGGGAACATTTTTTTCTTTAGATTTTTTTGAAAAACTAAATGTAGCTTCTTCGATGTTGCATAAAAATGTATGCAGAGCTTTAAAAGGCTTCACCATGTAGGAGCCAAAATATTTATTGATGAAAATGGAACTTGTAACACGAGCTCTTATGAGAGACTAGCGAAAATCGTGATTTTTACTAATAGATATCTGAACGTTCCGCTTGGTGAAAGCTTCTAAAATTTATTGCACACGTGCATATGATATTAAAGAAGATTAATCCAAATTTTCAACAAAACCCTAAGAAAACGATGGTGCAAATTTGCACCAGTGTGGCGTTTACGGGTTGAATAAATAAGATTTTCATATTTTGATAAATAAACACATGGCAGAATACACTCGTTTTTTTCCACTATCGTTGTCGTCCTCAGATTTGACACGGAATCGTTAACCTTAGAAATTTCGAATGATCAATGAGATTTATTATCGTTAAGTACACGAGAAAAGTGTTGCATTTGAGGATTAAGTTATCATGACGTGTGCACTAAAGTGAGATGAATGATCAACAGACATTTTATCACGCGTACGAAGTGAGTTATTTTTTTTATTTCTAGTACATCTGCGAATGTTAGTTTCCGTCTTTAAAGTACTGAGTCTCGTGACGTAAATAAACGTTTGGACGATGTACACGCTTAATTAATATTTATGCAAATGTCCTACAAAATGCTTACAATTTACGTCTCACCTGCTTGTATTTTTTTTCTCTCGGTGACTTATATTTCAAACATTTCAATTTTCATTGTCATGTTAAAAAGCTCTCAATTCCTATGCCGCTGCTGAAACATTAATTATCATTTTTCAAAAATACTGGAAAATGAAAAAAAGAAAAGATTTGTTACGATATAATGATAGATAATTAACTGCGTGCAGAAATCTTGAATTCACATCTGAAAGTCAATTTTTAAATGAAAAAAATATATATATATATATTTGTGTTAGTCTTAAAAAACAAAATACAAAAGAGTCGATTTTTTGTAATTTTTTAAAGAAATACTTCATGTAAATAATCCTTAGTTATGAATTATGGAAAGTTCACCTGATAAATTATTTTTTAATTCAATTTTGATTGAATTAACTGATTGGATTAAAGAGTTTGACAAATTTGAATCAGTTTTTGGGAGCTCGAAATGTTTGTTTTGTCCTGTCTCATTCATTTTCATTATTCACTGAATATTCAAATATATTCTTCGTATTTTCAATGATTTTTTTTTTTTTTCCGTTGTTTGACATTTTTCTACTAAACTCTTGACCTTCAGACGCTTAAAAAGTGAGAGGGCATTCGAAAGTTTGGTATCGAGGATTGTCAGGTGTGCAAATGTTTTATGAGCTCGAGGGCATCATTATTGGCCAGTCGAAGAAATTATAAAATTTTAGCTCCTATGGTAATGGCTGGTATTTCAACCAAATTTTCACGATTCTCATCAAGTTTTTATTTTTTTAAATCTTTGTTGAAACTGAGAAAACCAATGGTGCATGACTGGCTGTTTCGGACGAAACCACTACTTGGATGGGAGACCGTTCAGCCATGCACGAACTCACGAACTAATTTTTGAATGAGGGCCCAATTTTCATCAGCCAAGGATTCAATGAAATAATAGCTGAGTGAATCTACACAGGTTTCGAACAGTTTCCCTGTGCCTTTGTGCCTCGCGTTTGAAAAAATAGTTGTTGTGGGGGCAAAACTCTTGGGAGGATTGACAGGATCATGAAAATTAGAGAAATAGGGAAAAGTACAGAGTTTAAATTATGGAGGATGGAATGATAAATGATGGAGGATGGAATGATAAGTGGCTTTCAAAAATGTTCGTGAAAACCAGTTTTATAATGTTCTTTCAAATAAAATCCTGACTACTTTCTGTTCGTATAAACTAGGCGTTTGGGAGGGTACTTTTGAATCGCTTTAGAGTGTAATATTAACTCCGATTTTTTGTTTAACGATCTATTATGATTAGAAAGAACTGGAAATTGAAGAATAACAAACAACTAATAATTCACTTATTTTATTTGATTATTTGATCATTTAATTTGATCTTCATATACTTTCGTCATGAGCTAAATATTTATTAAATTTCATCGAAAATTTGTGAAAAAAAAAAGAATCTTCTCAGGTTTCTCTCAAGAGTGAGAATTTCCTTTCGAACAAGATTTCGACCCTATTTTGGGCTTTTGTCCCTCCTGAGAAGAATTAAATCCTCCCCTTTGTCCCATTGGAATTCCAAGGTTAAGGTTCGTGAGAAAGTAAAAAGGATGCTGGAGATCCACAAAAACAGTCTCTACTTCGTTCCATAGCAGGTACTAAAAATCTACCTGAAGCTCATCTTTTATTCGATCCTTATTTTGCTTCCGAAAAATCAACATATATTTTTCAAGATCAAAAATCTTATGTCGTGAAATAACGATAATGGAAAAAATAAAACGTTTTGAGACGTGCTAACGCTCAGGCGTCAACATTTTTAAGTCTTCCATCAACTGAAAGGAAAAATAGTGTTTGCTCGGTAAAGTAAATATTTGATGCCATATTTTTGGAGCACATTGACGAGATCGAGATAAATATTTCTCACTCGAGGGACTGGACGTCAAATTTACACAGACAGAAAAAAACTTAGTGTCATTGCAAAAATTTGTCAATTAACGTCATTTCGTTCCAAGGCAATTTGCAAGTCTCCAATTTTTGGCACATTTTTCACCCATTATTTTATTGCATTTCGATTTTATTTTATATTTTTTCAAATGACATTTAATCGACAATAATCTTTTACCCTAAAACTTCAATATTTCAAATTAATTATACGGACAATTATTAAAATTTTAATCGCGACAAACATTTCCTTATATTTACTTCAATTTAGAAATTATTTCAGTAAAATTTGACTAAGTTGATTAAAAATTAAAAAAATAAAAATTCTATTGCCCAAAAAACGGCGACAGCGCTGATAAAAATAAAATCAATTGAAATTTATATTTCTCATTAATTTTTCTTCACGTACACCGTAACGTTTTCTTACATTTCTAAAGTAAAAATCACTGATGAGAATCGAAAAACCTCTAAATTGTCATTCAAATAATTTGAAAAACGGAAAAAAATAATCATTAAAAATAATAATAATAATAATAACAATAATAATAAAAATGAAAAAAAAAAATTAATAATAAAAGTTAAATACGGAAAAATAATTTATCACACACAATTTGAAGCGTAAATTCCTTTCGGATTATTGAAAAAGTTTGAGAACCGACTGATAACAACGAGGATAAAAAATATCAATTGGAAATGAGGAATTAATTGTATCGAAGTATACATTTCAAATAGAACTTCATGAGGTCTCGAAAACGATATTTTTCTTTGGTCATAACCACAAGATCATTGCAAAAAGATTTTGTCGTTGCTTTTTCAAGCTTCAAATTTCCCGCCTTTCGTAACATCAAGGTGACATTGCTACAACGCAAAAAATTATTGAAAATAAAGTACAGCGTCACTGTACAGACACACACTTTGCGAAGTACGTAGGAGACTAAAGGTAACAAGAGAGACTTCACACGCCAGCGAGAACACTCGTTTTTCTATTCTTGGCTCACAGCATGCGCGTTTTTTTTTTTTTTACTCTCTTTCTCTCTTGCTCTGCTCCGATCGCAGTACGTTGGCCAACCTGACCGTCACCGAGTGTTGGAGGCTCGACCGCGATGTCAGCCAATCGGTGACTCCGGCGAGTGCCACACCTCCGTTCTCGTCCAATAGCGATCGTTCGTTCCTCGAGAACATGGGGATTTTTTTAATCTTTCGTATGCATGACATTCTTCACACTCCCGACCACGGACAGCGGATTATAAGGATCTTTCGGTCGCGCGTACAGTCACGTTCAATAATTATTTTCACACGTTATAAAAACGATATAAAGGTTTATTATTTCCATACACGTTTTTTGAAGCGAATAAAATAAGCTTTATTTGTTTACTGTTGTGATTTTACGGCTAAAGCTTCTACTGTTTCGTGAGAAATGGATTCGAATAAATAGTTTTATTTTTCGGCTTAAACGTACAATCTTCGTTACTGCAATATTCATTTTGCATCACGGCTCATTTTCATTTTTTCATTGTATTTTTGGCTTATTTAATTCTATTTTTCTATTTTTCATCCAATTTTTCACTTTTGTAAACAATATATCTTTTTCCTTCAGCGAATTCTACCGTTTTTTCGGCTCCTCTTTCTCTCAATTTATATTTTCAATATTCATTCAACAATTCTTATACACGAATGAATTCGATTCTGGTTCAACAGTGATTTCGTACGATCACCAAATCCTCTGGATAATCAATATCATTGAGTTTAGTTAAGTCCCACTAGCTCGAAACTTTCATCGAATTCTTAGTCAAATAAAAAAAATAAAATAAAATCATTTAAAAATAGAAATTGTCATTTGATGGCAATCTTCCAACGGAACCTTAAATTATTCAAATGATTGAACAAAAAAATCGAAAATTTGTTCTCGTTTTCATAATGTGTACAAATATTATTTTGAAAAAACATTTTTTTTACCGAATTTATTTATATTGACAAAATTTCTTTGAAAAGTTCGTTTCAAACGAAGGAGGCAAAACTTAACCTCGTCGTACTATTTCTGGAAATTTGAATTTCGTCGATTTTGTAGTCAGACTGTACATCTGCTAAAAAAAAAAAAGAAAATACGTTAAATTCGCTAGACTAAAGTAAGAGGGAGAAAAAAAGGAGGAAAATTAGTTGCGTGTAGCGTTTAAGGAGGAGGGGAATGAATTCACTCTCACTTTCCGTCTCTCTTGGTCGTCACATATGTGTTGCTTTTGGAACTGGAATTTAGTTCTGGCGTACAAAGCACGAGTCCGGCTCTGAGGGGACCAAGGGAACGACGTCGTCGCGCCAGTATCTCGAGTTCCACGCGACAAGTCAACGACGTCGTTGCTATACGATACACACATATATTTATATATACATTTTTTAAAACACGTGTCACTCGGACATTTTACTCTGTAACGTCTGATAATGCTTACCAAACATCAAGAGGTGCGTTTGCATTGTTACTGTTTTTTAATTCTTTTTTTTCTGCTTGTGCTTGTATTTGTGTGTTTTTTAAGTCTTTCCATCGACAAATTTTCGAGAACGTTGCCAGTTGAAATAATCAGTGAGCGTTCGTTCGTAACCCCGGCTCGATTGCTGCTCTGCATTATTCTTTTATTTTTATTTTTTCTCATTTTTCTACCAATTTTCTTCAACTTTGTTCCTCAAAATTTCTATTTAATGATTCTTTTTAATATCAACTGTCATTTCTGTTGCTATTATTTTTACACATTCGAGGATTATTTTTCATGGATCCTGTCTTTTTGGTCAGTATACGATTCGTTTTTATTGAATTTTGTAAAAAAAATTATTGAAAAATATCTATTTAATGATTTTTCAATTTTTTTTTTTTCAATTTTTTTTTTTTTCAATTTTTTTTTTTTTTAATTTGGTGTCAGTGACAATGCAGTTGTTCGCGATTTCGTAAAATTAAATAAATTGACAATTGTATTTAAAGTTGAAATAATAATTACTGTTGAAATTAAAGAAAGCTGTCAAAATTCATGCGAAAGCATGATGAACGTGACTTTATGTTGCAGACTCGTTACAGTCACGTTCAAAAGTTGAATCATCGGTTATAATTATTGAAAACTTTGATATAACTTGCGGATTTGAGTTTTCATAACTTGTAGGAAATAAAAAAAAAAACATGATACCAACTTTGGGGAACAATATTTACTAAGCAATTTAGAGTTTGAGAAATTAGCACTTTTTGCGGATTTTGTACACAAAGCTCATGAATTTGTGTCGCTGTATCTCCGGAACTAGATGATCAAAATTCTTGATTTTTTCTTTTGACCAATTTCGTCATGTGTTCTTCTGTCATTGAAAAAAAAAAAGATGAAAAATCTGTACATTGAGAAAATACAATTGATCGTTTTTGCACGCTCGTAATCTCGGTCAGTCACGAATCACTGTTGTGACCTAAAAACTTTTTCCGTTACGATAACACTCTTTGCTCTCCACGGTATTTCAGTTTCATGAATTATCACACCATAACTATGCAAAAAAAAAAAAAAAAGACATCGACTCTTTTCGATGATCGAACTTTATCAACAAAAAATCATGAATTAAAGTGAAATAAGAAACAACTAAAAAGCGTTTTTGTACAGAAAATATATTTTCATTCTGAAGACACATTTAATGAGGCTCGATCGCTTCTCATGCGTTCGATGAATTCCAAGTTTCATTATTTCAAATTCGAATGAATCTTCTCAATAGTCATACACAACTGTGGGTGAAATTTGAGCAAGTTTGACCGTCTAGGAATCGAGTGATTAGTTGTAAAATATCGCCTTTTATCGTAACTTCCCATGAGACCTCGTGTTAAAGTTGCAATTTTAAACACTGAATATCTCGATTGCCAGACGTTGAAACCTACTCTAATTTTTAACACAATATAATACGACGCTTGAGAAGATTCACGCAAAATTTCGAAAAATGATCTTGGAATCATTGTATTTGATGATTTTGCCGTTACTTTTGATTTATTTTAACGTTACTTTTAATTTAATAATTTAATTAAAAAAAATTAAACTTAAAAAATTTTAAATTCATTTAAATTAAAAATATTGAAGAGGGATTAGCTTATTATAGAAAAAGATCAGGTAATTTTATTGTGTCAAGGTCATTAACTCCAAAGGCCAAATCGAGGTTAACGAATAAATGAGCGAAGCCTTCGGGGTTCATACTACCGCAGTATAAGAAAATCATTGAGGAGAGAAAAATCATAAAGTTTAATCGTGAAAACAGCTGCAAGTACATATTTTCATCTTAATCGCGTTTGATTAGAAATTCAATGAGTTAGATTCATTACAAAAATAATCGATGATCGTGTTAAATGGCATAGAATTTGAAAAGATTTTTTTAATTAACATGAATTTGGACTGCTGATTTTTAGATTCTCCATACATTCACTTATTTTGAAGATTCTCACGTGGACGGAGGATAACACAGTGCCATTCACAAAAGGCAAAAAAACACGTACGTTGATAAACGATAAACGTTACAGCACGTGAAAAGCTTTCAGGGCTTCAAACGTGATCCAAAACAATAAACCGATCTCTTAGAACATAAACAAAGTGTATTTGCCATGGTTTCTTTTTTTCAAGGCGACATCAACTAGAATGGAAACAAAGTTAGATTTTTTACATTTTCCTTCTTGGCTAGAACTAAACTTTGAGGCAGTTCTATCGTTATATCGTTTTCTTATGATTTTGGATAAATCTTCTTTAACTTCATATGCACGTGTGTAATAAATTTTAGAAACTTTCACCAAGCGGAACGTTCAGATGTTTATTGGTAAAGATCACAATTTTCGGTAGTCTCTCATAAGAGATCGTGTTAAAAGTTACATTTTCATCAATAAATATTTTGGCTCCTACATGGTAAAGCCTTCTAAAACTTTGCATACATTTTTATGCAACATCGAAGTAGCTACATTTAGTTTTTCAAAAAGACGATGAGAGAAAAAAATGTCCGGAATTTTTTAAACTGTACAGCAAGTACATGTTACTTTGGATCAGCTTGAATTTGGAGTACGTTGTTCTCTAGTCAATTTATAACAACTTTTCTTTGTTAACTTTTGCCCGCAAACCATCTTGTATGTTGCGAAAAACTGAAAAACAGTTTTTCGATATGAACGTCACGATAGAACTACCTTGAGACACTATTTAAAAGTTTCATCACCACCCCTTCGTTGAATCATTTGAAAAACGTTACTGCATTGCCACACGGGGTCAATTTGTCCCGGAACGAACTTCATTCGACTGTCAACAGCTCCTCGGGAGGTTTTTATTGAAAATAATCAGCAGTACACTCTGGACATTCTAGAATATGTGTGCATCATAAAAATTTCAACAATATCAAATATAATTGTTCAAAAGAACTATTGAAAACTTCAACTTCTAGAAAAGATAGAATTTTACTAAAAAATATTGGAATTTTTAGAATTTTCAATATTTTTTATCCTAATAACCGGGGCAAGGCGTTTACGAAAAATGCAATTTTGGGGGAAAAAAATACGTCCATTAGGATATTTACAAATAAGATATTTGTTTGAACCAATGAACTTGGCTTGTTATCGGAACAAACAAATATTTTATTTCGATGAAAAAGCGTTGTCAGTCTCCGATAATATATTTAGGATACAGGATTAAGAAACGCCGAAAAATAAATAAGTGTCAAAAGGGGCCAGTGTGTCATTGAAAAATTATTGTTTTTTCATTACAGCTCAAATTTTTGCAATTTTTTCCTCGGTACCTCGATTTTTTTCCTCGGTACCTCGATTTTTTTCCTTTAAATGTAGTACAAAATCTGAATATTAAATGATTGGAAAAAATAATAAAACATCGCGAAGCATTTTTGAAACGATTCGTTTTATTAAAGTCTATCAATAAAATCGAGACACTGTTATTTTATTTACTCGAGTATTTTTTTCCCCCCATTTCTTGTAATTTGTTTAATCAATAAAAAAATATAATTTTATTGACACGGCAATCGCCCTATTTTTGTAGACTTCTGCCACGATAACGAAAGTTGTGGCATCGCTATATACAAGGGTCAAGTTCCAAGACTCATTTAGCTGACATCGAAAATATTCCATATCTACAATAACATATCGCGACGATAATTTTTTTTCTTTTTTTCTCTTTTTTTTTTTTTTATCGCACAAGTTCGATGTAACTATCGCGTAATTATGAGAATAAGACGGAGAGGTTCACCCTCAACGTACACATGTCTATATCGCGGCACACGAACACACATTTTTGTGAATATATTTGTTCTCTTGTATACAGTGCTGTGCATAAAGTACAGGAGGCTCGTCACTTGCTCGGACCAATGGTGTCTCGCAACAATCGATCGAGCCCCCGAGAACCCCCCCCCCCTTCTCCCCCCGCCCTCTTTTCCTCGTGCTCGTAATCGCTTCGTTAGACTCTTATAGCTCAAGAGGTTTTCGAGTGTTATGCACTTTTTTCATGCGAAATGTTGTTACAATTTTTCAAAGAATTTCAACAAAATCCAGATCCCTCGATCATGAGCATCGATTAAATTGATTCAAAATTTATGAAAATGAACTTTAGTCCAATAATATTTACTATTATATCGTTTACAATTTATCGAACGTGACGACGTCAAAATTCGTGTCGTCTTTATTTTTCATTCGAATGAAAAATAGAGAGAATAACGTTTGTTTTTGTTTTTGTTTTTGTTTTTGTTTTTTTTTTTTAATGGAGTAGTGTACAAAAATACAGTAGAGTAAATTGATGGACTTACCCTCGAAACGAAAAGGGGAAAAAAATGAAAATCAAGAAAACTATTCAATGGAATATCAATGGCAGCTTATGGTTAGAAACTGGAAAAACATAAATAAATGAAATTTGTTTCTAATACGTAAACATTACTCAATCAATTTAATAAAATCTAAACATCTTTCACGCGGTCGTAACATCTTATTTTTTAAAAATATCAAAACACGAGAGAACTTATGTTTTTCTTCTTGAAATTTATTTTGAGAAAATGCTATTGGCCCAATTTTCGACCACAATTCGATTTAATTCAATAAATACTCGGAGCCAACAATTCCAAATGAAAAATAGACAATGGTGATGAATTCCAATGGTCCAAACGTCAAAGATCAGTGGATCAACGACAAAATCTATATAAATATAATATTTTGTTATCTGTAAGTGACAAAGAACACATTACGTCATAAAATAAAGTCTGTGCATGCCTTTCGCTGATTTGTAGATTATCTGTGCGGTGTATGAAATTTTCTTAACCATATGTGGCGCCACTCCAGTCGATATCTCGTCTCGTATAGCTATCGATATATAATATCGAATAAATCAACATTTTTAGTTTCTCATTTAATCGCAAATTTAACAAACGTTTCCTTTTTTTTTACCTTCGAATCTTAATTCCTTATATTTTACGTCCTTATCTCACGTTACTAGGAACTTCTGACGGTCTCATCCAGACCCAATTCATGTCTAAATGATACTTTTTAAATACCAATTAAATTGAAAAGAGTTTCGGTACAAGTGACGAAATGTAACCCTTTTATTCAAATTTCCACAGTACGTTTTTTGACTTATACCGAATGTGTCCTCCAAGTTTGGAAAACGATTGTCTATGTACACCGTTTCCACAAAATTCTCAAATGAAAAGTCACTTTCAACACAGAAACATGCCTGCGCTATCCCTAAACTTCAGTCATGTGCATTGAACAATACGAAAAAATGTTTAAAAAACGGTTATAAAAAATTGTCAAAACACTCAAAATATCATAACAACTACGCCACCAGAAAATAAAATAATTCGTCCCCATACTTTATTAATTATGCATTTTTTTGTCAATGAAAACGATGAATTTTTCAGTAATCATGTAATTTTTATACAAAGTTTTGTTGTGCAAAGTCAGCGCTCTGCTTGAGAACAATGGAATTTCCCTCCCGATTCTTCCTAAAGATGAGCTAAACCATTATATTGTATGACTTGTACCGAAACCCCTTAAAGAAAATCAAACTTTTTTTTTAACGATATATCTGACATGGAAAATTTTACAGTTTCGTTCAGACACTTGGGACATTTGAGATGATGCGTTGTAAAAGCACCTTTAAGATAGGAAGTTGCACTTTTTTTGCTTAATGCTGACCCAGCTCAACCCTGACATCACCTCATCGCTTCGTCAGCCTCACTTAACACTTTTTTTTCGTCGTTTCTTTCATGGAAAATGGTGCTATCGCTTATGGGAATTCTCTATTCGAAAAAAACACTATTTTTGATTGAATTTTTGATTCTTTCAAAAAAATAACCTTTATACGGATTTTAATCAATTTTTTCGCACTGTGAAATTGTTTGTCAACTTCTTTTTTCATAATTCAGGCTATCTAAACGGTCTGACATTCTGTTAATGCGAATGATTTCATTTTATTTTTCCAAGTTTCGAAATTTTGGAGTTTATCTTTTGGAGCGATTCGTAATCGAACGTGATAACAAATCTGTTTGTCAGGAAATCGATGAGTTCGAAACAACCAAGACAATCGAGAAAGGATCTTGAAAAACGTTGATTCTTTTTTTTTTTCTTACCGGGACATGCAAATATTTGTTCTGAATAAACCGAAATGTATTAAAGAGACGGAAACTGACACGACCACTGACGTCTTTGAATCAATATTCGATCAGAATGTCGTGAAAGATTTGCGATTATAATTTCTTTCTAGTGCCAACAATTTTTTTGGCACATTTCAATGACATTTATGAACAATAATTCGTAAGATTTTTTTCCATCAATTTAGTATTTATTTCGGTAATATTTTGAAAAAAAAATGAAATTGCAACACGAAACACGACATTGTTGAGGATAGAAATGAAAATTGAAAACAAAAAAAAACAGCCATTTCATTTCCGAAAAACATCGCTAAAAATTAAAATCCATTAAAATTTTTAAATATATATACAGAATTCGATCTAAAATGACAACCCTTCGAGCCCTACTCTATATTTTACTCGCGATTCACTTAAAATTTGGTACTGTAAGTTTATCAGTATACCGAACTGATGACGAATCCGAACTGAAATCGCGAAAATTTCACATAAATTGTTGATTTTTATTTTTTCAACAAAAACCACGGTACGAAAAATTATGAAAAAATGACATTTTTCATGAAAAAGTAAGAAATTCGATGAATTATTTATACGTGTAATGACTGGGCCTTTTCTTACATTGATGAATGTTCCAAAGGCCAAGTAGAATTAAAAAGGGTCGTATTTGTTGTTAAAATGATTGTTTATTGTGAAATTTTTCGTAGAAAAATAAAGAAATCGTGCTACCACGAAAGACACACCACAGTCGAATGTTGAGTGAAATGAATTTGACGGGGAATGCCCCATATACATATGACGCGGTTTATGAAAGTGTAAGCTGAATAAGAGACAGATAATACATATGCGATTATGTTAAAGAGCATTCTCGTGGCTATTTGTGAAGATGTGGTCGTAACGTTATAAAAGTAATGGACGGGGTGTCGACCCATCAGTCTGTTGCACGTGCTGCATGCATCGATACACGGAAACGAGAGTCTTATAAAATGAGAAATAATCATTTTTAATTATCGTTGTAAAAAACAAGACAAAAAAAAAACATCGTGTGGAATGTGAATAATTTTTGTAAAAAGTGACGGAACAACCAACAAACCAGCACAACTTTTAAACCAAGTCTATTTTTGTCTCTTGACACTGTGTTGTGACTGATAAAAGCGAAACAAAACGATTTTTAAACGTCGACTTTTCGATGCCGTACATTAGACGAGCGGTGAGCAAAAACGACCATTTTTTCACATTCAAGTTCACGTATCTACTAATTTTTTCATCAAACACATCATCGCACGAGATGCAAATACATTTTTTCAATCCACCACATTGTATGTGTGTTTATTTCCACGAGCGATCGAGATACGAATGGAAATTTTTGAAAATAAAATTCTCGCTTTTTATAATTCCCCATTTTTTCAAAGGCTGGGCAATATTATTTAAAAATATTTTAGCTGAAACGTATTTTTTACGTGGTAGAAAACAGTGGATATTACGATGTCGATTTTTTCCATTTTCATTTACATTCGATGTATTTCTTTTTTTCTTTTTTTTACACCAACGTTTGCGATAAAAGAAATTCTCATGAATTATTGAATGATCGAAAAAAATGAATACCGCGTGAGATCGAAAAAAGAAAAAAAGAACAGACTTTTGCATTCGAACAGTTTAGTTGAATTACAGACGAAATTTCAAATTCTCCTGAGTGCCACGTTTAAAAACTTTTTCGTAACTGCACATGCAATTATACTTTCTAATTGATTCCTAGCCTCGATAAGTTAATTAATGCAACGAGAAATGTATACATGACTGAAATGTTGCTCAAGATTCAATCATCACTCGATTGTTGGCTTGATAGCTCTTGTTGACAAAGTGGGTCATTTTGACCCCAGATCAAATTCGGATAAATCTGCTTTAATGTCATGTGCACGTGTGTACTAAATTTTATAAGGTTTCACTAAGCGGAACGTTCCGATATTTATTGGTAAAAATCACAATTTTTCGTAGTCTCTCGCACAAGAGCTCGTGTTAAAAGTCACATTTTCGACAATAAATATTTTGGCTTCTACATGGTGGAGCATTCTAAAGCTTTGCATACATTTTTATGCAAAATCGAAGAAGCTACATTTAGATTTTCAAAAAAATCTAAAGAAAAATACTGTTCGCAATTTTTGTAATTATACAGCAAGTACACATCACCTTGGATGACCTTGAATTTGGAGTTTGTTGTTCTTTAGTCAATTTACAACAACTTTTCTTTATTAATTTGTGCCCCCAAACCATTTCGTATGTGAGAAAAACTGAAAAACAATTTTTCGACATGAATGTCACGATAGAACACCTCCAAAAATTGATTATTAATTCGCAAAGTTGTTCAAAATACTCGAAGAACTTAAGTGAGATGTAAGCAAATAGTTTTGTCTTTGAACATCGATGTCTTATAAATTATTAAAAACATTTTATTTTAGGTCATGGTTGTGTAGTGGTTAGTGCAAATTTTATTTACAAGGACGAGGTTATTGGAACTTGTGAATGAGACTTGCCTATCAATTTACTAAACGCTTGTCCATTAAATCATTAGACAAACAAACGTCTGAGATGATATTGGTATTGTCGTTAAACATAAATATACCAATTCAAGTCTCATGACAGACTATAATTTGCACACCGAACGACCGAACACCATTTACGATCTTACAGTCCACTCTGAATTACCATATTTCCTTCTCTCGTCTCGTTAAACTTCTTTCTATACAGAATGTCCTAGAGACAGTGTTCCAATGAAGGAAAGTCAACGATAGACCGAAAGAGCAATATATAGTCGAGTCAATTATGCCAGAACGAATTACGTCGAATTTTACATTCACGATATATGAATTATACGTTTTATTAGACGAAATGGATTTTGTGTTCGTTCAACGAAATCCAAGACAACAATATTTTTTTGATCGACTGAATTAATTTGTGTTTCATTGTATTGAAAAAATTAATGATTGCTACAACTGGAAGTTTGGTAATATGAAGAAAAAAAATCAACACTGATGTCTTTTTTTAAAACCACTCAACCGTCTGGCCTGATCTGACGACTCAAGATTTTTAAGATTGGCAGCTACTTGATGAAAGGTCGATTATTTGTTTACGAATATCGTGAATACCATTTTTTTCGAAAAAACGTCGGTTAATTATGAAGAAAAGAAATATTGAATTGCAATCGAGGATAGAATTCTCTGATGAATTATTTATCGAACGTTCCCATGTAATAGAAAATATAAAAAAACGGTATAGAACTGACGATCCCTTCAGAACGTACACCGAACGACAATAAAGTTGTTGCTGTGAGGAATTTGAACCCAAATAAAGTCTTCGATCGAGCGAATAGTGTTCTATTTTTATTTCTTTAACACTGAATGTCATCTGCCAATTTATTATTTATTGACGAAATGTTTTTATTTATGATTTTAGGGTCTGAATGGCCGTCTCTTATTCGCTATTGCTGCTGCAGCACTCGGTTCCTCGTTCCAGCATGGTTACAACACAGGAGTTGTCAACGCGCCACAAGCAGTACGTATTGTTTATATTTTGACAAGATGTCAATATGATAAAAAATTGTTCATATAAACTATTTGAATATTCCTTCGAAAAATAGTACGCGTTTTTAAACAAACTCTAAAAACCTGTCCAACGTCTAAGGAAAAAAAAATATCTGAAACTGGTTAACCTCCGAAAAAACATATTTCTGTCAACACTTCAAACAACAATATTGTCTAAGGAATAAAAACTGAAAAAAAAGTAGAAAAATGTAAGAAAGAACAAGCAAGAATAAACATTTGATTTTGTTTTCTGGCAAAAACAGCTCATCGAGAAATGGATATCGGAATTGTTGAAGAACCGGACGATATCGGATCTGAATCCAACAGGAACGACACCCAGTGAAAGCGACGTAACGTTCATATGGTCGATAGCGGTAGCAATATTCTGCGTGGGGGGAATGATCGGTGGTGCTTTGGTTGGTTTTATAGCTGACAAATTTGGTCGTAAAGGAGGTCTCTTAATAATCAATACTTTAGTAGTAGCGGCGGTTGTGTTGGAAGGATTTTCCAAGATGGCCAGTTCCTTCGAAATGATAATCATCGGCAGACTCATCATCGGTATAAACGCCGGCTTGAACGCTGGCCTTGCGCCCATGTATCTCGCTGAAATATCACCCATACATTTGCGAGGTGCTGTCGGAACGGTTTATCAATTGGTAATAACGATATCGATCCTGGTGGCTCAAATTCTTGGTATGGGCGAACTGTTGGGAACGGTTGATCATTGGCCGTTGTTACTATGCCTCACGATCGTCCCAGCTATTTTCCAACTTTGCACGCTTCCTCTCTGTCCCGAGAGTCCCAAATTCCTGTTGCTCAGCCGCGGCAAAGATATGGAAGCGCAAAAAGCATTGTCTTGGCTCAGAGGCACCATCGAAGTTCACGACGAAATGGAAGACATGAGAGCGGAATACGAATCTGTCAAACTCATACCTCGAGTCACCCTCAAAGAATTATTCATCAATCCCACTCTCAGGATTCCACTTATCATCGCCATCATGGTCATGTTCGCTCAACAATTCTCCGGTATCAACGCCGTCATGTTCTTTTCAACCAAAATTTTCACCATGGCCAATCTCAAGGACAGCGCGCAAGCCGCTACTATCGGTGTCGGTGCTATGAACGTCGTTATGACTCTCGTTTCACTCATTCTCGTCGAGAGATCCGGCAGAAAAACTCTCTTGCTCTTCGGCTTCTCTGGAATGTTCATCGTCACCGCTCTCCTCTCCTTCTGTCTCGTATTCGCCGTAAGTACAACATTTTTTTATCCTCTAGTTCCATTATTCCATCTCGTTGGTTTTCTTTTTTTTCAAGTCTCGTGATATTTGTGTTTTGAAAAACTTGAAAAATCCATCCGACTTCTAAGCTTTTGATTTCCCAACTCGAGAATATCGCAAAAAGTATCATTTCCACCCGGATTCATTTTTCCAACGTTAATTATCCTTATTTTCCACTGGAATAACCCATTTTTTTATCTATTTCATTTTTTTCATTCAAAAATAATCCGAGTTAATGACTAAATAATTTGCTGAATTACGCTCTTGGTCAAGTTGACCCAGTGTTTAAGTACGCTGACCAAATTAAAGTTTGCCAATCATAAAGTGAAAATCCACAAGTCCTACGGCGAAACAAAAAATAATAATTCAGTCATTTTCAATTGCACAAACTATAGAATTTTTCGACAAATGTTTAATTTTTGTTTTTGTTTTTT
Organism: Campoletis sonorensis; assembly: GCA_013761285.1. Lineage (NCBI taxonomy): Eukaryota > Metazoa > Arthropoda > Insecta > Hymenoptera > Ichneumonidae > Campoletis > Campoletis sonorensis. Next base: position 742,713 of record JACEOJ010000137.1, read on the forward strand.
TCAATCAATTTACAGGAAACATCAACCGTTGCAGCATATTCATCGATAATTCTGGTTATTCTGTTCGTTGTATTCTTCGCCACCGGACCAGGAAGTATTCCATGGTTTTTGGTATCGGAGCTTTTCAATCAGTCGGCAAGACCAGCAGCGACGTCAGTAGCGATCGCGATTAATTGGTCGGCGAATTTCTTGGTGTCAGTTGCATTTTTGCCGCTCCAGCAAGTATTGGGGGCTTATGTTTTCATAATATTCGCCGCTCTTCAGGCGTTCTTCACATTGTTCATATGGAAGAAAGTGCCGGAAACGAAAAACAAAACGATGGAGGAAATCAGCAGCATGTTCAGGCAGATATCGTATCAATGAAGAGTTTAAAAGAACGAACGAATCAGTTTCCACGTTATTGCACGCAGAGAGGTTTTTTGTTTTGTTGATAAGAAAAAACGATTTAAAAAACAGCTTTCCAAAAAGTTTTTGCCGAATTTTGACGAAAGATTTGTTCCGTTTGGTCGTTTTTTGAAAAAGGAATTCGTCAACGGAACAAGAAATTTCTTCAAAAATCGGTTTAAAATCGCCGAACGAACGAAGAACGAAACTGATTCTTACTCTAATGTTATAACTTAGTTCCTATTTATTCTCGTGGCAGGGCACGATGTTTGTCTGCCAAAGAACAGTTATCGAATATCCAGTAACCGAGAAAAAAAACAACACAGATAAAAAGTTAATATTTCGTCGAGCGAGTCTTTATGCTTCAAATTCTCCGACCGTTATTTTCATTTCATTTCATTATTATTTTGTTTTATTTTTATTTTTTAACGAATCAATGACTCATCAGTATCAGATCGAAACTCATGTCACGTGCGAATGCATAAGTGTGCTTTAGGAATTGCCAAAAGAATCATTTATTTTCGGGGGTTTGAAGGATTTCGACTCTAGTCACGTAAAAAAAAAAAAAAAATGACAAAAAACAAGAAAACAAAAAGAAAAAACGTTCGTAATCGTTTTCATTCTTATTTTTTCCTTTTAAATATATCCGGACAGCCAAAAATGAAAATTTTAAACATCCTAATATTTGTTTGCCTCCAAACAACGAATCGATCCCACCTGAGAATTATGTTTTTTTGTTTTCGTAATGATTTTATCACCCAAACGAGCATAAACGAGGATAAAATAAAAGTGAAGAAATAGTTTAAAGTCTCATGACAGACAGAGATTTCGTAAATCATTATATTTTAGCATATAGTTTGTACAGAAAACATCGAGCCATATTTAACGAAGCATCACCGACTTAAAGATGTCCTTTTAATCTCCGTGGCCCACTCCCCCTTTTCATCATAATAATTGTAAATATGAGAGACAACAGTGTTTTAGATGACGTGGAAAAAATCGTGAACGGGACAGTAATGATTTTAAGTTGTATTTTATGTAAGTTTGTCACGAAAAACAAAATCTATGTTGAAGCACAAAACATTGTTAAATGACAGAGAGAAAAAGCGAGAGAGAGATAAAGAGAATAATGAAGAAAAACAAAGAAAGGGAAAAGACGAAAATCAGATGTAACGGTGTTCTGTCAACGTTGTAACCGTGTAAGTGTCTTGATGTTAAAGAAAAGGAAAAATAATCAATAAGTGTTTGTACATCTGAGGCAAATAGTAGCGATCTTTATGACGTTTACGTTTGTTTGTTTGTTTTTTTTTTTTCATCGACGTTACCAGCGTTCTACGACGTTACATTAATTTTTAAAATGATTTAAAATACTCATACACTTAACACAATAATTACGGTATAAATATATATTTGTAGAAATACAGATTAACGTGGATTGAACTCTGAGGCTAAGATCCAACGAGTATATACAACAACAACAACAAAAAAACAAACAAATCAGCACATTGTTCTTTCGAGATGAACTCCGACTAAACCTCAAAAATAAATGCATCCACAAGCGTATATATATATATTTATTTGTATATATTTATGTATATGTGAAATGTAAACAATGTTAACGATTCGTGACTCGTGTACTTGGCGAACGAAGGACAAAGACATAATAATCGAACGAACAAACACTCGTTTTTTGAAAATTATACATCTATTTTGCTTACTAATTGAATATTTTTGTCAAAAGATATTTATGGATGAATATATATATCTATGTACATACGTATTTGACACATATTTATGTGCATAGAATGACTGGAATATTGAAAAGCACAAATTCTGTAATATCGCCTTTACCCGAGTCACTTTCGATTCAGAAACGTAGAAGGAGATATATATTAGAAAAAATTATATTAATTAATAAACAAATGAATTTAAAGAATAATAAAAATTCATCGGAATGATTGTACGCCGTGTTTTGTGCGTTGATTTTTGAACGATCCGTTTTATTTTTTCAATTTTTTTTGTTGAGTTTTTTCATTTCCTTTTTTCTGGATGTAAAAACTTGTGTAAGAAATGAATTGCAACGTCGTTGTAGCATTTAGTTATTAGTGTGTTCTTTTATATTTTATCGAATTGTAATTGTATTTACGACGTAGAATTATATCAAAAGCGTGCAAATGTTCCCCTTCTAGATCGAAAAATCATTGACACGTATTTTTGTTTTTTATTAGCAACGTAAAAAAAAAAACAACAACAACAAGAAAACACAAATTATATTTGGATACGATGCACAATATTTAAGGAAACAAGGATCGATAACCTCGTAGTTTCAGCTTTCGAGACTGTAAAATTATTATTTTTTTGTCTTATGAAATATTTTTCTGTATACACCGAATAAGAGATATTTCCTATCATATCTGTCGAAACTACTGCATGTGTTTCATAAATAATAAAAATAGTGAAGGAACGAAAAAAAAAAGGAAAAAAATACATATATTGTGTCAGGGTGTTGATGAAATTACGAAATCACTATCATATCGTTAGGACGAACATCAGCCATTAGCTCTGACCTTGTACAAGTGTGATAAGTTGCGATATACGTATTTTTTTATGCCAACTTATATATATACATATATTTATAATAAAAATAAATAAATATATGTATATATATTTATACAGATTTATGATGTTGTCGAAATAAAGAGCATTGATCGAATCGTCGACGAGTCTCAATGAATTTTGTAAATTATTGACGATTTTCTAACAAGGTTTGTATATTGAAGTTACGAACTGAATGGAACTTCGGAAGGCATTGGAGCCTGCATCGTTGATACTCATCGAAAAGTATTTTTCCTGAGGTAGTTCTATCGTGACATCATATCGAAAAATAGTTTTTCTGTTTTCCTCACATACAAAACGGTTTGCGGGCATAAGTTACCGTGAAATTTATTACCCACGTGCAATATAACATTAAAGAAGATTTATCCAAATTTTGCACAAAATCTTAAGAAAAAAATACAACGATAAAACTACCTTAATGCCATATTAATTTCGTTGTCATCATTCTTGTTTTTTTTTTCTCATTGAATTAACATTTCGGTGTTATACATGCGTTTTCCATAGGGAAACACTTGAATATTTCTGATTAGGATTTCATGTTACGAACCATTTGATCATTCTGAAATTATCAAAAACTTCTATTCTTTTCTAATAGTCTACAATGTTTGACATTTAGAAAATAATTTATGAACTATCCGATTTATCCAATGAATTAGACTTTTATTTTCATCGGAAAAATGACGTCATTTTTTTTTAAACCAAATTTATTCACTTTAGAAGAAAATGGAGAAAAATTTATTGATTTTTCCGAAATAGTTAAACATTTTCTTCTTTTCGAAATATAACTTTGAATGTTCCACTGCGTTCGAAATAGTTCTATAATTTCTGCATTCACGTCATTAGTTACGATCAGAATGAGCGTTTGGTCAGTTTTCAATGGACAAAAGCAGGAATTTTAAACAATTAAAAAATTAAAAATTAGAAATTTTAAACCACGAAGTTTAAAGAAAAACTTTAAACATTCCTGAATACGTCTGAATCATTACAATTCGAAAAACATCAAGTTAAATTGTTTGAAATAAAAGATTGAAAACTTTGACTTCTATAACGTTGTGAATTTTTCTAAAAAAAGAATAAATTTAAAAAAAGTAGTGCTATGTAAAAATTTTCAAGATTTTCAAAATGAGAAAATCGTTAATACCCGAGTCTTCGGAAATATTCCTGGGTTAACAGAACGATAACGCCAGAGTAAATCTATAAGAGTACGGTAGAGTTTTCGATTTTTTTGGTTTTTACTTGTTCTCGAGTGACTGCCTCAAGGAATTTTATCGAATTGACAATCTTCCAGGATAATTCATGTGTTCCGCCGAATTATTATTCTACAGGATCGGGCTCTCGAGATTCGGAGAATTTGAAAATAGCGGGATAGTATCGTTGGACAGGATGTTGCTACTAGTTCGCCGCTAGATGTCGTTCAATTCGTCGCGAAGCCGAAAAGCGGCCTTTGCGGAACAGTATACAGTATTCCGTCAGTAAACACGCTCGTGCCGCGAAGCGAACGGCGGGGTAGAAACGAAAGAATCGAGACAGCAGCTCAGAGAGAGATAGAGAGAGCCTCGCGAACTCGAGCGCGGGGACGAAAAAATTGGCAAACGAGGGAACGCTAGAAGCGCGAAAAAAGAAAGGCGGACGCGGGGCGGGGGGAGGGAAAAAGCGGGAGAGAAAAAAAGCGAGCGGAGCTAGGTTAGGCTCGGTGTAAACTCGAAAAAGGGGAGAGAGAGAGGGGACAGACAGAAAGTGGACAGAGACGCGCTGCGTTGATGAAAAAAAAATCAATCCGTTGTAAAATCCGCGTGCCCCGGGTCGAACGACAAGACGGCATTTGTCGGGTGTGGAAAGAGGGGCGGGGAGAAAACGGGATAATGGACGGAGACCGTCGCGGGGGAAACGATTGAAGAACAATAAAAAAAAACAAATAAATAAACTCTCGTTCAAAGGGTGCACAGGCGTATTTTTCAAACAAAACAACAGTAAAAAAAAAAAAAATAACGAAAGGAAAGGAGGCTTGATGTACGTGAATCGAGCGCGTGGTACGCTCCAAGCGGCCACAAATGATTACTGGAGCCGCGACGGCGCCACGGTGGGAAGATGTCAAACGCCTCGCCGTCGTCGCGACTCGTCAATGGTAGTGATAACAATAAGACTAACGTAAACGTTGCGGGCTCGGGACGCGTGTTGGGCATTGTTGGGCTGGATTATCGCGAGTTTATCGACAACGTAAACAACGAGGAAGAAGCCGACGAGGAGGAAGAGGAAGAAGAGGAGGAGCAAGAGGAGGAGGACGACGACGACGAGGAAGACGACGACGACGACGACGACGATAACGAAGACGAAGACGAGGAAGTTGTTATAAACGAAAGACCGTCGGTATCGTGCGAAAGCATAATTGATACGAGTACGGATTATCGGGAAGTTGTACTGACGTCTGCAGGCGGTGGGTGCGCGTTAGGACACGTTAAAACGACGACGACGCCGGTCGTAGTGGCCAGTTGTACGGCTCGTGCCGCATACAACATGGTAGCGGCGATGAACGATCACCTGTCGTCAACGTCGTCGACGACAACGACGACAAACACTACGAGATCCGTGTCACAGTGCACCGGACAAAACAACAATCACAAAATCGATTATAACAACAAAATCATTAAAAATACGAACGATAGTGGTAATAATAATAAAAACACCGCTGCCGCCGGTATAATTAGCTTTCCCTGCGATTTCGATCATATGTACGCCAGCATGACCGACGGCGGTACAGCCGCTGCCGCTGCCGCAGCAACTGCTACATCTGCACTTGGCGTTAGTCCTCTAAGAGGCAACGAAGCACGTCAAAATGACCTCACCGAAGTTAAACATCTTAAAGAACTCCTCTTACTTCATCTCGATCTCATACAACAACAATCCGAACAAATCGTCACCAAGGACAAACTTCTCGCTGCTCTTCGACAGGAGAATGAGACGGTACGGCAACAATGCCCACTTTTTCTTGTTCTTTTTGTTTTTTAGTCCCTTTTCAGCTTTGCTCTTTGTCGTCAGAATTTGTTTTAATTTCGTCTGGCCGGGTTTTTTCCTCGACGATGATGCTCCTGCGAGAGGTTATTTTCTTGCAGGGCCTAGGGACTTTTCGTTCTTCGTAATCTTTTCAATTTCAATATCGGGCTTTAAGGTGTTTCAACTATTAAAGTTTGAGGGAATTAACGTTTATGTATTATTTTCCCCGTTTCGCTAACGCTTTTTTCATTCTCGCTCTTCGGATGCATGCGATTTGTTTTACCCGTCGAGTCAGTGTCACATAACCTATGATTTTACGGTGCTAAAGAGTTTAACGTCCCGCTCTTTTCAAACTTATTTCACGCGGATTATGATCATTTTCGGCTTCAGGCAATGGATAAGAGGTGTAAGATTCTAATTATCTCATTTTATTCAGTATTCACTGCGCGAAATTTCTTTCCGAACATTTTTTTTGTGGTAAATTGATTTTTAGACGAATTCAAAAGACATTTTACATTCGAATAAATTGCCCGTTGTAATCCATGAAAATAATAACACCAAAACACCTTGTAAACTTGAATCAATTTATGCATTTAGTGGGGAAGCACTTCTAACCCGACGTCTAAAATGGCGGGAAAAATTTTCAGTCACTTTGAGGTTAAATACGACCATGCCACAGCTTCGATGTTTTTAAATTTCGTGTCCGTGATGCAATATTTTATTCCCGGGGTATCTCCGCTCCAGTGAGCTGTGCGAAATGACGCACTTTCATGACAGATGACAAAAACAAACGTAAATCCCACGAGATAACAACAACAAAAAAGATTCCAATTGAAAAACGAATATAATGGTTTTTTTTTCAACACCTGGAAATTTTCATTCGAATACTTCGATTTGCTTTTGATTTTTTTTTCCTACAACTATTCAAAAAATTAGCCGATGTCGAAGGTGTTTTTAATTCGGAATATCCCCAATGTTATCGAATTATTAAAAGATCGAACTTGAGAGATTTCTAATCATTTGCATAAAGATTTTTTTTTAAACTCGTTGATTGTTACCGAATAAATATATTTTGTGACAAAAATCTCGAGGCCGTTTGAACGATTAAAGACAAAAGTGTCAGTTAGCCGCATGCGACGTTATTTTGCGCGGTGTAGTTAGTAAATATGTCGTAGTAGAGGTCTAGAAAATAAACACGGGGGGGGGGGGGGGCTCGATCGAGCGGAGCGCACGCGCACGGGCCCGTTGTCCGCACTTGGCCGTTTGTTGAGGAAAACCGCGCGCTTTTTTTGAACGACAAAAATCAGCGAAATTTCATCATTAAATCGCAAAGTTTTGATTGTTCGATTGATCTAATAACAAATAAATGATAGAGTTATCGAAAAAAGTGGAAAAATGTGAAAAATAATATGGAAAAGTTTGGCAATGTTGCAGCTGAAATTACGTTTGGAACGTATGGACAGGCGCGTTAATTTGCAAAAGTTACGTTCGGAAAGCACAGAAAATTCAGCAACCTCCGATCACACGGGTCCTTGTTCACCGCCAAATTTGATATCGGTTGGAATGGTGGTAACGTCGAACGAGCAACAACAGCAACAGCAGCACCATGTCAAAAACCCCCAAAGTTCAGATAATTCGTTGCCGGCTTACGGCGAAAGTTTCAAAATCCGTTTGAACACCAGCGGAGGGATAACGACGGTTAAACAGGAGCCGCTGGATGCCGGGGGAAAGAATGAGGCAAAAGGGGAGGCTTGCGGGGAATCCAGACTTGACTGGGAAGCCAAGAAGAAAAGACGTTCGGATCCTACTCCTATGGCGTCGTCGGCGGGCAAAAGGAGGCGCGGGGTTTCGTGCTCTTCGTCCATGAGTAACGACACAACTTCTACGATCCCCGATGGTAAATCATCGGCGCCGGAATCGAGCAGAAAAAATGATAAAAAGGGCAAATCGTTAGCAAAGAAAGAGTTTTTTCTGAGCACCGAAGAACACTATTACACCGCGGTCGGAGACCCAAATTATCCTCTTAAACCCAAAGTAGCAACGCCCATTGAAAACACCAGTTCTCTAGAAGTTCCTAATTGGAGAGTGAAAATTTATACGAGCTGTTACACCATGGAAGGAACGGAAAATCTTGATGACGAGATTTTCAATAAGCGACATTTGAAACTTGAGAACGACGAGAGACGCAGGAAGCGATGGGACGTTCAGAGGATAAGGTGATTTTTCTTTTTTCTCTACTTTCAAATGTTTCCTTTGACCATCATTTCTAAGGTAAACACTAACGGAGCTCGCTCGAGTGTATAAGCGTCCCGTTGTTGGCAAATTTCCTTTTTTTTTTGTGTTTATCATCCAAGAGAAGTCTGACTTTATTGTCAGTTTGACAGCCTTGGACATTATTCTTCTACATTTTCCTTGTGATTCGTTTACTTTTGATGTTACTTGAAATTCTGATTAGAACAATTGTTTGTTGCGTAAGGGAAATGGATTTAAAATTCAAGTACGGCTTCAATGAAAACGTAATTTGGGTGCAATTATCAATAGTTTCTATTTCCAAAGTACTTTCCATGGCTGAACGACGATTTTTGATGGATTTTCATATTGCAATTACAGTTAATATGTTTTTATTTTATTGAGAATTTTTTTATTTTTTATTTATTTATTTACTTTTTAAATTGTTCTTTTAATCTTTTTTTTTCTAGTTTTTCAATTTTTTTCAATTTATTTGAGTATCTTATCAAATTTTTTGTTCCATCGCAGAGAGCAACGACTCGTTGAGAAATTAAAACAACGCCAAGAACGACAGAACCACCACGCAACGTGTTACAACACAAATCACACAGGACCGTGCGCATCGAATACCGAAGAAGAGACAATAATATCACTGTGGCCGGACGTTGAACAGATTCAAAATTTGCAGATCGATCCGCACCTACCGGTCTCGGCATTTGGCGCGCCCGTACCCAGTTTTTCTTCCAGGTATGAGAATAGAAATGAAAGAAAAAAAACAAAACAAAACGCACAATTTCCGGTAAAAATGACAAAAATTTGCGGGTTATTTTTAGATTTACAGTTTTATTTTAGCCTGCGTTGACACTGGGTCTTTTTGACTCAGAATTATTTTCAAAAACTGGCAGCGATTTTTGCCTCAAAAATGAGCCTCACTTGTTCGATAATATACTTTTTTTGGAAAATAATTTTCTTCAGTAACCATATAAAAAATTGAAGAAAGTATTATTTGAAAAGGCTCATTTTCTGAAAGTCAGAATTTGAAATAATTTTTGAAAGCAATAAAATTTCATATTCTCATTTTTCGATAAATTCCAAGTTTAATTGTTTGAAATTCGCACGAATCTTCTTAACAGTCATACTCAACTGTGACTAAAATTTGAGCAAGTTTGAGCGTTTAGTAATCGAGTTACTAGTTGTTGAATATCGTATTTTTTCGTCACTTCCCATGAGACCTCGTGTTAAAGTGGCGGTTTTAAACACTTAATATCTCCTTAATATTTCCAAAAATTATCTTGGAAAAATTGTATTTGATCATTTTGCAGTTGCTTTATATATACTATTACGATTATAGCGACAGAAGCTCGTTAAGAAGAGTTTGAAGTGCGGACGAAGTTGAGCTTCGGATAAAATTTACCCAGTGCATCATTGCTGTGGTAAAATAGGAGTACGTTTAAAAAGGCTTAAATTTTTAATTCTTTCCAATTGTTATTTTGCAGTGAATTTTCATTACCCTGGTTGCACACAACGAGATTGAAAAACCGTCGACCCAAGAGATCCACAAGCAGAAGAAAATCTAGAAGATAAGTTTTTATTAAGGCACTGCGTGATTTATTTGAATATTTGACAACAAAAAAAAACAAACAAACAAACAAAACTATTTTAAACTTGGGCAGTAGAGTTCGACATTCATGAAAACTTCGTTTTAATGACTAATTGTTTTTCTAAACCCTCTTGTGCGTTATTTCTGCTGTGTAAACTAGGGCACCAAAGATCTTTTTATGAATGACTATATTATTCTTTTACTTACTTTTTTTGTTTTGTTTTTATATGAAAAAAGGATAAAAAATGACGAAAACGAAATAGTAGAGTGTAGCTTGGTTGCTAGTGCCTTTTTTTTTACTTCTTTCTTTTCGTATGGTCGATTCATCATATCGTGTAATTAAGTGCACGATTATGGCGAAAGAACAAAACACATAAATATCGTAACAATGCAAAATTGATTGTCGGACTAATTTGAGAAACGAAGGAATAAAAATGAATAAGTTTTTCGTAAACCGCCGATTTAGGCGGTAAGAAAAAATGTTGTGAGAGAGTGTTTTCTCTGTGTACTGGACGAATGATGAAAAATATCATATTTTCCGCGCATGACGAAACCTGTATATTCGCTTAAGTGAGAGCGAGAAAATAAGAGAAAATGTTTATTTGAGCGAGATGAGAATTTGGTGTATAGAAGAATGCGTGAAAAACTGTGGAAATATTAAAATAAACTGTTAAATTCTTCCATAGAAAGAATAATCATATTGAGAAGATAATGAAAACGAGAATCATTGATATATCCTTAGATCCATTAATTATAGATTGTATATTTTTTATTCATTGTACATCACACGTGAAAAAAAAACACACAAACCCAGACGAACAAAAAAACACGAAGAACATGAAGCTAACGAAATTTTTGCTATGAAAAAAGTGTAAGAAAAGCAAAATCATTATAAAATGAAACAAAAAAATTATTTATCAAAGAAATAAGAAAATCATTTCGTCTTTACCAGTTCTCAACGTGTTACTATCACAAAACCACTTTATTTAGGGTTCTTTCAAAATTTTGTGTTAACGTTTTTGCCACGAGAGCTAACAGTTTGCTTCTATGAAGAAAATTTTTCTGACGTTTAGTAATTGAGATGGTTAATTTCTAATTTTTTATTTTTACCATCTAAACGCGTGTAGCTTGAAGTCGCCCTTTTTTTCTTTCTTGCAACTTTTTCTAAAAAATTGGTAATTCAATATTTCAAATTCCAAACGTCGGAAAATTTTCCTTCGTAGGAAAAAACCGTTAGTTTTGGTGCTAAGAACGTTTATACAAAATTTTGAAAGAACCCTAAATTAAGTAGTTTTGTCATAGAAATACTTTAAGGAGATTGTACGAACCGCGAATCCGAAAAGTTTCATTGACGATTTAAAAAAGCCATGAATCCAACTCTCGATCTCAAAACCAAACAACAACAAAAATCAACAATCTCTTGTAAAAATAATCGAAAACGTATGATTCGTCACGGAAAATTTATAATTATCAATTAATCGATATATTCGTAAATTTATGTATCGCGTACGATCTGAAATTTGGAGAAGATAATAAAACACGCCGATCGGCCGTCCACTTAAATTATCAGAGGACTTTTGTGGAAGCAGATTTTATCTAACGGAGGTTTAGATGAGCCTAAAGAGTACAATATTAATATTGACGATTGTAAATAATAAAATTTTAGATTACAACTTAATCGACCTTTGTTTTCTATTTAATATTTACGACAACAATAATAATAATAATAATCTGAATTATGTGTTTTTTCTTTCCTTTTTTTTCTAACGATCGAACAAAAAGACAATGAGCGCAAAGAATAACAACGCGAATGAAAAAAATTTCGGGACTTTCGTAAAAACTACAAAGTAATTTTTAAAGTTGATATACTTCCCTTTCGCGCGAATCCGTTGATATCCAAGGGTACTCAAAATGTACAGATTTAAAAAATTAAAAAAAAAAACGATACGAGAAAGTCGAAAAAATAAACTTTTCATCTTCGGATCCACCAACAACATTTACCTTCTAAGTAAATAAATTATATATATATATATACATATAAATAAGGATTATTATAGGAAATAAAGATGTATGGGTAAAAAAGTTTCTCGCTTATTCCACATGAAACGTTTATCCTCCCATGAATAATTGTAAAGAAAAAAATCGCCGAAAAAGAGGACAGAAAAGGAAAAAACAGAAGAAAATAAGGAGTTAAATTAGAATGAAGATAAAAATAAATGTATACGACGATAAAAATAAAATAAAAATGAAATATTTGAAGGAATGATTGGTCGATCTGTTTAGTAATCGCGTTAGCGGACAATAAATATATAAATGAATAAATATTCATAAAATAGAATAATTGTAAATGCGTATTTGCGTAGATTTGATTTGTTTTTTCTTCATTCTTCGAATGTGTACGGTTTGCGAAAAATTATTTGGGTAGAAAAAAAAGTGATGTCAATTGCTGAAAATTTGGAGCTTAAAAACATTTTCTGTGAACTATTGACGGGCCCGACTCGTCGTACTCTTGCTTCGATATCCACATCTGTTGGAATGTACTTAAACTTGCGAGGATCGAGCCACCGATCCACACCGAATACTTCCTCTCAGGCGGCGCGATTATCTTTATTTTCATGGTCGAGGGAGCGAGCGCAGTGATCTCCTTCTGCATCCTGTCTGCTATACCCGGATACATCGTTGTACCACCGGACAGTACCGAGTTTGCATAAAGATCTTTTCTTATATCAACGTCACATTTCATTATTGAATTGTACGTTGTTTCGTGGATTCCGCACGATTCCATACCGAGGAAACTCGGTTGGAACATTGCTTCTGGGCACCGGAACCGCTCGTTTCCAATCGTTATTACCTGTCAAATTACCAACAACAACAAAAACATGTAATTTACTTTGATTTACACATTTTTCAAAACTTATTTTATTTTTCATTGATTCCCCTTTTTTTCAAAACTTTTATACAGCAAAAAGGAAACTATTCGAGCTTAAGGTTGTTCCATCGTGACGTTCAGCACGAAAAATTGTTTTTCAGTTTTTCTCACGTACAAAATAGTTCGCGGGCAAAAGTTCATAAAGAAAAGTTGTTGTTAATTGACTAAAGAACAAAATACTCCTAATTTGAGGTAATCCAAGGTGATGTGTACTTTCTGTATAATTACAAAAATTGCGAACATTCGTTTTCTTTCGATTTTTCTGAAAAACTAAATATAGCTTCTTCGATATTGCACAAAATTGTATGCAAAGTTTTAGAAGGCTCCATCATGTACAAGCCAAAATATTTATTGATGAAAATGGAATTTTTAACACGAGCTCTTATGCGAGAGACTACTGAAAATTGTGATTTTTACCAATAAATATCTGAACGTTTCACTTGGTGAAAGCTTTTAAAGTTTATGACACACGAACAAATCTTAAGAAAACGATATAACGTTAGAACTACCTTAAAATTTGTATCTCATCGCCATCGAGTTTTTACAAAATGAATAACTGTTTTTTATTCTTTAATTTTAATTGTTCGTTGGCTTCGTGGTAGAAATAAATCATAGATCAAGGAAATTGTGCTGGTTTCGCGGCAAAAAACAAAAAAACTTTACTTTTCGATATTTCGTTAATATCACAATTTGATGAAATTTTTTGGGATGTATAAATATTATCCTGGAATGAGTCGTTGAGGAAAAGAAGATTACTGTGATCTTTAAAATATCTCACCTGGCCGTCCGGAAGTTCATAACTCTTTTCGAGGGCGCTAGATTCCGCTGCGGTAGCCATTTCCTGTTGAAAGTCTAGAGCAACGTAGCATAGTTTTTCCTTTATATCGCGAACTATCTCACGCTCTGCGGTGGTTGTAAAGGAATAGCCACGTTCTGTGAGGATCTTCATGAGATAATCCGTAAGATCACGGCCAGCGAGGTCAAGACGTAAAATTGCATGAGGCAGAGCGTAACCTGTTTTAATCGTGTTTGTTATGTTTAGGTTGGTTTTATTTCTTTCAAGTATGCCCTCTCGGGCTTTTACAGAGTTCCCCCCCCCCTACGTGTTTGTTATGTTATTTTATTCATATATTTCAACATTTTATAATGTATTAGTCCAGCTTGTCTTCCACTTTTTAAATTTGTTCTTATAAAAATTCAGAACTAAGCAATATATGTATTTTTTGAGGTTCCTCATGAAGAATTTTTTTACGCGATCTCTTCTATCGTGTATAGCGTCGAAACGATTGGAGATAGAGAAAAAATCGAGAGAACCAATGTTGTAGAGCACAAAATTCCCTACAAAAAACCTTCAGATAATATTTTTCTATTCCCGGTAGTTTAGTTCTGAGAGTGAGTGAAAGGAGCAGCCGATTGTCGTGATTTTAATTACACGTCTTTCGATCAGCTCCCAGGACTAAACTACGCAAGATAGAGAATCGCACGTGGGAACTTTTTTTTCAGAAATTTTGTGCTCTACAACATTGTTCCAGTGATATTTTGGTCTATCTCCAACCGTTTTCGTCCTATGAGTGATAAAAGGACCCCTATTCTTCCACGGCGATAATTCATCTCTCAGCGTGAACAAATGTGACAAAAACTTGGTTATATGGCGTCGATAGGATTTTAATTATATGACCTTGAGTTTACATGGATTACCATTGATGGTGAATACACTCTGTACAGCCGAATCGACTCTAAACGACTTCGATATGGCGTTTGTAAAAAAAAAAAAATCTCGTCATCATGATCCGGACGAACTTTACTATGCATCCTTGCTCCATAAACTACTTTCCCTTTATACACATGATTATTTTCGTCGCAAGACCAAAGCGAAACATTTTTCTTAAGGCCCCTAAGATGAGAGATAAGACGTTTTTTTTATTGTTTTTCGTGGAAAAAAAGTTTTTTAATTTTTGAATATTTCAACTTTTAGGCTTTAAAATTTGATGTAAAATCTGAAACTCTCTGAAGTGTTCTTCCAAAGGTGAGTCAAGGAAAATTTTGACAAATTTGACAATATATTCGATTTCGATAAAGGAAATGATGGAGAAGTTTTGTCAATTTTCTATAATCCCTTCCCTCAGAGTTTTTGTGCGTTGAAATAAATTAGCATGGATGAAAAAGTTATTCCGCGATGTCCAAGTAAAGTGAAGTAAATTATTTTTTAAATGTTAATTGTTTAAAGGCGTTTAAAAATGTTATCTAAGGAGTAAATTATTTAAAAATGTTAACTGTTTAAAAATGTTTATAAATGTTATCTCGATTTTGAGATAAAGTGGAGTAAATTATGAAAACAGGTTAATTGTTTAAAATTGTTTAAAAATATTATTTCGATGTTGATATGAAGTGGAGTAAATTATTTGAAAATGTTTTAATGAGCTTTCCGTTTGTTTGATATATATTTTTTTCTTACCTTCGTAAATTGGAACTGTGTGAGAAACACCGTCTCCGCTATCGAGAACAATACCGGTGGTTCTTCCGGATGCGTAAAGAGACAAAACAGCTTGAATAGCGACGTACATAGCAGGCGAATTGAAAGTTTCGAACATAATCTGAGTCATTTTCTCTCTGTTTGCTTTTGGATTGAGCGGTGCTTCTGTCAGCAGAACCGGATGTTCTTCAGGAGCGATTCTCAGCTCGTTGTAAAAAGTATGGTGCCAAATTTTTTCCATGTCATCCCAATTTGTCACTATACCATGCTCTATGGGATATTTTACTGTCAAAACACCTCTTTTGCTTTGAGCTTCATCGCCCACGTAGCTGTCCTTTTGTCCCATGCCAACCATTATTCCCTAAAATTTTAATTGAAACTAAATCATCTTTTGCTTCTCCGAATTCAAACCAAAGCAATTATCCTATTTTTTGGCATTTCAATCTTATCGATTTCAATACAAATAAAAATATTAATTAGAAATAGGAAGACGATGCGATCGAAAAAATTCTCAACTTGTACGTTGACGACAAAAATTTCGATGACAAAAAAATTCAATTAAAATAATGAATAAATTAAATTAATTTAATCAATTTAATTTTTTAATTTGATAGCAATGATCAATAAATCATCGAAATCCTTTGGGTTTTGTTGAATTTTTTTAGCTTTTGTTGTAACAATATTCATTTTTATCAACGAAACACCAAACCGAGATAAATTAATAATATAAAGGAAATTAGCAATTATAACAAAACTGTAACATGAAACAACTGATTGTTAATGGCAAATTTTTGTACTATTTGTTTAATTAATTTATTGTTTCTACAATTGATTTGAATTTTCGTTTTAACGAGAACAAATTCTAAATGAAGATGATAAATGAAAATTCTAAATGAGATTGATTTCCGAAATTCAATTTAATCCAATTCAACAACAAAGGACTTGAATGAAGTTTATTTTGAATTCTCCACCAAATAAATTTGATTTTTCAATGTAATTTTGTTACTTTTTTAATATTTTGAACTCTGTGAGAACAATTTCATAGAAAAATTCATCTTTAAATATTCTTATTGCAAAATATTGATTGAAAAATATCGATTTGTTCGAATTTTTGAAATTTTGTTGTTGTTGTTGTTGTTTTTTTTTTTTCAAATATTTTCGTAGGATACATTTGGACAAAGTGAATGAAAATAATTTTGACAAACCTGGTATCTGGGCCTGCCGACGATCGAGGGGAAAACAGCTCGAGGTGCATCATCCCCGGCAAATCCAGCCTTGCACATGCCCGACCCATTGTCAACAACCAGGGCAGCCACATCGTCGTCGCACATCGTAACTCACTGAGAAAATGATTTCGATCGATATATATTATATAAAATAATATCACGGAATAATAATCGAAGAAAAAACACGTATATTTTATTTTGAATAAGAACAACGACAAAACTTACGAAGATAGAAAACTTTTGAAATGGAAAAAACGAAGATTTTTGAAATATTGAACTTCAATCGAATTGACTAGAGACTCGTACACGAGTTGTTTCCACGTTGTACCTCGGTTCCTCGAGCAATGATGTGCCACTTGAGCAATACTCTGGCTTTATATCAACTCCCCTCTTCTCTCTTAACTATAAATGTTCTTGAGCTTATATGGTCAGAGTTTTGCACATGCTCCAGATAACGACTCAGTCGCATTTTCAACTTTTCATCCACCCAAACGTCATTTTTTTCTTTTACACTGATATCAAATTCAAAAAACTTGTTAACTTTTTTTTCAGTCCCCACTTTCGCAAGTGGAAATCCCTATGATTATCAAGCATTTAAATTCATATTAACGAGGTTCCAATGGGACAATAAACTTCGCTGATTAATTCGTTTTTTAATATTTACACCTTCGATTTTAAATAATAAAAATCTAAAAAGTTATTACTATTCCGTTTAAAACTTCCGTTTTTATCTGATAATTTCGAAAAAAATTGATAAGATTTTTAGAAGCTAAAATCGAGTTTAATCAATCATTTCTTCTAAATCTTTTCGGGGGTTTTTTTTTTCTCGAAAAAAAAAAAACATCTTTGTCACGAATATTTGTTCATTTTTAATCTTATTATCGTCTGTTTTGATCTAAATTAAAAAAAATATTTATATATTAATACGAAGTTCGATTTATCAAATTAACACGAACGATACAAAATATTATTTGACGAAGTTCTATCGCCATAATCATAATAGTATATACAAAATAACGGCAAAATGATCAAATACAATCAAGATCAAGATCATTCTTTGAAATTTTGCGTGATTCTTCTTGAACGTCGTATTATAATGTGTTAAAAATTAGAGAAGGTATCACCGTTTGGTAATCGAGATATTTAGTGTTTAAAAGGGCAACTTTAACACGAGGTCTTATGGGAAGTGACTAAAAAGACGATATTTAACAACTAATAACTCGTTTTCTAAGCGGTCAAACTTGATCAAATTTAACGCACAGTTGAGCATGATTGTTAAGAATATTCATACACGATTTTTTCAACAATTAAACTTGGAATCAATCGAACGCATGAGAAACGATCGAACTTCCTTAATGTGCTTAATTAGTAATAAAACCGAAGTCATAAATCAGTCGTGCTGAAATTTTGTTTTTCACATTTACGATTATTTCACGATTTTTCTTCGGCTGTTTCTTTTTTTTTAAATACTTTTTCCTCGTTCAAAGATATCGAAAAAAATGCTCCATTTTTAAACGTTCACCGCACGAGGCTATTAACCGGACGAGCACAGGATCCACGCAGTGAATGAAGTTTGCGACAACCAGAGCATAAACGCATTTTCTTCTCTCGTCTCCTTCTCTAGTCCAACACGAGAAATTGTACCGCAATTATAAAACGTTATTTTTTTTCGCCAATTTGCATTTGTAAATAAACGAAATTCCGATTAACACAATTTACAAATATTTTTTGAGCACTTTGCTGAAAAAAAAGGAAACATCTTTTAAGTTCTCGGATTAAATTTTTCGTGACCAATGCAAGTAAGTTCGAGACCGTTGTTTTTTTGTTTTTTTTCAATTTTTCTTCTCTCGCAAATCAATATTCATTGGTAAATAAAAATTGGTAAACAAAAAGTTGTAAATCGGAAAATGTATAAATTAAAACAAAATTCAACAATTTTGTAAAATATTGTTTTCAAATAAATCATTTTTGTATTGGAAGAAATCGCACTAGTATTAAAAATGAAGAGTATGAGCGAGGAAGAAAATTTTTCAAATGAAAATCCACTTGAATTACCATCTTTGCCGAATGGTTACACGCGCGTTCCAACCGAGAGAGAGGACCTTGACCTCGTTGAGAATCTCAGATGGACTATGACATTGTAAATATTTTCATGGTGAACTAGCTTCGGTCTGTGGATTTGATCGAAAACTGGAGTTTCGTTAAACATTTTCTTCCGTAAAAAGATAGAATTGCACAAAATCGAGCCAATGATTGACGATCGCCTTTCCTGATGCATTACAGCAAAAAATCTATTAAAAGAGAACATGAGATTCCATTTATATTTTTCAATGGATCATGCCATCAAAATAAGTTATCAATGTAAAATAAAAACTTTTTCAATATGAGATAAAAATTGGAATGGCCACACGTCCCGCAATCGAAAAACTCTGGACCGTGGTCCTGAAAAACTCTGGACGGTCGTGACCGTCAGCGGACTCCAGGGCATAACTCTGTCATTTTTGGTTGAAAATATTTTCAAAAATTCATTACAGTTCATCAAAATATGATTGAAACGATGTCACAATTTTGTTGAATTCTAATTAATTTTACCCACGAAAAAAAAAATCTTAAAGTATCACCAAAAATAAGCTTTCTTACGTGGTTTCCCCCCTTAAGAAGATTCATACGAATTTTTCAACAATTAAACTTGGAATTTATCGATCGGATGAGAAACGATCGAACCTCCTTAATCGGTTCAATCAGTTGGCAGAATTGAGGTCCACCATTTTTGTCCATAGCATCAATAAAGCAGCACCAATAAAAAAGAAAACAACTGAAAGCAAGGTCAATAAGTGTGGCTAATTCGATCGAGGCCTTAATTGTCTAAAAAAGAGTTAACGATCTCGTTGGGATAAAAAACCTTGAAGGTTCGAACAACTCATTGATGGGAACCTATAACGTCCGGTATGAATGGATTCTCGTTGATCGATATCTCCGTGTACTCGGCTTTGAAAGTTTAATCTTGTAGGCAAAACTCCAAATATACACGCACATGGACGCGAAGATTGTTCGATGGTCTCTCATAAGAGTATATGGTCCTGGGATTCGCTGTTCCGTAGACTAAACACGAGCAACATAGAGAAGAATCGTTATAAATCGCTGTATTACATACGTTAATTAACTGTTTGGCTAATTGCATTAATTAGGCTGTAAAGTCGTGCCTACTCCACTTCCCGGTATTCTTTACGGAATCATCAACAGAGTCGTACATTTTTTTTTGTTTTTTTTTCTTTCTACAAAACTATTTATCATTCAACCCTCTGTGACATTATGAAATGATTGATATAATTTTTCGTGATAAATATAGTTGCATCGGTACACTGTTTAATTCGAGCAGGAAAAACAAAAACAAAAAACTCAATTACAGATTCGTTAATTACATTCTCAAGTAATTACATGCCTTTTAAGATGCAACTAAGAGTTTTTTGCGTTGAAAATGTCAGAGGAAAAGAAATTCTTGTACTGGAATTGAATTTTTATCAAAATTTTGATGACCTGCTTTAAATAGTCAATTTTCTGGTTAAGTTTTTTTCAAACAAGATTTTCTAAAATGTAGGATATGGAAAATCAAATCTAAATCTTCTATTTTTTTAATTCAACTGATTCGATCGATCAGTTTTTGTAAAAATCAAATTATTTTCGTAATCATTTTCTATTTAACCGATTAAGTGTTGTTATTCTTATTATTAATGTTGTTATTAGTATTTGTTGTTGTCGTTAATTTTATTTGTCCCACAATCCAATCTCCTTCATTCTCGTTTGAAAATATTTTTCGAGAGCGTTGGCGCATCTGTAATATTCGGTGTCGGGACTATTGTACAATCGACAATTGGTGAATATTCTCGTCATGTCGGCAATAAATAATCTCCGGGTTACGTAGTATCGAGCTTTCAAACGATCAGTCATAGTTTTTAGATCTGTAAAGAAAAAAAAACAAACAAACAAAGATATTTAAAAGAATAATTGTGAGAATAAACATTTCGTTGAACGAATAAAATTCATTTGGTTGGACGGAAATATGGTCGATTGAATTATTTTGTTTTGTTGAATTGCGGATCTACATCATTCGATTGAAAAAAAAAAGTTGAATCGACCATTTATCGTCCGAAAAAAAGAATTTTGTTCGTTCAACGAAATGTTTTTTTTTTTCTGTCTCAGTGCATAAAATTGAGTGTAAAAAATAAAAAGCACAAAGATTTACCCATAGGATATTTAATGTGATCGTAATAATCGGGCACGTCGTTTTTGTCGACGGGTTTAAGGAACGGCCACGCGGTGCTGTGATTTTTAACGCTGTTGAGAACGTTTTTGAGGGCGTTGTAGAGGGAGTCAGTGATATCGAGACACGCTTCCATGGGTTCGGGTCCTTGGGTACCTTTGGCAACTCCCCTCGTCCTAGTTTGCGAATAACTTTTCCATCCGGTTTCTCGAATACCGGGAATAGATTCAACGGGTATGCCACGGACGCCCTCTTTGAAGCAAGTGAGACCGGGATGTACTTTTTGTATTTCCTGTTGTCTCTGTTGTATGAGTTTCTTGATAATTTCCTTTTGTTTTCTGATAACAGCGGTGAATTCGGTGTAAACTATTCTGGCGTTGAATTCGCAGTGCATGAGAGTCGCTCCTTCGTAATCTTTGATGTAACCTTGATACATCGCACGTGGTAATTTAATGTCTTTGGTAAATCCTTGCTTTTTGAAATAACCGATCGCAAATTCATCGGCGAATGTTAAAAAGTGTAACATGTTGTTTTTAATGTGATAATCTTTGAGCATGTTCATGAGATGTGTCCCGTAACCCTTCACCTGTTCCTGGCTGGTAAGGGCGCAAAAAACAATTTCCGTGAAGCCTTGGGTCGGAAACATTCGGAAACAAATACCACCGATCGGACGGCCGTCTTTGATGAGGGCGAGGGTTTTGTGTTTTGGATCGAAAACCAACTGGGATATATATTCTTTGGGCATTCGCGGCAGCTGATGACTGAATACATTGTGAAGGCCGATGAGCCAGAGCATCGTTTGCTTGGTTACCGGTTGGGTAAGGCTGTTTCCGATCAAATGAAACTCTATGATTTTCCGACTCTCCTCGAGTTTGGCGGTTTCGTCGCGCGGTGCGTTTGGTGGAAACACGGCGTCCGGTCCGCACATGTAATTGGGATCGTTGATCGTCGCCACTATTTCGGCAACGGTATCCTCCGGCAAATCTTCGAAGGCTTCCTCGTTCCTTCGCCTTTTAGCCTCGGTTTTACCCTCGCTGTGAGATCTCTTATCGTGAATCTTTTTCATTCCCGGACTTATGTTTATCGTTGTAAAATTGTCTTTGTCGTTGGGAGTGACTGTTACTTTTTCAAACTCGCCGGTGGCGACGCCCCGCGAACGCACCAAATTGCCCTTGGACTCGAGGGCGACTTGTAAATGCGGCGGTGGTACTTGCTTGAACTCCGGATCCCATATCGGCGAATTGTCCGAATAAATTTCAACCTCGAGCATTGATAAAAATTTGGGAAAATGCGTCAGTACCAAGACTCGCTTCTCCGGTGACATACGGTCTCGCTCACCGTGACATTTGTCCATTAATTGACGACAAACCGACTTGAATACCGCCTGTAACATCGTACGACCGAAGACCAAGGTCGTGTCGTAGTGCGGCAGCGAGTCGCAGAATGCTGGAACGTGACAAAATACGAGCCATCTCGTGTAATTTATTTTGTAAGCCGGTGCCTCGTCGGCGTTGACGCTCGTTCGACGAGCGCTCGGAGTCTCGAAGTTCCAATGATTCAAACAGTGCAAAAACATCTTAGCCAGATCGTACATCGCCTGCCATTCTCTCTGGGACAAATGCCCGAATTTGTAGAGCACAAAATTAGTTATCGCTTTCGCTATGCTCGGCCTCTCAAACGGCGGCTGTCCCAAAGGACCTTCGATCGTTGGTTTTGTCATCGACAATATGCACTTCCGCAACAGTTTGAACAAGTAATAATACACTTTTTTAGTATCCCCGTCCTCCTCCCTATGCATTCCCATAAAAATATTGTCAACGTCTACCACCATACCCAACAATTTGTTTATTTCGTCGTCCGATTGAGTCGGCAAGTGCGTTATGTGGTTCTCCAGAACGTGCGTACAACTTCTACAAGGATCAAAGAAATTCGTCACCGGCAGTTGCATGTCATTCTTCGGTGATTTAGTCAACGGTTGACTGTTCTTCCAACCGTTACATTTGCAATCCTCCACCTGGCAGGCGCTATAATTTGCAAGTTTCAACAATTTCTTCAGCTGCGGCCAATTGAAAACTTGCTGCTTGCGCTGCTGAATCCGCTGGAGATTGTTCTGACGACTCGCTTGGTCCGTACTTCTCGGCGAATTAGACTCGCCGCCGCTTGCCAAATTCTGTGACGTACTCGTCACCGAATTACCCGCTTCGTCCATCGTCGAACCTCCTAAACCTCGAGTCAATTCATCCGCCGACATTCTCCTTATTTTTGCCGTTTATTCGCCAATTCTACCTTCCCTCGACCGTTTCCATCCTGGCTCGATCTCTTCTCAACCTTTTTTGCTCAAATTGTTGCCGTGCGATTGACGCAGAGCATCAAAAAGTACAATACATTGCAGATATTTGTGCTGCGTTATCTAAAAATGAAAAATTAGACTATTGAAATTTTGGACTTTTAATACTAAAACATTGAACTGAAATTATTCGCTCAAAACTGACAGCTTTTTACCTTTGTAGGATTTTCAACTTATTTTCTAACAAGTACTTTCGAGGTTATGTGAGATAGCGTAACAACGTTGAGTTTTTTTTTTGTCAGTCAACTCTTTTACGTACGTTTCCTATTTTTCGAACTTGATTCCGAGAAATAAAAAATTTTCTACTACTCTCTAATAATAGGTTTATTCGAAGGTTTGAAAAGTTGGGCGATATTTACAAAATCGATTGTCAATCGTCAGTTTTCTGGGTAAACATTAGTAGAACGTTTGAACAGAATAATGAAAAATATTCGCTATTCATCTGTGCCATTTGTAACGACGTCAAAATCTTTTTAGTCTTCACATCCTGTTTTATTTACTTCTCGTTCATACGACAACAATTATAGTGTAGAATGGTTTTTGCGTCAACTTACCCCAGTGCATTCAATGAAATCCTTTCAATATTCCGTAACTATTTCATCACAATTGTTGCCTGACGTCGTTTATTTTCACTTAACTTTTGTCAGTTTATTATATTCGACTATTTTACGTCAAACATTCGGATAATAACTTTGACCGTTCATCTCCCAGCCACCCTCATCCTTCTCTTTTGAGTTTTGACTAGTTGGTTGGGCCCTCTGTGAGCAGGGAGTTCCAACCTGGCCACCAGCAAAAATGTTTCGGCCAACGTTCGATGTAGCGCTGGTAGTAGGTGTTTTACGCTTCGGGATGGTCGATAACGTTGGTTTTTTATTATTTTTTTATTTTCCAGTAAGTTACGGAATCGGTTATGTATAGTTGGCAAACGCAAATGACCGACTGAGCGCACTGTCTCACCGTTAGATGGCGCTGCCATGGTATGATAGCGGCAGTCACAACATATGTGAGTAGCTAAATTTGAATGAAATACTAAATTACGGTTCATACGAACTCTTGAAACACAAGATGTATTATTTTGATCACTACTATACAATTTGCATGATTTAAAATATATCTGCGATTGATAAGTAACGTCAGATCGCAAATCGTGGGCAGCCTGAAGTTACTTCCGTACGACACGGTTCAAACCGAGTTTTCCGAAGGATTTTTTTCGTTTCATTTTTTCAGGAAATTATGAGTTGAACGGTTATAAAGCGGCGCAGTAATTAAATATTGAATATTAAAAACTTCGAAAAAATTGTGCTTCTCACAATTATACCGTGTCTTTTTTCAAGGAGGGCAAAAAAAGGTTGCAGAAAGGCTGTCCACCTTATCATTGTCACCCTGTATAATTGTATAATTGTCACATGACTGAAAATGTTAATTGTCGCGACATGCAAACCGTTACTCAGATGCTTTAAGTGTATATAACAGCGTTGGCAGATGTATGGAATATTACGTCATCGTTTCGATCTCGCTGTGGTGTATACTGTCTTCTTTGTTTTCTGTTCTTTTCGTATATAATTTTTGTCATTGACCGTCTCTGTCTCCTATTCGTTTATGAAACGATATACAGGATGTTCCAAAACTAGAACAACCTGTTAACTTATCGGATTCGTGTCGAACATGTACATTTTTTAATTGTGTTTGTTTCTCGTATACCACAATCGTGGTTGTAGTACATTGTGTATATACCAAGGAGGCAAAGTGCGACTTTTGCCGTGCGCGGCGTTAGTTGCGCAGTTGCGCTCGCTTCGAGACTCCAAGGTACGCGCGCTACTTCGTGTAACGAAACCATGGTTTCCGCGGGTTTTCGAGGGTTTTCACGGCGTTTACAGTCACAGTCTCCATGTCTACAGTATGTAAAGCAGGTGTTTTTAGCAACTGTCGATTTGAATCGGTGGTTGGGGTCACGTGAAGCGGCATTTTGCTTAAAAGCGATGATTCGATAGTGAACTTTCAATTCAACTCGAATCTTTGTAGTTGAAAGTGCTGCTTTTCGTGTTCCCCACCACCGATCTATTTCGACGGTTGCAAAAACACCACTACATACCGTAGACACGCTCGAAAAAGCGAAGCGTGGTTCCGTTATGAAAATAATTTTATTTC
The DNA here is from genome assembly GCA_013761285.1 of Campoletis sonorensis. Classification (NCBI taxonomy): domain Eukaryota; kingdom Metazoa; phylum Arthropoda; class Insecta; order Hymenoptera; family Ichneumonidae; genus Campoletis; species Campoletis sonorensis. The sequence goes on from JACEOJ010000137.1 coordinate 767,917, forward strand.
TTCGAAAAAATCATAACGAAGAACGAAATCTTCAACGAGCAGTGAGTGATAGGAAAGTGCGGTTAGGTTTGCCAAACGTATCAGCTGTTTACGCGCGTCCATCCCAAATCTGTCGGAGCTGTTCGCGTTTTTTTACCGGATATTGATACTTTTGCGAAACGTAGTGGTCGATCTACGAAGTGAAGTTTAATTTTTTACAATGTCTGAGTCACCAAATTCCGTATTTCTTAGTTGAATTAATCAGTGGTTAAACTTCGATCAAAAAACTTCCGATCGCCTTTCTCCATAAAAGGAAATGCTGTCACATCTAATAACTCTCGATTTATCGTCAATTTTGGTGCGCAGGAACGAAAGGTCAGTATTGTTAAAATGTTGGAAATGGGTGGATACAGTGTTTGTCTCAAAACGTTGAGAAATTAGATTCAAAAGTTGGATTTGTCGTTATGGAAGTTGTTGTAATTTTTTTTTTCTTCGACGCTGAATTAGAGATGAAAAATAACGATAATATCGAATGTCGACGAATATTTTTGTTTGACGAACTATGCACGTATCGATATGTGTTATTATTATTTGAACGCATTCTTGGATCGCTCTGTATATCGCTACATGATGCAATTACTTTTTGGTCCTGCAATTCCCTTGCCCCTTGATAAAGGATGAATGAACGTCTTTTCTTTACGGATATGCGAAGCCATTACAAACAAACGAAGCAATAAACGATCTCGCCTCGAGACTAATGTGAATTATGAGTCACTTGTGGCAACGATCTTTTGCGTCCCTTTCGATTTGTTACAATTTGCATAAGTTCAAAGAGCTACTCGAGGTGAAACGATTACGAGAATCGTATGAGTGAATCTTCAGCGTCTTTCTAACTCTCAGTCAACACGACGACGTAACCGATGAAATTGTCGTGCTTAATTAATAACTCTCATACTCCTCTCCTGTTTCACTAAACGCCTCCATGTTATTAGACTATTAAAAAAAACATCTTCACGAACCCCAACACAGGCGTAAGATTTGTTATTATGATGACAGACGTTTTTTTGTTCTTTGATTACTCTTTCGAAGCCAAATTTCGCGATGACACATCACCCAGTTCGAGTCGTTTCTCGAATCCACCCTCTTCCAAACGACGTTAACGATATTTTTGAGCGAGGCGCGGATTTTTTAAATTTATTTATTTACTTACAATTTCGACTTTGCTCAAATGGATATTTTTAAAGAATAACATAGAAACGGAAACAGCGGAGAGAATGAGACCAGTCGCTTTTTATGAGCTGTAATGAAAGATGACCAAAGTTTATGCTTAGGCTGCATCGTTTCGTGCTTTGCTTCCGAGAAAACTTTTAGAGACTATTTTTCTGCAATGTTCGAGAAATATTCAGACTCGTTCTAATTTTACTAAACCCTTGGTTTTTTTATTTGATGCAAGGATTTTAAAGTGGTATAAATAACTTGTTGATATTCACAGCTCGAAATAAGAAATATAAATACGACCAAAATATTCATTCGAAGCCTTTCATTCGATCAACAAAATATTATTGGATAATAACTAGATTTTTGTTATTTCAACAGTGTATCCTGAATGACAGCAAAAATATAATGTTGAAATGAGAAAAGTTTTATTGTTAACGAATAATATTTAATTGATCGTGTTTTTAAAAAATGAACCATTTTTTTCGACAGTTTTGTAGTAATGTTGCCAAATAGCCCCAAATTTTTCGATGATAGTATCACTCGGTTTTTAATAGATCAATTGAAAAGTTCAGACTGTGATACGATGTTTTCTTAATGGAATATAATTCCAAATATAAAATTGTCGATAAATCATATTGAGTCAGATTCGCTATCAAAATCCCCGTAACAGAGACCCAATTCTCGATTCGGTTGGTGCACACGTTGACCTGAGTAACCCGAGAGATTTGAGAAACATTGCGATACATTGATAAATAACTGCGAGACAGTGGTTCACAGTTACTTCAAAGTGATTGAATAAGTATGAAAAAAAAATCTCATATTTTTTTTTCCTTCGGTCCACTTTGAACACTTTGAACAAAAAGTAAAGAACGTTATTCATATTATTTCAATTCTATTTTCTTTGCTCAATGGATAATAAAGTATCGTAGTTTAATCTGTCCATTGAGTTTCGTGAAAAATGTTTCCAGTTGTTTGTGAAACTGATACGAGAGAGTCGAGAAAAATCACACCCTGTTTCACTTCCTCAGTTTAGTACAACGAAATCCGAATAAATTTGCTCTATTGTTCATAGTTTGCTAATGCTATGTGTTTCCTATGAAACGTGTTTATTTTTTCCCCTTTTTTTATATCCACATGGTGAAGTTTCTTTAGTCATTCGAACAGCTGAAAACTCGTAATCATGATCTATTTGTGGAATTCGCACATCGCTCGTTTCCGCCTAGAGAACATTGTATATATACGTGTCTATTATCTTTGGTTTCCGTGTGTTTAATTCACGATCTAACGCACTTTTCACAGCATGGATTGATAACACTGCAGTGCTTTGTTGTATTCTGCAATAAAACTACAACTCCACTCCCTCTATCGTTATTCGTTTTTCCCCACTTTTACTCTCTAACTCGATAATCTATCGTCATACGTTTACGTCTGCCGCTGGACATTATCGCAACAACTGTTTTCCCTACAATTATTCGGATGTACAGTATTTCCATATAAGGGATATAAAGTTAAATATTTGAACGGGGCAAATATACAGGTTCATATCGGATAAATAAGCTTAAGGGAAAAGATTCATTAGATGAATTCATTTGTAAAATCAAAAACTTGTGCAACCTTTTGCGCCATAGCGACACTAGGTCACGCCATCTTTCTTTTTTTAGTTTTCTTTTTTCACTATAATGAAACTGCTATTATAACAAAAATACCATATTCGTTATCCGTTAATTTCGCAAATACCACTTGCAAATCAATAGTCCAAGTTCGTACTTTTTTGAATAAAAATATTATTTTCCACTTAATTCTTGTGCCCATCGGAATAGCAATTTTTTCACAACCTTCATACACTTCTAAAAATGTTACGGAATTTTTTAAATATTTTTCGTACGGTGGTTTTTGTTTTGAAAATATGAAGAAACAATGAATTTATTATCTCATCGAGCGCATGAATAATCCTTGAGTACTAAATTTGATATCAGATGATGTACTTGAGGATAAATTACAAAGGGTTCATTGCTCAACATTAAAATATTCATAAATGTTCACGTCAATTATTCTTTTACATTATTCGTTGTTATATTTATTTTTGTTATGTTGATTTTTCGGAATAAATGTAATGAACCGCGTGTTTCTCAGGGTTTTAAATGAAGTGAACGAATTGCGGACAATATCATTGAGGCCAGGATCATGAGTCAGTTGATTCGGCCTAGAATGTTTCATATACAAAATATCGGTAATCGTACGAATTTGAACGTATTACGTGACCCGCTAAGCGTGAAACGGGCCAACAAATCGAATAAACCCGTGCGTGTAGGTTTATTCTCGCCTCGATGATGGCATCGCTGTTACACACATTCCCATCAGTAACTCAAACGCGTTTTGTTCTTAGGGATCTCTTCTTTTATTTCTCTTATTTATTTTTGAAATGATTTAATGCTTTATATCATTGGAAACAAAACGTTATTTCTGTTTTACACAATCCGAGCATTGCTATACTCTATTTTCGTATATTTTTATGTAGAAAATTGAAACACAAAAACTCGATCAATTGGAAACAATTGAAATAATTTTTGATAAATTATATTTACTCACTTAAAAGTATACAATGACTTTTTTTAATTACATGTACTTTTCCGAAAATTCATTTCGTTCAGTTTTTAGATCGTCTTCAAATGCTTGTTATTGTTTGCAATACTAAAAATATTTGTTTGCAGACCTATTTTTTCAGCCTGATGCTAATTATCATGATTACCATTGATTTTTTTTTGCACTGACTAATAAAAAGTAGATCGATATACAAAGTCATGCAATTCTCTTGCTTCGTCTTTACCTCCTCTTACGTGGGCACTTTATTCAAGAGTTTCAAAGACTCTTCAAAATGATGGTATATTTAAAGTATGTTTATCCACGAAATGTATATCATTATGCGATTCGTGAATTTCCGTTTTCGACAAACTTAAACGGTGACACGCGCATGCGTACAATACGGAAACACCGACGCCACGAATCCGCGGTTGAATTCTATTTCTTCGAAAAGTAAATCGTGCGTCGTCGAAAGATGACGGAATTAGCGAAAAATAAATCGATGCATTATTAACGTCGTAGCAATTAATGGATCGCTGAGATTCGAAAAAGCGTCGAGGACCAAATAATTTTGAAACTATTCTAGTTATTTTTTTTCTCCATTCATTTCGTATACTTCGTAGAACGCATAGAAAGTATTCCGTACACAAAAATTGATGAACAACTTCGTACAGATTTTTTCTAAAATATGCTTTTTTAATTGGCAGCCACGATATCTGAATAATCAGTTGGCCGTTTGACTTGAAATTTTATCTACATCTTCCCTACATTGTATTCCAGCAGTGGCATCCGAGTTTAGCCAAAAATAATTGTTATATTTTGTTTTATACCCCGGAGAAAAGAAGAAAATATAGAATAGAGAATAATAATAAATTCGGTTTTTCGGTTCGGGACACGTTTATCAGATTATAAAAAAAAAAAAAAAAAAAAAAAAAAAAAAAAAAAAAAAAAAAAAAAACTGGAATAGTTCTAAACTTAGTTTGTGCAGAAAATCATTTTTGTGAGCGGTATTCTAGATAACAATACGACTTAAACTGCGAAGTCATTAGCGTATGCGATTTACAGTGGAAACTGGTTCAGGATGACCATCAGCTTTGACTTCCGACAATCGTAGGCCTTGCTATCGAAAGGTTTTGTTATGTTCACAGATCTTCAAGTCTTCGATAAATTAAATTTACGATAATGCGAATTTTGCTCAAATTAAATGGCTCTCGTCAGTTCCTCGATTTGCATCGCTAGCTCAATTTCTCGGTATTCCTTAAACTGAATTTATGAAGAATGAGCAGTAGAATGAGAAGATATACTCATAGTGACGATATAAAGTGAGGATTTTCGTAACTGGTCGAGAGGTGAGAAAATTTCTGGGTATAGAAAAGAGAATCGAGATATACGAACATGAGGAACGAAACGGACTTCGTTTCCGTGTCACGAACATGTGGATCTCGTTTGAATGGGAACGAAAGTTCTCGACTTGCATCTTCTGCTAGTTTTTCGTTAGTGTGTGAATCACTCGCAGTAAAAGTACCAAAAAGAAATGAAGATGGAGATGAAGTGAGAGAGAGAGAGAGAGAGAGAAAGAGAGCGAGAGAGAGCATATCGGCTAATAAAAGACTTATAAACGAGTTCCTACCAATGTAACGTTTGAACCTCTTTCGGATACGCCCTTTTCATTCTCAATAGTTAATTTATTTAGAGACTCAAGAACAGGACACGATGTGAGGAAAAAAGTGTGACGTACGCGTTTCTGTTCAAAGCAAACGAGAGTAAAAGCCCACGAGAAATGATGCATGGATAAAAAAGTGACTTCTACATGTAAATGCAAACCCCCATTCGCATCTGGCTTTTCTCGTATAATTATGACTGCAATTGCGATTGAATTTGATCCTCTGAAACTTGCTGCTTTTCGTTCGACGCACATTTTTTTTCTTTCGGTTATGAACTTAGCAACTCTTTTCGATGACGAATAACTCTTGCATATTTTGAAATTTTTTTGGGTTCTTTACACCCATCCTAAAAATCGGATTTTTGAACTTTTTTTTACAATAGATTTTTAATTTTTAAAGATAGGACAAATAATAGATTAATTGTCAAGAGTTAATTAAATCGGAGATGGAAGATCATCTACAACCAAAAAAAAAAAAAAAAACAGCCAAACTGATTCAACCGGGATCCAGTTAATTCGAAGAAATTTTATTCCTCGCGAAAAATTGTGTTTTACACCGAAAAAAATGTACATTCGGCGATGCAGATTCGCACATTGGTGAATATTGATTCAGCCGAGGAGGTTACGAAATACTACCACATGTTTTTTCTTGAGAGTAATTTTATCGCAATTATTGCCGTTGGAAATTCACAGGCAAAATTTTTATCCACTCTATTTTTTTCGTTTCAACTTGTTAATTTCATAAGAATGCACGATCTTTTGAGAAACTTTGAACGATTGCAAGTTCTTCTTGATAATACCAATTTGATTTTGAGCCTTCGACCATTTTGGAGATTTAATTACATTCTCGAATTCATGAAAATAAATCGTTCTGTTATTGGGTAATCAAGATCCTAGCATACACATTGTACAGCGCACTTGACGGTCATCCGATCACGATTGAATACAATTACATAGGGAAACTTCATCAAGATTGACGATCAAGTTCTCGATCTATTCATTGATCGAGGCACCAATGCGAATAGAATCCATTTTCGCTTGACGGCTACCCCTTAATTTCATATACGCTTCTTTCCCACGGTCAGGCCTGGAAGTGTTAATCGGTTGTGACAGCTAACAATTTTTAATGCTGCAACGAAAAATAACTTCAACAATGTTTCAATAAAAACGATTAAAATAGGAGGAGACTTAGGTTGATTAATTTGTTTAAATGAGTTCCAAGTATCAATTCGACGGAGAATTTAAACTACTCCATAATTTTCGAACGCAATGGGTCGATAATCAAAAGCTGAGGAAATATCGAAACATTCAATACCGAGAAATTTAGTTACGATGTTCGTCATATTTGCAAGTTGCGGGTATTGTTATACGGGAAACAACGAGGTGTAAAAATTAATGGATTCTATTTAAAAGTAGCGAAAATAGAAATAAAATATTAAATATTAAAATAGTGCTCTTACGGTGTGCATCAGTACAAAATAATGGATTTGGTATATTTTTGAGAGTTGACATCTCCATTTTCAATTGTTTTTAAATGACAGGATTCATTTAATCGATTATTTCGTAATGGGACATATCCTGGAGAACTCATTAACAGTTTTCAACTTGAAATTTCGTATTGACTTAAGTAATTTTTGATATATCGGGTATTCATTTTTACAGATAATTTTTACAGATATTTCCGTTCATCCACAACAAAAATTTGGTAAGATATCAGACATTTTTTATATATTTTTTAAATTATAGATAGAACCTCACAATGAATGAACGGAGTAAGTACGTGTGTATGTATATCTGTGCACTTCATGATCCCAAAATCGTTATATCGTCATGGCCTCGGTCTTATCTGCGTTACAACTGAGAATTAAGTGATAGGATATCTGCCACTTTTAATTACTCATCTTAGTGAGTTTTTATATATAGGATTAAATTTTTTTTTTTCTACGATGTCCCCTATTTCGTTGAACTCTTTCTCTGTCCTTTTCGATGCCTTCGATTATTCTATTTGACGAGATGAAGCGAGATTCTGTCGAAGTTGATGATGGGTCGAGAGTTGAGCAGGGGCTCCTGAGGAGAACCGCGCGCGGCGTCGGTGGCTGCGCCGCGACTGCTCCGCGCGCGTCTCTCGACCCCTTGCGTCTGGCCGCGGAGGCGCGCGGAGTAGTAACGCGATCACAACGACGCGACGTTTGTTGCGAGAGGAGGATGAAAGAGTGGGAGAGAGCGAGGAAAAACGTGGGTAAATGAAAGACGCGTGAGAAAGAAGGATACGAAGAGAAAAATAGAGGGAGAGATTGGAGGAGAGAGCAAGAAGGAAGGAGAGATGAGAGAACCGCGAGAGCCGGATTCGCGAAGGTCTGTGGTAGGGAGAACGAGCCAAAAGCGCTTCGCGGAGTTCTCAGCAGAGATCTCGGGAACTGTAGGCTCAGTAGGAAAGGACAGAAATAGAGAGATGGAGGAAGAACGATGGAGAAAGCAACAGTTATGGAGAGAAAGAGCGAGAATTATACGAAGTTATAACTATCGGAACAAAAGCCGCGAACCAAAGTACTAGCAAGACGAAGACTAACTGTACAACGTGCTTCGTTGCGCTGGAGAGAGAAAGAGATAGCTAAGGAGAGAGGAAGGGAGACGGATATAGTTTCGTAGCGAGTAACAGCGAGTCAAACGAGCACAGGAGCGGGAGGGGGGAGGGGACAAAGTGTGAGAGAGATGGAAAATGCGCGCATGAGTCCTCGTGGTAGGGGAAATCACCGGGGCTTTTGAAAAAGTTTTATCTTGCCGGCGCGGACCGTCTCGCAGACGCTACCGAACGCCGGTACGGTGTGTACGGTGTCACTGGACTTTATATATTATAATACGAACATTTCTCACAATACCGATCGTTCTCGTCGTCATCTTCTTCGTCGTCGCCGAGACACTAGACGACGGGGATTCCGCACAATCGTGTTTTTCTCCCCCATTTTTACGCCCTGGACGAATTTTCATATCGTCTAATCGGTAGTGAATCGTTATTTGCAATTCGTACTTTGTCATTCGGGTGACATCGCCGCGGTTACATCTCGCGAGACTACATTTATTTCTTAACATTCATCTTTATTATTATGATAATTTTTTATTTGACCAATGCCATTTAGAGATTATTAAAGCTGATTATTAATTCGTGGCGACATAAAACATCGGGAGTTTCCTCCCGTTTGAGCGACATGACCCATCGCACCCGGTGCTGCTGACCTCATACGCGAGATCGTGGATCTCGTCCAGCTCTGCTCGCAACGCGTTTACACTTCAATCCCGAAAAAGTGTCGCACGGTTATATTAAGTTGATTTATAAATCTTCAGGGAGAAATAAATAATAATAATACGAAGAGTAGGAATCGAGTCGGTACGGACTACGAAAGATCGCGACACGCGAAAGCTCAGGAGACGATATGGGCGGTAGTAAAAATGTGTTTATTAAGAGTGCGGTGATCCTGATCGTCCTGGGTGTCCTCGCTGTTAACGGACATGAGGTGAGTCACTCTTGGAACAAAAAAAAACATCAAATTATAAATTTGCTAAGTATTGACTATCGACTCGATCAACGCGGAAATGCGATAATGTGGGAAGATCGGAGTGTCGAGGTTTCCAAGGCCACTTAATTCGAATATCTCATATTTCATTGAAACATTATGCCTGTAAGCCTGTGTTTTTGCCCACGAAGGAAAACACACATTTTTTCAAAGATATATTTATAATCCTTTTACTGAGTTGCTTCTATTTGTAAAGAAACGTTTAACTTTGCTTCAGGTATATTAACATTTTCATTTTTTATCTTTACAACTAAATTGTTATTTCAATTGTTCGCGACATTATAATTATTTACAATACTCATCTACGTGCAAACAAATCACCGTGATTCGATCGATTCAGCAATTGGTTGATCGTTATAGCTTGAAAAAAGTTCATTGTTTTAATTCAGTGAACTACACGTGGGGATTACTTGACGTAACCACTCGGAAATCAACAACTTGCTGCACCAGAGTCTCTAAATTCACGAATTTTAATGCGATTAAACAGGGAGTTTTGTATATTGTAATTCTCGTTTAATTTTTTAAAATAAATCTCTCGTATATATTTTTAATCGGCATACCAAACATCAGTATTTCTGTCAAAACATAATTATTTTGCGGTACGAATAATAATACGGAATAATGTGCAAATTGTTTCGGAAGAAAACTGGATAGTGGCTCGGTAATGATCGAAAAATTTACAACGATAGTTTACGTAGTGCCGAATGATTCTGGTCTGGTAAAAGTTTTATTTTCCAATCACGAATTAAGTTGATACAGTTTCCCAACGTGATATTGAGGGGAAAAACTAATTTTGTTTCAATAATAATGAATTAATGTTTTGGTAGGATTAAAAAAAAAGAAAAAAAAAAATCGTCTACATAATTTGTTGCTTTGAAACGAAATCAACGTAGTCGTCGAACTAAGAGATGAATTTGTTCATAAATCGTAAAATGTGAATACATCGTATCATGTTGCGAGTACTCAACACTTTTTCAGTCAATAAATATCGGAATTTAGAGTATCTTTGTAACTTCCGGTATCTCGATGGCATTGGTGCCTCCTACACTTTCTCAATTTTGTTGAAAATGTTTGAAAATATTATAGAAAACGTAAGTTCATAGGCGTTGAGTGTTGATTCAGTTAGTATTACTATGTATGTCATCTTTCTGTGTTACAACCGTGTCCCTGCATATTCATAGCTTGCTGAATAATGAGATTCTAGCTCCTTAAGCATTTTCTCTTTTTTCATATGCGTTCTTGTTTTTATGCGTTTTTGTGTGAGCTTCGTGTTCCTTGGTTAGGCCCGGTGACCTTTTGCAGATGAAGCATATACATATAGTGAATCTTCTTTTTTAATATATTTTTTTGAATATGTGTCATGATCGCTATACCATTCCAACGTTTGACCTTACGCATCATCTTCGCTCTGTGATTACGACAGGTTCTCTCGAATTTACATAAAGTTTCTTGCGCGAAGTTCAACATGAAAAATCTTATCCTCTCTTATTTATTTCGTGTTTTTTTTTCTCTATACATATGTAGTGTTATTATCGTGGTTGCCTTCTGGCTCGAAGCACACATTCTGGACACACATGTTACCCCCGCGATTCACTTAAAAATCAGCGAAACTAAATAGAACTATATATGATTTGACCAAACTGGCTCTTATCAATTAATCAAATATAACTTCACTTGATAACACGATTTTTTTTGTCTTTCAACCTAAGCTTCTATCACCAGTGACTGTCGAACTTCCCATGAGAAATATTCTTATAAATACATGCATTGTTTCATGTCACCTATTTTAGAATATTTTATAACATATTTGGCAAACACGCCGAGGCACATACGTACAGCTACACATGTTGAATTTAGATTCGAATCTTTACATTAATTTTCATCAGACTGGTCATGATTTTTCAAAAGTTATTGACTGATGTCTATTTGTCAAAAAAAAAAAAAAAAAAAAACATTGACCGGCTTCAAGCTCCAATAGTTCTGCCTCGAAAAACGAAAAAATTTAAGAAAAACCCATATTTATGAATTTAACCTGTAAAGAAAACGAGAGATTCACTAGGCTCAGCAATGCGAATGTGGATTAAGAGCCATTCGCTAAAGGTTGACGGAATCGATCAACGATATTGAGAGCCATGGAGAGAGGAAGAGAGAGGGAGAAAGAGAGAGAGAGAGAGAGGGAAAGCAGCAGAGAAAATTTCGTAATTACAAAGTTTTTTTTGTTTTCATTTATTTCTATTAATTAATGGAAAACATGTGATTAGCCAATTGCTAAAATCATATCATCGCGTCTGAACCGAAGCTCGAGCGAGTGATTGAATATTTTTCAACTCTTCATTGGCAACTTCCGATAATATTTAAAAGTTTTACATGCCTTTCGTACACGCTATGGGTGCATATATATATGTGTACACATATACATATGAGGTCGATAGTGACTGTAGATCATCGCGATATCGACTTATCTTTAACGCAGCCAGGATGGCCCAGTTTCATCGGTTTTCTTTGCAGGCAAGTGATAAATACATGAGACGCCTAGACGTGCCAAGACTTCTGTCATTTTTTGCTGGCGCGTTGTGACTTCGTAAAATGTTAATTTAGTGTGGAATAAAGACGAAAATTTTGTTGCTGTTAATTGTCAGTTCTTGTAATCGAAATAATTCGACACGTTAAATGGATATTGGATACAAATTTCATCGTGAGTCAAGTGACTGTTGCGCCACGTTGAAAAACGACATATCATAATTCCGATTTGCAACAGTTTTTTATCGAAGCCAATGAAGAGTTGTATTTACTATATCTATGGACGCGTTAACGAAGATGAGATAGATGCGTAAGTTGAACGAAACACACCAAGTGCGATATCCCGGCGTGATACCATATTGTGTAAATTCAAATGCAATTGTGCGGTGTGTGAGAGCAATTTTAAATTATACGAGTTTCATGTGTTTTTATGATGTTTATTCTAAACCGTTGACGTTTTTATAATCATCGACAAATTTAACATCGATAGATTCGTTTCGAGTTTCATTGGAAATTGTTTTATTACTTCGCATCTCTTTTTTATATTTCTATTGACCCTTTGAGCTTGGAGGGACTTACGTTGACCCACCCCTTTTTTTCAGTTCGTGCAAAATTTTAAAACGATTCGCCATCCGGTATTCGAGTTAATGACAATCGAATGTTGCCCAGTTTTCCCGCGTTCTTTTAAGTAGAAAAACTCATTGTTCTCGAAATAACTCCGAAATATTTTCACATGTAATTTTCTACTTTTCCTCAATTACAAAGGATCATATTGCGAAGTCTGTGTAAAAACGTCAAAAAATTTGACCGTGAAGGTCCATCGACATAAAGTATACGTTCTGTGTCTCTTGATTATGGCAAAGGTCGTTGTTTCTTCAAATCTAAACACCATGATGGGCATGACAGGGATGTAAAGGTCGTTGTTTCTTCATCCTAAACATCATGTTCGACATGGCAGAGATGTAAAGATGTGGGACAGTCAGCAACGTAAGGATCGGAATGGCAGTTCTTTCACAAACTCAATACAGAACTTTATAGAATTATTTCAAAATTATACGTAACCTTGTTTTTGTTTAAAAAATAAATTAAAATCAAACACGTAATTTCAAATTCGCAAGTACAGAGTTCCGATTCGTAATCAGTGACCGCAAAGCAGATCGTCTCAAGGAATATTCGTTCGGGAATATAATTAAAAAGAGAGCACAGATCTAGAGACCCGTCAATTCGTACTAGAATACATTATACCTGTCCATTTATATGTATTTATGTATAATTCATGCTGCAGTACCACTTGATTGTCGTCAGGGATCGAATACCCCAGTGCCGTACTCGACGAGTGAATGACTCTATTTGTAGCCAGTTACTGTTCTCTCCCTCCCTCTCTCTCTCTCTCTTCTGTTTTCTCTAGATCACTGTCTCTCATTTAGTGTCCCCGCATGTTTCATCAATGTGCAGTCGCTACTGGCTGTATCCTCTAACCCACAATAGCAATCTATAAAAACCATATTGTTAGTGACGTAGAAGAGAAGATATCCATCAAGTTTAGCGCGAGGTTCCCTGGTGATTTCTTGTTTAGTCTTTAAGGCGATTGTATCTCTTTTCCACAACATCCACATTCGAACAAATATTTACGTTTCAAAAAGTCTGCATGGCTTTCGACGTCTGTCTATTACTTTTTGTTTTTTTTTGTTTTTTTTTATCCCTTTCATGAGATCGATTACCCTATGGGAAAAAAATTGGATCGTGTACGATTTTCTAAGTATAGAGAATATCATATTTATGTTTATTATGATGCTTTCAAATTGTTTTTGGTTATTATCGTATCTGAATATTTCTTTCTCTATTATTGATCATTTTTAATTATACGATAATTACGACATAAATTGTAGTTCTAAATGCAGTATAGCCATAGTCGAGAGATCGAATAGAGGTAAAGTTTTGAAACTGAAATTTGATACGCGAGTGTGAGACTTTGTAATAATGAACGATTTCTGTTACCTAAACGTTCATATTCAACCCGAGGCCGATCCTGGCCTCAGTTCATTACGAATAATTTTACAGATAAAAAATAAAAACAATTTCGTACGGTGGTTTTGATAAATTTGAGAAAATTTCGACATTATACAAAATCAATTATTTCGAAGATCAAAATCATGAGCTCAGATCCGTAATCGGCGATCACAAAAATCATCGAGATGCCAAACTTCAAGTAAATTGCATGGAAGAAAAAATGATAAGGCTATAGTATGACTATTACAATTTTGTCTTCAACAGTCTTATAATTCAGTCTATTTCATCAATTTAGGTTATCGATCCAAGTATAGTATGAATACCCACGGCGATTTTACTTAGTATTTTCTATCTATTTTCTTCAACGTTCCTTCGATCAAGGGATTATGCCGTGATAGTCTGATTGGTTGGAGCTATTTGTAGCATGGGAGAGCTTAAATTAGTGTTCAATAATTGTAATTTCGTCGATTGGGATCGGGATGCTAGGCAGAAATTCGTCTTCGGTATATTTTCAACAGGGTGAAATTTTAAATTTCGTGAGGGACTCGATCAAATGGGGGACTATAATTGATATTAACGTCTCAGCATTTTCGCGCGAACTAATATCGATGAGAATACAATTAAAGATGATGTACGCTAGAATAAGACGAAAGAATGGAATTCAACGTTTTTCTTATGATCGACATCGCTCGATTAGTATTCTCTCTACTGCTATAAGTATGGATCACAAATTATTGATTTTCCATAGTAAAGATCAACTGAGAAACGATAAAATTAATTTTATCGCATCATAAATGTTGACAATTTTGGAAAACAGTCGTTTATATTATTCAATTTTTATTCGTCCGTTCGTTTTTAAATTTTTCGTTTACTCGTTCAGCAACGAATAATTTTATGTTTCATTGCCGTTTAAATAAATTTGGTAATTTTCATACTTGAATAAAACTAGAAATCTACTACTGAATGAACTGAAAATTAATAAAAGGACGTCTGCTCTATTTCTTTGGACGGAGAACGTTCATATAAAATTCCGATTACGTCACGATTACGAGGTTAGAAAACAATCAGCTCGAAAAAAATAATTCAATGACTGAAACAAGGACATGAGATTGAATAAACAACATTACAAATGCTGATAGAAAGAAGGGAAGAGAGCAGGGCAATGATTGACCTAGCCGGATATTGGAACGACTGAAAATTCATACCCGGCCGATTCATTCTCAGAAACCATCAATTCGCTACGGCTTGATAACTATGCCTCCTGGTCTTTTTCCCTTCTGGATATATTTTCATCCTCCACTTTCTTCCTCTTCTCCTTTCTCTTCTTCCTCGTTTTTGGCTTCTGACTGTGCCTCAATGTCGTATACTTGCCAAATTAGATCTGGAGATGAACCTCGTCAATATTTTCTACTCTACTCGAAAAAGATGCTCAATGAAATATTAATAACGACGAAACTCTCAATTTTCAAATCAATTTAGGAAAAAAAAGACTTTTACTTTTCTTTTCTTTGTTTTCGAATTATCTTCTAATTGGTCGTATCGGTTTTATTATTATTATTATTATTTAACTACATTTTTTTTGATTGCTTGTAAACTGTTAAAGTTTGGCATGGTGCGAAAAATTTGAATTTTTTCTTGCTATTTCCGTAATAAACAATTTATCGGAATGCAAAACAGCCTACATCCTTTTTTAATTCATGAGCTTCATTCCTGCGAAAGATTTATAGTTTTCTCTTGAAAAGCAACCCAATAAATTGTTGCATGCAATTTCAAATTTTGTCGAGTAGTGTAAATTCCAACCAACGTGGAATAACGTTTCTTCTCTATGATATTTCATTTCTTTTATGGGTCATTTATGTTATAATTTTATCACACTAGTGTTTCAAATTTATGATCCTATATACGATTTTATCTTTTATGCAATATTTACCTTCAAGGGTACACGAGCATGGGAGAAAACCTGATCTTCCGGTGGCAAGTTTGCAAAGTACAATTGAAAAAAAATAATAAAAATAAAAAACATTAAGCCGGTAATATCATGGTGGATTAACGTCATAAGGGCCATAGTTGAATCAATAAAGTCCACAACACATATATTTGAATATATTAGCCAGATTTAAATAATTCAAAGGATCGAGTGAAATAAAATATAAATTGACGAAAGTATTGAGACGCGAATGAAGACGATTCATGAAATATAAAAGAAGTGGGAGTGGCAAAAAAAATTTACTTATTACAAAGTGTCGTGTACACACAACAATTTCCGTTGGTCCTTCCAAACAAATATTCCCGTATAAGACATTAGTGGTTTCTAAGAAAAAACAAGATCTCTGTCATTCGATCCTTTTCTTTCCTCTTAGGGTGCTTCATGCGTCGCTTACGAATAATCGGCCCGTGAAGTCGTGGATTTTGTAACATTTCGCGTAGACGGCAGAATGCTGTAGTTATAAAGGGAACCACCGTGAGCAAGGTGATTGCTAATGAATTTAACTATATTTCCAATAATGGTTCCCAGCATCAACCGTGAATTACCGAATTTTCGTACATTCACTAATTTCGGAGAAGATTAGTAATTTAACATTATTCTGAAATAGCCGTTCTTTATCCTTAAATTATACATCTCTTCCCTTCAACCACAGTAACAATGTCTGGGAATAATGATTCTGCCACGCCTTCAAATATCTAGACCCAGCATTAAATTTCAATCAGCTAATCGAACCGTTGAATGTCGCACAATTTTTTCGATACCGCGACGGATCTTAGCGAGGACTAAAGGGAACTTCATTGTTGATTCATCAGGAATGTAATAATAAATGTTCTTTTGTATTTACAGAATATTTTCGATCGAATTCTAAATCATTCCTTTTAGACGATATACTCTCTTGTTTCTTGATATATATATATATATATATATATATATTTATTTATTGAACAGGCAGAAATCGTCGCATTTTCGAAGCTATAGAATTCGTATAAATGTAGGAGAACCGGAGGAATAAGTTTGAGGATTCAGGAAGAATTTGATCCTATGAAAAATATGGTAATATCGTTTTCGAAGGGGAAAGTTCCATACAAAGACGCGCTCTATTTTGCTCTCGTCTACGCTGGATAAATTTGTTTATTAATATATCACGCAGCATTCAATACGTTTAGATGAACACGATATTGTGTTTTTTTTTTTTTATATTGAAAACAAATAATAGCCGTACATCCATAGTATATATTTATTACTAATGGTAGATTCATTGTGAGTAAACTTGAAATAACCCACCGATGCGAATCCTCTCAACGCAAAGGGTATTAGATTTACGGCTATGCTTATTCCGTTCGAAGCGAAAAAAAAGTTTTATAGATTTTGCTTTACAAATTCCGTTAACAAGAAGCAAAAGTTCCATAGTTTTTCAAAGGTTTCAAAACGTCATTGCCGCGAGGTCCGTTGATCTGTTTTTGAACGTTCTTCTTTCCATTGTCCATTGTCCTTTGTCCATTGGAAACGTTCTCAAATTGAGTTTATATCGGAATAATTCATTCAAAGGAATTTATTAGACGATATTCTCTCGTTTTCGGATCCACAGGTATATTTTATTTTTATTGGTACATCATCTGTATGACGGCCTACGTTGACCTACTCTTCGATGAGGAAAAGAGATTAGGGCACGCGAAGAGAAGCGCATTAGGATCGGGAGCATAGAAAGGATGAAAAACTCATAGCAAACCTGAGGCTTTTTATCTTTTCCCATACGCATGGCTCGTGTCGTGTGATGGGAGATCATTTATCGCGACAAAGGTGTCGCGTTTCATCCTCGAGCATGCACCCTGTTCTTTAACCGGAAACAGTCGATCAAAATACGACGAAGGAAGGGTCCAGTTTATGCAGGGAAAATGTAAGGATTGGGGATCGACTTAAGCTATAGAACTCGAAGCACACCCACGTGTGTATCGAAATATATACGCATTTCCTCTCCCCTCTCCTTGTATTTTATAGGCTATGTGGTATAAAGAGGCACAGGAGAAACGATATTGCGCCTCCACTGTGAACGGAATAAGCACAGAATAATAAAGGAGCAGAAGTATGCCTCTTTTTCTTATTCGTTCGTTTATGTATCATGCACTCTGTGATTTTTTTTTTCTTCCGATTCTTCTGTCACGATAAATTATCACGAGATAGTTGTAGCATGTAAATTTGTACGATGTCGAGTCTAACGGATTTCTCTCGTAGCTTATTTTCTCGTTGCATACTGCCACTTTTGTGCAATTTTTTTCTCTCCTGATCTGATTGGATTTATTCATCGTTACGAGTTTTCCTACACAATGAAAAAATGCATCTCTTGCATTATTATCCGTCGAGGACTATTCTATATACTTTACACACTATAGTTGTTCGTTCATACTATACAAAATGGTGATTTACTCTCGAGACACTTATTGTTTACCATTGGATCTCATAATTTGATGCTTAGTCAAATGAGAATATTATCGGATTATTGCGGACTTTGTAAATACGATTGTTTTGTTGTGTTTTTATTTTTTTTTTTTATTTTTTTTATTCTGTGATGTTCCTAACAGTTATGCCTAGTGAGTTTTTCTTTTTGTAAACGCTTTATTCCTTATTACTGTATAGCGATAATGTGAGAATATTGGACGCCTTCAGACTCACGTAAGAGGTGCTCTTTTGCGAGAGAGTTCCGCCACAGTCGTCTCGACGTCGACGAGGCGACCGCGATTCAATTTTTTTCCTTTTTGGCAATGACGCAATCCTCGTCGGGAATCGCAGGCATGCAAGCGAGGAAAAGAGAAAGAAAGGTAATGGCTGGCACGGAGGGAAGACCTTGCCTCTTTGCTAGTTATAGAGAGAATCAGAGAGAGGAGACAGAGAGAAAGAGAGAGAGAAAGTATGAGTTTCCAGTATACGCGTGTGCGTCGAGGCCTTCTGGCAGATTTCTTCCACCGATGCATCGACTGAGATGCATCTCGCGCAGTCATATGAAGAGAATATGCGCAGACTAATTAAATGAAAAAAAATACGTTGTAAAACAAAAAATTATCCTTCAAACGGTATATGAGAACGAATTCCCGTGAGATTGACAGACACAGCATTCCCTAATTTATGAATAGATAGTTATGGAGGAGCTTCGGTATATTTATAAATTGAAAAATTGATAAAATCTATTGTTCACAAAAGGTTGTAAACATTTCGTGCAATTGAGTTGTAGGGGAAATTCTATAGAAGCTGTCAGCCTATTTTTTCACCTATATTTGGACCACGAGTTTGGACTCTTTGAAAAGTCGATAGATTGGTCAGTCGATCATCATTGATGATCGTTAAATTTAATTAATATCTATCTGGGCGAAAAAATTATACATCGGATGAAATCACATTTGCGTGAAAAATTGTGCTCGCGAGAGAAACCATCGTACGCTTAGCTGAATGTTTTCTTTTTAATCTTCTTACAACGATATTTTAATCGATAAATTGCCTCGTTGCGTAATCCTTAGCTTCATCCAGCTTGTAGGTTTATAACGTCCGTAAATGTATCCCCATCAACGAATCAATTTGAACTGCGGGTATTAAGAGATTATAAGTTTTATCGATCAGCACGAAAAAAATGTATTATCGTATCTAAGTAATCAATTTTGATCAGCGCTTTCTCGTGACTATTTTCGAAGATATAGATGCGCGACATTTGTTTCTCTTCAGGCCGAAGATTTCAATTATTCTATTCGCAGAAAGTTCGACGCCTGGACAGGTAGAGTTCCTTCGACGTTGCGCTCTGTGTTACTCGTAATATTCGACTCCAAAAGCTTCGGTCCTGCGTCCTGACTCTACACACGATATACGGTCACCCCGCCCAATTCATAAACCTGCCACGCATTAAATTACTATGGATAATAATTGATATTTATTTATAACAAACTTTTACTTCGGCACTCGGTTATAATAATTTATACCTAACAGATAAATTGTAATGCATTCGCGTTTCTTATCGAAACAGGATTATTATCGTCTGTATTTTGATGGTGAAGTAAGCGACCTTCTTGATGACAGACATTGCTGCGAGGCTCGACAAATTGAACGGGGTGTCGCGAGATTAATTCATGTACCTTCAAGTAGATCATTTTATTGTAATATTTCGAAAAAGTGTTTCGAAGTGTCGTTGAAATGTAAGGAGAAAATATATCTCGCGCAAGAAATGATGAAGACCACTTAAATTTGAATATTTCAATAAAATACTACTGAAGATACGATCTTTCACAGATCATTCAATTTTCTGATTTTCTGCTGATTCGTTTCGTTATTATAAACGAGCGGCAAGAATAAAGTATCGAATGACCGGTAAAATCAAGCCTTTAAAATTGAGAGAAATTCATGGCAAGAGAAGGAGAGAGTCTTTCGATTCTCATGGAGATGTTGGTAGTGAACAGCCCTCTCTCGCGAATGCTGTTCGTTTTCTGTTCTGTCTGAAGTCTCGCGTGATCGAGCGTGGGCGACCGAGTCAAACAGGTTTGAGGATCTCGGTGGGGCGCGCGTTTGTCGCGCCCTGGTCTGCTTAAAAGCCACGACGAATGAAATAAGCGACCCGAAGATCGTAAAAGAAAGAACGAGTGAGAGAGAGAGAGAGAGAAAAAAAGAGAAAGATAGAAAAGAAAAACGCAAGAGAGAAAAACGAAAGTGGCAGGCGTTCGCAAAAGGATACATGAATACGTAGACAGACGAGTAACGAGAATAAAAGTTATACACATTGCTTTATACATAGTGTATGCGTGACCGTTGTGTAGCTTCTGAGGATCTTCCTCCCTCAACCCGCTTCGTAGCTAGCTCGTTGCCCAGAGGAGATCTCGATTCGAAGTAACCAACCGCACGAGCTCTCCTTCAAATCGAGCAATCATCGCAATCGCGTACGAGAAAATCTTAGCCTCGTGCTTCGCTAATTACATATCCCGGTTTTGCGAACATGCAACTTTATTCCTTGCGGAGCTTTATAACTCTACGCAAACACGCATTTCTGCATACACGTGCACGTGTGCAGACATAATTATTAAATGATAAAAGGTTTAAACATATAGCCCGTGAATAACTGTATGTTGGTTAATAGTTGAGATTACAGTCTGCTTTCTTGAGCCGATTGATTTGATACAGCCGATCCAGCGGCCTCGATTCAATCAATGGCTATTAGAAATAACGTTCCCGCAGCTGCCCATAGCAAGACTATAAAGTATCATTTATACCAGAGATCCATGGCGAGGGTGCGACAGTCAAACAATCCACAGTTTTTCATGCATCTCACTTTTTTTATTATGCATTCTTTAATCCCCGGTGCGAAATCAGGGCTCAGAACAGACGATCATCGTTCTTCGTTTACAAGAATCATTAAATTTCTTCGTTAATTTCTCTTTTTATTAAACCCCACGAATCAGAATAAAGATGAACTCCGTATAATATTCCGATAAACTGTTCATTACGAAAATGTTAACATAACAATTGAATATTCGTATTCCATGTTCAACGTCTAAACCTCAACCAGTGAATAATGAATGCAGTTGAATATAAAAAATACGAATCAATAATTTGAAGGTATAATAAAACAAAAAGAATACGAGTGGTGACTGAGATTTTAATTTTGAATATAGAAAACAAATTACAGTTATTATCGTGAATCGATTGATAAAATAAAAAAAAAAATCGTCACAAATTACTGATTGTGGTAAATTACTTTATTGTTGTTATTGATATCACAGTTGCATTAACAACGAATTTTTAGCAACGGGCGAAATCGTGGGCACCGTACTGGTATATATAAACTTGTTGTGTCTACGAATTATTTTTCCATATAGTTATACCAGACGTCTATCACCAGGTCCATTATATTGAAAGCTCGGAATTGAGAGGGCGTATTCAGCGTTGTTCTTAAATTGAGATTTCCATGTCTTCCCAACGTATCTCATCGATATATAGATATTTATATATATATATATATCTGTGCGAGAAAAATTCTCTTCATGATTCTCTTCGTCTCGCCTTACCCGCTGTGGTTGGAATCATTGATCTCTTCCAACAGTCCCCATGCACCATGTAGTACATACATTTTACAATCATGACTCAGAGATCGGCTCAATCGCATGCATTGTGCATTTGTCTCGGTCCCTCAACAATATCCTTTCAATCTACATCCTAAGTAATGACACTTTTAAGGATGGTCAATCCGCAAAGACGAATATTAAGGTCGTGCCGTAGATTAAATTTTGAAACTTTTTTTTACGTTTAAAACCAAGATATGATCCGTCATTCGGGGTTATGCAGATATGACTTAAAACTTTGGACTTGATATTTTGCATACGAAATTTGGAAATGATGTATTTCGAGTTATCATCTTGTTTCGGATAACGGCCCGTTGAACATGAGATTTTTTATCGATTTAATTATATGGCGTCGTATTGAAAAATTAATCGCTATTGAGTTTCTAAGCCTATCACAATATAAATTGTTCCATAACAGTTATTATTATTTATAAGAGTCGGTTGAGAAGAATACTTTTATATTATGACCCGATGATCCTTAGAAACTTGCGTTTATAAAATTCCTTTTTATTCTTAACAAAATTCACGATTCTCCAGAAGTTTTCAATCATTTTTGGAAACAATTGAATTTAAAATTTCCCGATTTTTGAGCCAATTGAACCAGCGTGTCAAACGTAGTGGTTAAATGTGAACGTGTCAGCGACGGGTTCAGCGGGAACTTTAAGTATACAAGATATTTCTGCCACAGCTATATGGGAGCGAACTATTAAAGCTCATAGAGAAGGAATTACCATTTTCTCTTTTTCTTTCATGGGCTACTTGGCATTGAATTATAGATCGTCGGAGATACGATATTCATGACAAAGGAACGGGCATAAAAAATTGACGATCCATGTATATTATCCTCGTATTTTTAAGATCCTGTTGAATGACAGAGGATTGAAGCATGTGACAATCCGAAAAAATCAAATCGTTCCATAGGTTGAAAAATCGATGGATGCCGCTCTTGGTGCGTTACATTATCTATAGCTGTGCGAGTACGTATTCTAGGGTTATGGTATCTAGTATTCGAAGCGGAAAATCCGCCAAACACTGGACGAATCACGGATTCATGAGCAGTGAATAATGCACGACGAGAGATCCTGACTCGAAATTTGTGTCGACTCTTCTTCTTCTCTCTTTCTCTTGCAGTTTGTCTCTGTTGGCTACTTTTGCTACCAGAACACGAGAACCGTGACGTTCTTACCTGGTCCTCCTATTTATATATATGATAATGCCACAGCCGAATACAGTGTGCATGAAAATATCAGTATGTGCGAAAGACGTGTGTGGACTTAAGTAAGAGATCCACAATAATGCGAATAAAATTCACCCTCTGTATTGTATATCAAGGTATTTGTAACATATCTAGTATACCAGATCTGCACCACGATCAGTGAGTACACTCCCAATTATTTCCGTCAATCTTTATTAAGTCTGTAATTATTTATGAATCACCATTGTCCAGTGAAAGGACGCTTTGAGTGTCGCGCAAACTACAAATCAACTCTCAACCCGAACTAGTTGATTATTTTCAACTTTAAGTATAAAATAGACACGAGAAAAGACGTTGAAACTTGATGACACTGAAAAGAAAAACCGATAAAAACTGTGAAGACATTGCGGACCTTCGACGACATGCAATAACACATTTTCTATTTTTAACGAAAGGTCGTCGATCTCTCTTCTTTTATCTTTAGTCCAAATCCTTCAATCTCTCGACACCGTATTAGAGGATTCAAGTTTGACGACATTTTTCAAAGACTTATTATCTTCTGTTCTATACGAATACAGACTGCATTTGAATTTGGAAAAAACTTATGTGTCGGATCACAATATGAAACAAATCAATATAAAATTATATTCATTCTTTGAAACGGCTGCTTGAATAAATGCGCAATAAAACAAAAACCCAAAAACTTTGATGCCTAAGTGCTTGGTGCCCACTTCTGCCCGTTGCATCTTTTGATGACGACATGCATGTGGTACCCATCGAAACTTCGAATCAATGTATTCTAGTTCCATAGTCAAGGGCATGGCCACTTTGACGCTCTGGAACATACAATTTGCTTGTATACATATAAATTGATGTGTGTGCGCGCGTGTGTGTGTGTGTGTGTGTATGTGATGTGATTTTCTATGCTATACCATAGCAATGCAACGAGACAACCAAGAGCGCTCTTCGTACCCATTTACCACTTGGTCCCTTTGGCACTTGAGACGCGCGACGTCTTCGCTCTCATCCTCGGCCACACTCGGATTCTAATCACTTGCTATTCACACTTTCCTATCCGTTCTACAATTTTCCTACGGTTTACTCTAAATTTTTAATATTCGAAGTATTTCTTTGCAACGGATATGATAGTAACGTCATTTGTCCTGTTTTTTCTGTTTTTTTTTTTTTTTTTTTTTTTTTTACCTAAAAGTACGAATGATCTTTACTTCCTCCTGGATATATCAGTACACTCACAACGTCGCTATAACTACAGTAAAAATGACACAATAATCACAACATTATAAAGTATTGGACAAATGCTCTAAGTTTTTAAAATCAAAGCGCACATCAATTCTAACGGAAAAAATTGCGGTTTAATTAACGAAATCTTCCAATAACATGAATTGTTATTGAATTGAGAATATTTTATTCTCACTGTACGTTCCACAAAAGTATGTATAAATATATGAAGGCACAAGCACATTTATAAGAAAACGTCCCATCGATAAATTACATCCTATCGGCAGCTATAAATCCTTTTGGTCGAGCTTACACGGATATGTCTTTGTGGTCCATTGGAGCATGCAAACTTTCATCGTCTCTGCTTCGTCCAGCAGGTCGAAAAAATCGGTCCAACGGAAATCACGATATTCGTTGATATTGACGTAATTTTTTTTCTTCATTTATTCAAACATGCCGATTCGTCGGTTTGCTGGAATTTGTTGGAATAACGGTTGAACAATGAAAATACAACTGCAAAAAGATAAGTGACAGAATTCTTGAGTCCCACTATCGCTCAAAAGGTTGAACAATTAATTTCACAAGTTTTTGTTGTGTATTTGGAATAAAGTTTTTCAACCTTTCTATATAAATATATATATATAGATATAATCAGTTTACAATCGGTTCATTGAAAATCCGTGAGCCCTCTACTCGCACTGTGAAGAATACCAATCGTTATATTGAGAGTCGGGACAAAGATAGAACCAGAGTTTTGCACAAATAGCCCGTGACATCATTGCCCCTTTGTAAAGCATCGAGGGGGACGAAGGAAAAGAGATAGAAAAATAACGTGAGTGCGTGTTGTGTTGCAGGGCATTTATCTCTGTTTTTGCAGACACTGAATATGTAGTTATCATTTAAATTCGTCTTATTCGTGATATCAGTTCATCACCATCGATCAGATGTGTATGAAAATCGTCCTTATTATCCTTATTAAAAGGACAACGAACATAGATAAAAGAGACTTTGCCAATTTATGGTTATCATTAAAATGTATTTCATAAAGTATCTGTGCTGACTGTTATTATGAAAGGATAAACATGTATGTCTTTATTGACAAAATTATGTCATTTTATGAAAAAAATGTCATTTAAAGATAAAATTTCTCGATGTATGTACATATTCGAGACGGAAAAATCACTTTGTATGTAAAAAACAAATCGGTTCATTGGCCCTGCCACTTTTAGTGTCTGCAATTTCGGAATCGATAAGGATAGCAGTAGACTTAATCCTAGGAATAATAAAGCATCGCTTATTGATAGTCGGTAGAATAAAAAGATAAATTTATTCGATTGAAATACACTGGAGTAATGACATCGATTGTTTCAATTGACATTTAAAATTTCTTTAAATTGTTCTCGTGAATTGATGATAAATACCTATATTGTGTTCCACTTTTTTCCCGTGTCTAGGTCTTCATTTGCAAACTATTTATACAAACGCGGTATCGAAAGGTTGTACGAGCCTAATAACTCTTTAAATTTACGTTGAATAATCAACGATGAACGACGAGTCCTTTGAACTGTTTTAGGTTTGCCTTGTTATAAATAGAACCATTCAGAGGACTATTTCCGATCACGCAACCCCTGCGCTGCAAATCTTGTGAAATTATACATCAACTAAAAAGTAGATGTTATTTTTGCAAAAAAAAAAAAAAAAAAAACAAAGTTATTGGAAATATCTTTAGAAAAATTCCATTTATTAAAATAAACATACAACCAAGTTTCAAGATAAGTGATAGAAGATATCTTGTCGACAATTAAACCGACAAGGTATTCTTGTCGACAATTAAACCGACAAGGTATTCTTGTCGGTTTAATTGAATTAAGAGCTTTGTTTAGGAAGTCATTCATGAACAAGGAATATATCGTTCCATTCACTCAAACCTGTCTTGTGTATTGTTTAATCTTTCTACGTGATCTTGATGATTAAATCACTTCATAATGAGTGATACATTAAAAAAAGGTACAGTGTTGAGATCGGAGGTGTATAGTTGGCTCAAATAAACTCTGAGGCTGGATATCGCGTAATCATGTCCAAATTTCCCAGTAAAGAAAAAAGAAAAAAAAAAGAAATGCGTCAAAAAAATAAGCGATGGCCAGGCCGGTTTCGAATTTCGACTAGAAAAAAAGATGTAGCGATTTTCCTGACTTTGTTATATGAAATTTGAAAATTTCTTCATTTATGATTACGAAATTTTGATGAGTTGGTACATTCCCTTTCAGTCGGAAATAGATTTTACTTATTTCTGTGCAATGTAATCCAATTGGGGTCAAAGCTGAGGTTGGATACACCGGAGATCAATGTTTCGCTAAAGTAGTAAATTCCGTTACTATTGCGCCGTTATACGTTCCATCGTTTAGAAGCAGAGAGATTATTTTGGACAATCAACATTCCAATGAATCAAGATTTTGGATAATCATTGGGGCTTCGACTCGTGCTATACTTATCTTCTCGTATATATAGTTTTTCAAATTGAAAGAGTGTAGAGAGCGGCGAGAGATTGATCTCGTTGGCCCGTTTATTGATCGATGATACTTTAAGAGGAAATATCAATTCACATTGAACGAGAGTCTTTTATAAACAAAAATCGTTTAAAGATGGTCATTATTTGTTACGCCAGTTGTTTGTCTCCGTTTTATATTTGCTTAATAAATTATATTGGTATAGAAATGAAAGATTATCATCAATTCGTTTGCTTCTAACGGCAGCGCGTGCAAAGTTTTTTCCTTAGTCTCTAAACTTTGCGCACTTAGTAAATGTTGATCCTTTCTCGCAAGTTCTTCTGCTTCACTCACCGCGCGTTAGCACACTCTTCACTCTCGAGACTATTCTTTTCCTGCATTCGTTTTTCGTTCTCCTTGCCTTCGTATCCGCTTCTTAGCCGTGTTCCTATACAAGCTTTGCTGACGCTTCTCGCTTACAAATTTTTACCTTCGTTGTTCAACAGCCGCTGTGAGATTTAAGCGTGTGAGAAACAACGAATGAACGAGGGCGACGGGGAAGCAGGGTGTTACATGGTAACCCGAAGAATTAGGAATGCGCTGGCTCGGTTTCCGCACTACCAGGAGAAAAAAAAGAATTACTGGAGGAGTGGGAGAGCTTCGTTGTGACGATGACGATAAGTTATCTTGGCTCGTGAATCAGTGGATCTCAACTCGACTTTTTTTCAACGAGATTATTTAATATTGCCCCGTTCTAATTGCACCCATACCTGCCTCCACGCATGTATTGGCGCGTGCATGTTTCTGTGAAAGTCAATATTTCAATGAATTGGAGCATGTAGTGCATCGATGTAACTGGGCGATATTGAAAGCTTTGGGTATTTCGTCAATTAGTCGTGATTCAATTGGGTTCATTCACCCACGCTTCATGTCTGCGTAAAAAGCGAAATCAACTCTTAACTGTGGTATTTTTTGTGTCAAGGGAAAGCCCTTATTATTTTTGACTCTTCGCTCAATTTTTAAGTGGTCAAATCTGGTTGGAATCGAAATGAAACTGTTTCTTTTCAATTAATTTCTCGCTTTCATTAAAATAAGTGTTTTATATCTAACAATTGATTGCGTATTTTTTATAAAGTATCTTTGAACGAAAATTCCATATGTTGTTGGTAATCAAGTCTGTTGAAATAACAAAATCGCATCTATTCGTAAGGGGGCCCTCAAATCAAAAATGCATTTCCGGTAACCAAGATTTTTCCGGATTTGGCTCATCAATAAATGCAATTTTTGCAGGAAGGATTTTTCAAAATATCGATAGCGAAAAGACATGGCAGACGTCTCAACCAAAAAACTCCGATTTTCAATGCAAATAAAGCTCATATTTCATCAACAGAAGAATAGTTTGAGCATCAAAATCTTAAATGTTTACTCAGCTAGTGTTTTTGTCGAAGAATATAAAATTTTCTTTACCGCGAAAGGGCATTATTCTCTAGAGGACCTCTTTCGAAGTTGCTATAAATTTGATACTTCAACAGATTGCGTTTAGAAAAAATAGTCGAATAAATTTGTTAAATATAAAACCATCGATTTCATGAAAAAGAAAAATCTGAAGAGACGTGTTTTTTTTTGCATTCTTACTAGCCATGACCCCTTAATTGTATACATTTCATGATTGTGTATTAATTTGCAATGCAAAGGATCCACGTGATCAATAATAATTGGACACTGTAATAAAAATGTCTTTAACCCGAATATATTACATAACTACGTTTGTGTTATACGCGAATTTTATTCTAGTCTTTTGTTTGAGCTGAAGGGAGTAAAATGTCAACGGACATCCAAAATTGGAGGCTAAACGTTATGTATTCGCGTGTTACGTGCATAATCATTCCTAAGATAGAGAGAGACGTGTTCCGAAAACTTGAGCAAGTATAAGGTTTTACTCTTCCTGCTCTCAGCTATTTATACGTATACCCACATTTCCGTAGCAGTAAACACGGCGAGAGTCAAAGTTAATTGCTCCGCAGTGAGGTCAAGAGAACGAGAGTCTTGAGGGGAATTTTCGGAATTCCACGTCGTTGAATATTTGTCAAATGAATTTGCAGAATGGCCATTAATTTGATATTTGCTCACGGATAATTTTGGAAGATTTTTACACGTACAGTAAGTGAGTTTTCGGATATCGAAGAACACTTTTAAAATTTTTCGGTGTCTTTTGAATTACGGAGATTCATAAAGTCTCGATCTTTCGTCCAAAAATATATTAAACTATAAAGTCGTTTCGAAAAGTCAAACAGACTGTGAAAAAAGCTGTTTGAGTTTTAAACAAATTTTCGAACTTGGTCGGTCAATGTTTGAAGACGAGGCTAAATTAACAACACATCTGAAATATATATTGCACGTATATATTTATAGCGAATCATGAGTGCACACAGGGACGACATAACGTTGGCTCGGAATTTCGCGAATGTTTCGTATAGGCCCACTTTTCGTTTCTCTGGAATCTTGAGATAATGCAGGCGATTTATAATATTAATATATGAATGTGAAGTGTACGTAAGATAGCGATGGTGTAGTCTGTACACAAGAATGGCGCCAGCGTAACGTGTTACTGACTGGAGAAAAATAATAATTGTGCTTTTTCTCACGTGTACTTGAAGGAGGAGGCAAAGAAACATATTAATTGAACACGTGAAATAGAAGAAAATTGATTCCTTTCAATAATGCCTCGTGTCGAAATTAGTAGATTAACAAGTTTTCATGTTATTCAAGATTCCAAGGTGAGTTGTCGGAAAATAATCCATAATTCATCACAAATTAAAAATCTTAATAAGGTCAATGCGTTGAGAAATTAAAAATTCTACACATCTGCATATCTTCGAATATGTATTTTATAGGAGATTAAACAACACTTCAGACATCAGCTCAATCATTAATCATATTAATATCAAACAAACGAAAAATCCAAGAACCATTGTATCGTTTGAGTTTCTTAAGTCGACGAGTGCGAAGAGATTTGCCAGGTCTATTTTCGATGGCGAACAGCGCTCGAGAATGAGGTGATTGAGTGTGACTCAGATTCGTGTATTTCCTGGCTAGAGTGAGATTCTATGCTTCACTCAAAGAAACATAGACATTTATATATGTACGTGTTCGAATTTTTTGGTCGCGTTTTTATCATAAAAACCACGGATTAGTGTTTGAAAAATCTAGTGACATTCAATGTTTATTCTCAATAATTTCATTAGCTATTCAGTACGTAGCTGGTGGCTTGAAAATGACAAACGTGATGATGATTATTATCGAATTGTCCTCAAAGAAAGGGCGATAGAGAGAGATGGAGACAACCGCACATGCAGAGGAAAGAGCGAAAAGAGGGAGACGCAATTTTATGCCAGCATGAGAAAGGTTCAAACTATTCTGCACGGTATAGATTGACAGGGGGCGTTTACAAAATGCATATATAAGATCCTAATGCACCTTTCGCGCTGCTACTCAAATGCAAAAGGTGTTATTTCCTGATATTAAAATGCCACAAGTAGCCACTTCGAGAATGACGTGTTGCCAGACTGTCATATTGTTGCATACAATGTATGTGTGTGCATATATATTTAACGTAATCCTATATATGCGCATTGCATAGTTAGAAGACAGTTGCATAGGCGTTGATGTGCAGACGATCCGTTTTACATCCTGAAACAAACTGGTGTATGAGAGTCGTAACGACTGTTTTAGGCATGTAGTAGGGAAACACAGAAGGGAAACATAGCTCATTTTTATCACATTTATACATGCTCTTGTTCTCTTCTTCATACACATTATATAAATATATATCAGAGAAACTAGGAGAGAGAGGAGAGTTGCACCGTCAGCTTGGCGACCCCGGCATGGCAGGTATAACTCTTGTGACGCGATTGCGAGATATTCATGACAGAGAGCACGAGCTTATCAATAGATAGTAGTCAAGGTAGGTTTTATAGAGTTGGTAAAATATTCACCATTCAGCTAAAATCTTGAAAACTTTGTGACTTAGCAAATTAGCCTCTGGTCTATCGCGTATTTTTCATTCAAGATCGTGAGTGGGATCGTTGAAGAGGTGGATGCAAGTGTGGTAACGGTAATTGTTGTAAGTTTTTTTCTTTTTTTCGTTACCAAAATCTATTTTTTATTCGGGAACAGGGTGGGATTTTGTAGTACAATTGATTGAATTTGATAGATACATTTTTTTTGTCGTGATATACTGGAACATTTCCCTGGGGCAGGAAGATTTTTGCGGAGCTCTCCGTTGTTCAGGGTTCGATGAAAATATCATTTTCATTATAGGCGCAGGAAAAAGGGGAATTTAGTTGAAAAAAACAACATTCCTTCGGTCGGAGTGATTAACCGATCCGATGAATCGATGATATCTCTATCGACCATAAGTTCCATATCTTCTTTTACATTTTGTCTAAGATCTCCACTTTAATCGAGACAATAAAATAGTTGAAATGTTTCGTATCGTTCTCGAACTCGAAGACATAATATCTATTTTAAGAAATTTCGTCAAGATTCAAAGTGGCAACGGATAAAAGTGGTGAACGCATGAAATGTGTGCAATCAATTTATTTGATTATCGCGTAAAATGAGGCATCGCTCCAGTTACGATGGATTCTCTAATTAGTTTTTTTTACGTATGTATGTATACATACTCATTTATCGGTATCCGTTTCTACAATGATGAGAGTCTTATCAGTCTGATTACAATACGACGTGTCGTGATTCACTGCATCGACTCTCACCAATCAACATAACTGTTTATCCGTCACAAATATATGTTTTTCATAAATAAGTGTATGGAAATAACGAGAAAGAGAGAATGAAGAAGCGAAAGAGAGAACGAGAATGATGTTTTTGCGAATTCTCGTTTCGTTTTTTGCGCAACGAGAGAGTACGAGCAAGAAATTTTTTTTTTCTCATCGCTGTCATATTATAAACGCGATAGCCCTGCGCCAAATTAATTAGGTCGCGCATCGAATGCGAATGAAAAATAATCCGATAAGAAAGAATACAGCAGAAAAAGAAGATGAAAAAACATGCCTGGCCCTCTGTGAATATACACGTTTCTTCCTACGCGTGCATACCATATCGAGTTTCACGAGTCAGGGTGTCGTGATTTATCGTATCGGGATTTTTCAAATTATTATAACCTTTCACGCTATACCTAGAAACTTTCTTCAGGCGTAAAAATCTCTGTTCTTTTTATCCTTTTTCCTGAAACGTAAGATTCTTAAGTCAACGATAAAGCTCGCCAAGTGCCACCGCAGTCCTTTTCGATTATACATGCGCACTTTCTTTTTTTTTTCTTTTTTTTTTAGTCTGATATTTTTAGAAGCTCCGAGTTGGGTTTGAGTTTTTTTTTTCATTAACGAAGTGACCAAGAGATTCCCCAAGCTTCGAGACGCCTACCGAGACAGCTGGGGATCCGCGTATTTACTGTAGAGAAAGTGACGCGAGGGACAGTTTATTCAACGAGTCTGATCCTCGGGCACTGCGAGTCGTAACGCAAAAATCTTTCTACCATTTATGGTGAAGTCCAATCGTCCCTGCGAGAAAACCAGGACCAGACACTGACGAGGTCATCCACGTCATTGCTCTTTAAATAGTAATTCAAAAATAATAACAATAATATTAAGTTAACTTGAAACAATTAAAACTCAACTCAATCAGAGAATTGTTTCAGCTGTGCAATTATTGAAACTTTCTACATTACCGTTAAATCCCAAAAATAGATCGGTTCATATCTAGTTATAATTTGTTGTAGGGTTTCGCACTCGTTCTCATTCGCAGCAGTCGAAAAATTCACAATTTCATGAAATAACTCTGAAACTTTTTTTTATAGATTTTTTTCTTTTTTGACTTAATTACAGGAAACTAAAAAAATGTCTAGGAAATGAAGAATTTTGACCGCTTAGTTCCAGAGATCCGGCGAGATTAAGTAAACATCGTTCTTCCTCTAAATTAAAACCTCATAGCAGACATTTTTCCTGAAAGTTTATATGTTCTTACATTCTCGTAAGACAATAATAATGACTGACTTTATCAAATTATTCCGCAAGTTATATTCAAATTTTTGCAAATTAACCACAGATGAATTAACTTTTGAACGTGACTGTGGCAAGACTACTACCTTAACCGAACGTCACATTCAATATCTATCCACAAGCGCGATTACAAGAGTTGAGACCCTGGAGACTTTGAGGTCTTGCAAGGGGAATTTGAAAAAAAGACGTAACGTAAGTGCAAACTGTGCATATGCGTCTCGCTTCTGTCGACGTCTGTTGAAACGAATGAGAACGCACAACTCGAAGCTCGTTTATAAAACACTGTCTCATCTTCTGGTTATATTGCCCGACGACACGAGGTTCTGCCGCGGAAAGTAGTTTTATGGATAGCAGTATGGATCATAGTCGAGAGAGATCAAACGTAAAACGAACGTACGAGTACAAAAAGCCTTAACTCACTTCCCGATCGTTCATGTATGCTTTTCACTGGACGTGGGAGTCACTTTTCGGAGATTCTCAAGTGCTCCTGAGGGGCTTTTTGAGAAGAAGAGAAATAGACTGACAGAGAAGGAGTGAGAAATCTATTTGAGTATTCGACACATCATCTGCTAAAAGTGATGAAACCGTATTCCAAATCGTTTTGATTATTCAAAGACATCGGATTTAGCGATGAGATAACGAGCGAAATGAGCTTCATTTTCTGTAAAGATCACAGTTTTTACTTCAGAGGTCTGTTTTTTTTTTCTTTTTTGTAATGGATATTTTTTTAAATCTTTCGTCCAAAGGTTGTGTTTGTTGATATATATCACATGAATCTTCTTGATTTTTTCATTGCACCGAAGCGAAATCTATAAAATCGTTGTCACCACAAAAGTTATTTTTTTTTCTTAAGATCCCAGTAGATTTTCTGTATTACTCTGTTATTTCAACATATTTTATTACACATAAGTTATGCAAACTTTTCAGAATATACTCTATAAACTACGTCATCGTTGTTGAATATAAAATCATCGTTCCTACGGCAAAATAAAATCGAAAGGACTCAGTTTTGTTTTGAATGGAAATAGTAAAAGAAAATGACAACAAAAGTTATTTAGTTTCATGAAATTCAATCATTTAGGTAAATATAACTATATTCAGCTCTTTGTAGGACGTTTGAAAATTTTCGATGCGTAAGAAACTCCTTGAAGATATTCTGAATTGATCATTAATAATGATTCTATTTTTGTACGGATGTTTGACTCAGTTGGAGTGAATTTTGGATACAGTATAACAAACAAATCCGAATGTTTCGAAACTTTTTGACGATAGTGTACATACTGCGGTACACGAATGTTTAATTCGGGAACCGGCTTTCCGGTGGACTTGAAGCACATGCAAGATGAGTAAGAATGCATTTGGTGTGTGCATGCGTACGAATATATGCCCAGGGTTTCCCGCACGAAAATCTTTACAAAGTAAAACGGGCGCACGCGATAACAGCAGTGATTCTGCACGGAGAACCACAATAACGGTAAACCCACGCACGACCTGAGTATTATCACAAATGGCAAATCCATTCAACAAAACTCCCGCAAGTCCTTGAGGCTAATATTTCATTTAAGCACTTCTCCCACACAAATATATATATATACGTTTGGAATAAATCAATAAATTATACCTTAAGAGATTTTGTAACACATGTGTCGCTCTGAGAATCAATAATGCCACCAAATCTTTCTATCAATTTTTCCTGGCTACTATAAATCGTGTAATTTCGGCTGGAGCGCTAAATCAGTAGAATGGTAAATTTAATACGAGAATAATCCTCGTTATTGATGCTAAGTTTCTAGGATTCTAGAGTCTTCTCTATTTTTTAGAAGTATACAACGGAAGTATGTATAAATAAAGGTTGAGTTTTCGAATTGAAACGAAGCACACTTGAGTTTGGGATAATTTTGAAATTACACCGTCGATGATAATAATAAATCAATATGACGTTGATTTGGTAAGATACGATGGTAAACACGAATAAATTGTAGAATAATTTGAAAACAATGCATAAAATACCAATGATCTGGTTAAAAGTTAATTTGATATTCATTGGTTTCTATAGGAGTTCAAATAATTAGTAAAATGTACCTAATTGTCTCTATCCGTGTTCTCGGAATTCATTTCCTGCTTTTTGCTCGTTTCATATCATCGAATGTTCTCGGAATTCAATATTCGACACGAACATGTACAGAGATATACAATATATCCGCGTAATGCACATTTTCTTTCTTTTGCCATCTCTATATCTTTTATTTTTTATAATAATCTTGCGTCCCGTCAATTTCTTCAACGCGGTCGAGTTTGTCAAGTGATTAGGACTCTCTCGTGCTTTGGCTCGAATCTTACGTGTTAAAGGATTCCGCGCCGTCACGCTGCATTTCACACGTCACACACGTACATATATTTCTCGT
This sequence comes from Campoletis sonorensis, assembly GCA_013761285.1. NCBI lineage: Eukaryota > Metazoa > Arthropoda > Insecta > Hymenoptera > Ichneumonidae > Campoletis > Campoletis sonorensis. The sequence goes on from JACEOJ010000137.1 coordinate 802,937, forward strand.
AACTTAGCAGCACTCGGATATATTTGCATTTGCGAATACCTCGAAAACTTTATGATTTGTGAATTAATGATCGAGAGGAAGAAGAAAACAAGCGTACGTCGATAAAGGGTTCAATAATTGTTTATGAAAAACAAAAATACACTAAGAGTACTATTCCATTGTTTTTATTTTTATTCCTCGATTTCAATTTTTATTTTGATTGTGAATTAAATATTGTAACTGCATTGTGACATGCAGTTTCTGAAAAACTCATCTTCTAAATGTCATTTTCATCGAAAAGCAAACCAATGATAAATTTCTATCTGCGGATCAACTTAATACAGTGTTTGCCAATATATTCTCGGGAATTAGTCAAAGGCTAATATAGACAGAAAGTCGAATGGAGAAAAGTATCTGATAAATGAATGATATTCTCCAGCAGCGAATCATTGACATATGCAGTTTCTGTTATCGCTTACGAGAGATGAATATATATTTCTTATATTTATATTAAAGTAAATAACTAGAATTATGAGTATATATGTAAATGTATAAATAATAAACCATCACGCGTTCTTCAACGTATGATGTCACTCGGTCTCCGATGACGTAATTTGAAAAACAAATGTTACGCGTTCTTCTTCGTGCATCGCATTCGGCCTTTCTTATTTTTTCGTATTATACTTTTTGTCGTCTCGTTTATAAGCGAAAACATCGAGCTAATGAGCCTTTACTTGCAATCATAACTATATCATGTCTTTTTATACATTTATATATGTATATATATAACATCTTTCAGTTAATTCCGTGAGAATTATTCACGAACGCAAGTCTTGTGAAACGGTGGAAAAAGGGAGAACGAGATAGAGGGTCTAGGAAAAAGGTCGATTGCGGGTTAAATGACCAGACCGGATGACCTCTCGATTTTATTTGTCGAGTAACGATTCAATTTTAATGCTTTGTACGAGTATCTTGCGACGATTCACACAATGCAATCAACTATTGAGCGATTATTTTTTATTTGTTCCCACGGTATTGTTAAAAAATTCGATATATTTTAATTTTTATTAGTTTTTCGCAATTAGTTATTCGACGCTTCAAGTACCGATGATACTCTATGAAAATCGATGAAAATCAACAAATTTTATATATACAAGTTTTCGACGTATACCTCAAAAACTCTGCAATGGAGGTTCGTGCTTGATTCTCTCTTGTTTCCCTTTTTTTTCTCTAATGACTCAGTTGAGTCGTTGTTATGATAAATGCTTGCAGTACCGAACAATGTACTGGCCTGAGTTGCATGGATATCGGTGCACGTTGAATATGAATTAATAAACGCCTATATACATTACTGCATGATACTATGAAAATATTCCATCCTTTGGTCGTTGAAGGTTTGCCTTCATATCCTGATAATAATTATACGTTAATTGGAAACCCGAGAACTCCGATTTTCGGTTCTTCACCCCGCACATCTTTTCGATGGAGCCTCACGCTCTGCTATATTTTGATTCCGACCAGGTTATCGTGTTCGTGAAAATATGGTATCCACTCCGACAGCTCTTTAGTTTCTATCATTTTTTTTCTCTATCTTCAGATGTTTTTATTCAGATGTTTACAAGGAGACATCGTCGAAAATTCATGTAGTACACAAACAAATACCCTTATGTTTGTTTAGACTTCCAAACAGATCAGTGTTTAACCCTACGATCTTTACCAGTGATGCATTGCTCCTGTGCCCTCTGAATATTCCAGAAGAAAGATATAGAAAGAGAAATGAACGGTCAGGCCGTGGAAAGGAGATACATAGCGATTCGAGAACGCTCTCAAGATCCCCGCAGCTTTGTATATGCAGACGTTCAATTAGCGCCAATTGTCGGATGGCCCGGACGGAAGCGTTGAAACGCGAGAGCTTGAACCGTTCTCGAGAACCGCACAATCATTAGGGGGAACACGTGCATCAAGTATACTATTACAGAGCGCTCAACACGTATATTAACAGGGAAATGTAATATGGGGGATGAAATTCGTCGATCTTAATAAGATAGCAGTCTATTTTAATAACAGGTTTCAAAATTCGATCATCGGTGCAGATTGATCGTAAGAGGCTTCGACGAATATACAATTCGTTTGCTTGAAAATTCCATGTGAATTGCTAATAAACGATGTGGTTGGGAATTCAATTGCACGAAAAAAAAACGTGGTACATTCGTTGGTATAATATTAGATTGAATCTGATTTTTAACGGGATCGTCTCGCCAGTCGCGTTGAAAACTTGATTTTTTGGTTAATTTTTGAAAACTTGGATATAACTTGAGGGATAAAATATTCGGGGCATTTTCGGGACAATTTTGACATGCCACGGATCAAATTCACTCGGAAATAAAGCGAAAAAATTGGTCAAGTCCTATAATACGGCAAGCCGCACGAACGTGTGAACAAGTGGAAAGTGTCAAGCACCGCAGATCAACCTGAGAAAGAAACAGAATAAAGAGACCGGGAGGGTTGTATAGAGCGAGAGAAGAACAAAAGAAAGGAAGGAGTACAAAAATGAAGAATAAATAAAAACAAAAAATGGAACACGAGAGTTGGAGATTTGTGCACACGAAAGTATATATAAAGTCGCGTGGAGGACGACTCGTCATTTTCTGAGAGAGTATCACCAAGGGTGTGGGAAAATCTGAGTGTTAGGATCGCGAGATTTAGCGGTAAGGTCTTACGGAGTTTGCTACTTGTAAGATAAAGGAGGACTATGAAAGGAGGAGAGATGGTAAAGCCACGAGAGAGCGAGATGAGGATTTGTCGCTTGGATCTTAGACAATGGACTATTAGGGCAGTTCCTTGGTAAGCCGCTCTGCTGCTCGCCCAATCTCTCATGCTATCTTTTTCTTCTGTACATAACTTTCGTTTCTTTCTCTCTATTCCGCGCTTTCTCCTCGGTTTGTATTCTTCGCGCTATTTTTTTCCGGGAGACGGAGAAAGGAAAAGAGAAAGAGAGTACACTGAAGGAGAGAAAAAGACATGGGGCGAGAAACAGAGAGAGAGAGAGAGAGAGAGAGAGAGAGAGCGAGAGAGAGTGAGAGAAAGAGAGAGAGAGAGAGAGGGAGAGAGAGAATGAGAGAGTGAGACAGGAGGGTGAGAATTGAGAGGGTTGCCAGCCAAGGCAGCTCAAGGGTACTCACCGTTTCTCATACACCTTACGTGTATGTACTCCGAGTTTTATGACTATAGTACTGGACCCTCGCCCTTTTGCCAGTCGTGCCTATTTACCCGATTCCCACAGCCTCAAGATGAGCTTTGTATTACTCTTTCAACACCCTTTCACCTTCATTTTCAGGTGTTTTGTCATATTTTTCTTCCTCTTTCGAAGTTTAAAGTATGAATCGTCGCATTTTTTTTCTCTCAATTCCGAATCGATAGCATTATATTCACGCAATTACTGTACCAAGCATAGAAAATTAATTTCAATCATTTCGAATTTTTCAAATCTCCATGTTTTCAACTCGTAGCATTATACATTATTATGATTATAATCGTTACGTCGATTCTGAAGTTTCTGAATAACCCTCGGGATTTTTTGTATTCGAGTAAAACTTTATGATGAAATTAACGAGGTCGCAAATAGCGTGGAATGAGGCTTAGATCTTTCAGGCATTTCGTGCATCAGATGTACACAATTTATAGATATAGCATTTTTTCACCCCTGTCTCATCGCAACACGTTGGTTATGCGCTCGTGTATTACATTTCTAAAAAGACACAAGAGTTCTCGCTCGTTCAAGCAACGATATATATTTTTTTCAATGCTCACCTGCATATAATAGAGCTAGGAAGCCAGACGGAGGGGTGGTTCAGAGGCGAATAGAAAAAGCTTTCGTAGATGAGGCAAGGATTTAAAGCATCGAAATCGACGACTTTCGCTTCTATACATTTAACGCATACGCTTTCCTGCTTGATTTTTTGTATAATTCCGTCACCGAGTTGTCACGGTTGTGTATGAATGTTAAATATGTCAGGAAGAAGAGAATTAAGCTCGAACGAATATCATGTGCAGAGACATTGAAAGCTCGTACTAGTTGCCACAGGAAAAAGAGAGCGAAAGAGAGAGATCAGGAAAAAAAATAGACTCCCAGACACCTTTTTCTGTTAATCTTTATTTATCACGTTTTCTCATCCTATTTTCCTTCTCGTTCGGTCTTTTGCACTCACACAAGTATGTGCATATATTGTTTGTTTTAGTTCGTTGAGGTTTTAAAAGTTGAATTTCTTTTTGATTTGTCAGATCGTTTCGTCAGATCCTCGCATTTTTAAAAACTCTTTCATGAAAGTCCTGCTGTATTGCTTGGGAGAAATCACAAATAATTGATTGTATCGTCACTTCATATTCTATAAATAGATGTATATTTATGTACAAAGAAGTAATTTGTCGTATACGATCGTACGAGGTCAAAATTAACAAGTCAATATACGATGTTCAAAAGGCGAATGATGTTTATATGAGTTGTCACTGGGCGGTAAGAAACGGTATATACACGAAAGAAAGAAAGAAAGAGAGAGAGAGAGGGAGAGCAATTAGTATTCGAGGATGCGTGGTTGGCTATACGAGAACAACGATTTGCTGGGTTACGAAACTTCTTATTATTATACTGACCATAAGGATCGTGGTGTCTTTAACACGTAGAAAAAGTGCGGGTGATCCGGCTGTCGCGACGTGTACACGCGAAACATACATATCTTCAGCTGTGATAGAGTTGCACAATCTTTGCGCGCTTGGAATTTATATTTTCGACGCGCTTCCCCTTAGGTTTTTCGTTTCAGAGATAAAAGATGACGTCAATGTATGATGACAGCAGAGACAAAAAAAAGACTACTGTAACGTGAAATTTCGTAGCCTAATATCAATGACTTTAATTGAAATGCGGTGAATACATTTTTATAATAATAATAATAATTGATCTAGTTCCCTTTCTTTTATTCTTAACTCGGACGAGTGAGATTTATTTATTCTTTCGTTACAAGCTTCTCCGTGTTTAGTTCACGAATATTTCGATTTTCTTATTGGTCATTTGTTTTATGACTTTTATTTTATATCTCACCACTAAATCCTCAAGATTCATCGTCGGTCGCGGAGAGTCCCGGGCCAATAAAGATTCATAAACGAGGAACAAAAAAAATATGCTGCGTTTCGACCCCATCCTATTTGACAGTCTGATGCTTAGTATCGTTCCGATGTGTGTTAGCTCTTATGATTCGGAGCTCGTTTGACACGAGGAACATTTAATGTTGCGGTAGAAAGCTGGATTTATGTCTATCTCGCGTTTTAACAGGAACAAAGACGTCTTTCCACGAAGCCCTATACTCACATTTTGCTTCTGTTAATATGCCTTCGCCTCAGCTGCTCTATGAGGTCATTGGGAATCAAATTTTTTGGAGGGATTGGACCATTCTGATATACCCACTTGTTTCAAACATCGGGCTCTGTTTATTTTTTCAATTATGGTCGGTCTCAAGGGAGACGTGAACACCTAAGAAGGGTTGATATGAGCAGTTGAAAAGGACATTTTTCCGGCACAACTATTGAAGTTTTTGAACAGAGATTTCCCTGGTTAAAAATGTACACTTTGAGAAAATTCAATGGTTTTATTCAATTAAAAAATGTCTTTGAATATAAAAATCGGATCAGTTCGTAAAATTTCTTAAAATTTCACCACTTCAAACTTTCGTCGATTTCCGACAAAATATACATCGTTTTTAATAGATTATGATTCTATGGATAAAGTGGATGAAGTTTTTCTCTTTTTTTTCACAAGGTTTGATGAATTTTCCAAACCGGTTCCACTTTGGCGAACAAGCAACCTCCTAAGTGTTTTTTCATTTGCATTTTCGTTCGCTGCTGTGCAAGACATCTTGAAAACCGTAAAGTTTCACAAGCACTCGGTCGAAAGTCTCATACATTTCGCGTTCGCGCGTAACCCAACACGTACTTTTTGTCGGAATACCCGCACAGCTGATCATTTCAAGTTCCATATCCTCGTGCTTTCGCGCTGTGCATATCCAACAGCCTCCCCTATTTGTTTCGAACGATCTTGAGAGTTATATATGATAAACCACTGTATTTCGAGGCTATATTATCCACATGCACCTTTTCCATTGCGTACATGGACTACAAAAGGTATTGATTTGAAAAAAAAGCGTTTTTATAGAGAATTTTGATAAATTTCTATAAAAACGAATTTGATAAATTATGAAAAAGTGGTCATGCTGTAAGCTAGTAAAAGTGGTATTTGCTTAAATGATTTTATACGAAATTTTTTGTTAAGTTAGTGAAAAAATTCAGACGACTTTCTCCCGAAGAAGATTGTTTTGGAAAGAAAAGGAGATAATCCTCTGTTTATGTAGAGGGATACTATGAATCCTGAATCTCGTCGGATTAAATACTGACATTTCGAAACGTGAAAGATCTTAGGATGCCTATAAGTGATGGACAGGCCTCAGGGTTAAGGCGACGTCAAGGGTAGCCGATAAAGTGAAGGAGCGAAAAAATATGTATATCTATATACTCATATATCTATGAGGAAAAAGAAAAAGAAGGAGTAAAGTATAGAGATGACGAGGGGAAGATGCAAGTTCAGTTGTGTTTGTATGCGTGTTAGCTAAGCGCTCTCTGTTATGAGAGCGACGTGTTACAGGAGAAGGCTCTATAACCATGGCAGGGCACGCTATATATATACATACTCATGGTTATTCTCTCGTGCTGTGGCTCTCGAAAAATCTACTTTCGAACGTGTTTGGAGAAGGCCAGAAATACGTGATGCAGTCAAGTTACTTTTGATAGTTCTCGGCCAAAGTATCAGCCTCTCCCCGCGTTTGATGTTTCGATTTTTTGCGTTGTTTTATGTTACACAAACGCTGAGCCTAACACTTTTGTGCCTGCTTTTGCCTATTCCACTTTGAGCTTATTCCCGAGATATCTTGGCGTTGATCGTGGCCCCCGAGCGGAAGAGTATCGTACCTGATGATTGTTAGCCCATATATTTTTCAGTCAAAATATTCAGTCCTCGCAGCTGTGACTTTTGTCGGGTCTCGTCCTTCGTGTGGAAACGCGCAGAACTCGCTGTGCGTGCTTTCCGACAATAATTAGAGAACGTGTGAGAAATTCTAAGCTATGCCAGACGGTATTATGAGGTTATGATAACTTTTCGGCGAACTCTATAAACGTTAACACTCAAATGAAGAAATTCAAGGTGTTTATTGTTTTTGTTTATTTTAATCGAATGCCATTTCAACAGTTTAGATGAAATTTTTGATTATCCGATTAAGTTTGGGTTCAAGAAAAACTGATTATTTTTTTACCCACCTAATTAATTATACATCAGTGATCGTTATATCAGTCTTTTCAACTGTCAATTGCGTCATCAATTTTTTCCTCACTCACAGCTAAGCATTTCTGTAAATCAATTTGTAGCTTATTTTTTTCTCATCAGGGTCCGTTTTCATGTGGTTTGCTCTGCCTTCGGGATATACTAATAAACGAAGACGTAAAAATAGAAGAGGCGAAAAAAACGGCGCGCGTGCTCAATGTTTTCAACATTTGTGTGTGACGCATCTTGGATTTGCCAATACGAGAATAACAGGCAAATATTACAGAAGTGAGAATCGCTTAACTTCTTCAATATATCCATGAATTCCTAGCTTATATCGTGCATAAAACAAATTGTATACGCATATCCGTCTTAAGGCCAAGAGTCATTGCGTACCGACAGACCTGGTCTTGAGCGCGAAAGCGATACGTTAAAAAATACCACTCAATTTTTCCGTTGCCATGACATCAGACAGTATATTTGACGCGTTCTATAGTTCCTTTGCAGTTCATAAACCCTAATTCCGAAGTATCAAGAATATTGTTCCATCGTCCTCGGTTTTAAGTCGCATGTAATAATTCTGATGAGTATAAAGCAAAGAAATGTAAGAATGTGTTGTCCAATGCTTTAAGACGACATACAACTTGTTGATATTTTAATGACATCTATTACTCATAGATATTTTTTTATAAACAATCTATTGCGGGTTTCCAGGAGCCCGCCGCCCCCTTAACCCCATTTTTTCTCTCACTTCACTGTTCCTGTTTATGTGAGAGCCCCCAAAGTGTTGCCCACAGCAACTTTTTTCTACAATGCAATACTGTGTCGCATTTGTACATGGGCTAAGGAAAACTGGAAACTCTTCCAAATTCAGGCGGCTATATTTTTACCGAATTTCACTCGGTTATGAACATTAGAAATTCGGAAACACTCTCTCCCACTGAACGATTGATAAAGTAGTTGGTGAATGCGGCGGCTAAAGAGTCACCTAACTAAGCATTGACCTCGCCCAAGGCTGCTTAACTTTGGTGATCGCCGAAGCTCAACACCGATCGCCCAATCATTGCTGCCGGTCAGCTCCGCTCGAACGACAATTTGATATTATTTTGTGTGCATTTGGGGGTGTGTGTAAAAAGTTAAGCGATAGAAGAATAAAGTTGGAAAAAATAGTGTGGGCGAGGGGAGTGAGACCTTGTAATGGGAAGAAACGGGGTGATGAAAAGTGGTGAGTGCAAAGAGGATCGGAAAAAGTATAGAGGAGCTGTACGTGAGTCGAGTGAGAGATACAAGTACGTGTATATATGCAACTCCGTGTAACGCTGTAAAAAGTATAGAGAACTCGTTCAGTGTGTGATTTCGTAGATGAAACCGGCAGAAACAGATGGAGACAGCGAGATCGAACGAGGTCTGAGTTCTTTCGTTTAACGGAAATTTCTTTCATAGAGCAAAAATTCTGCTCGTCGAAACGCCATGTATCTCTATCATATCTCGATCGATCGTATAATCCGTGCGATCCAACTTGTGTAGTCGAATCCGTATAGTTCACATGTTTGTTTTTCCACGCGAGTTTTATACGCTCTCGAATTCCACAAGACTTCCGGGCAATTGCTCATGTCAAACTGTAAGAAACGAGATCAATTGGCAGGTATATATGCGTCCAACAGCGAGGTTCTTCATAACATTTACTGTAGCCGTTCCATCCGTGAGGTAGTTAGCACATTTTTTTCATCAAATATCGCAATATAGTATCGAATCGAGTTTGAATTCTCTACTTCCGCACTATGGCCGATGAACTGAAGTTTGCGGAAGCATTTTGTTTGATCACCACTTGGATGATCAATAAAACTCTTGTTCCAAGCCTCCGGGAGTATGGTCACCAATTTTTGCGACCAAGAAAAATTCATTACCCGTGTTACTTCCGACCCACATCTGAAACGATGTGTTTATTTATCTGTTTCTATATTTACTCATTGTTTTCAATTTCTTCCGTGTGGACCCCGCTGCTACCATTTGTTTGATCTCTCGAACGTCTAGCATCTTAGGAAAAAATAGAACTCGATGCAAGAAATTCGTTTCGTTGTCAGCCAGTTGAACATCTTTTACTTTGAATCGATGGTGCGGAACGATGCATGTTTACTTGGCGTGCGGTCAAGAATCGCGGGGGAAAATTTCGAGGGTTAATGGAGAGTGACTCGTCCCATGTTCATGCCACCCGCAACAGTCTACTTCCTCTTCTTCACCTTCCTTTTGCTTTATTGTTGTCGTTTCTCGTATGATTCTTTTTTGTCCACTTATCACCCAGCCTCTTATTTCTCTATCGTCTCCCTAACTACACACATTATCCAGGTATTACTCACGTATGAACCTATCAAGTATGTAAGTAAGTATATACATGAATATTAACAAAATGTACTTCATCTTTCTTTCTTTACCTCCTTCCCAGTTTCACTCATTTTGTGAGCGTTCCTCAAACTTGTTCCTCACTCATGGTGAGAAAGGCTGTTAAAATGCAAAGGCGCGGGTAAACGAGGTCTTCTTCGGAAGATTTGGCCTCGGTACTAGTTAGTATTCCATGCCGGTGCTCACAGAGCCTTCTCGCACTCCTTGGCCACCCCTCATTCTCTCTCTCTCCCTCTCTTTCTCTCTTTTGCTCTCTTGTTCTCAACGTATCGCTCGCCACATGGCTCAGGCGCTTGTAACATGTTCTTCGCATTAATATAGCACGGCTTAAGACAAAGGACGATCGCCGTTTGGTCCATTCTCCACCTTCCAGTTGCCGTTTTTCTTTCTTCCCTCTTGCACACACGATCTTCCCCCGTCTCCCTTCTACGACTCTTCTGAGGTCTTCCTCCGATCTCGGACCCTCTTACCATCCTGTTTTCACCTTATACTTTCTTCGAGAAAAGCCTCCCGCTCACGTCCGACGGGCCAGCGTATATTTTCGTTAAGTTGACGCCCCTCCAAAGGCCCCTCAAATTGGGGATTTCTCGCTTGCCATTCTCAAGCAATCTTTCTCTCTTTCCTCCCTTTTCATCGTACACTTTTCCATCATCTATATAAACGTCTGTGAGTACCTAAAACTTACGTTATATCGCTTTATGTCCGTAGCCGCTTTCCGATGAAATATCAGTTGCCAGTTATACTTGTGTCTGATGATTTAAACAGGCTTCTGCCTTAAACTGTTGCTGTTTTACAAAACGGAAAATAAAGAACGGGTCCAACCGAGATACTCTGTACATGATATATGGCGACGCAATTAGAAATACTTGAGTCTTATACTAAATTCTTTTCTGCTTCAAAATTCCATACGATTTTCGGTATTCGATGAGGGCGAAAATTTTGGTGGAGTTTCAGAAAGTGCGTACACAAAAAATTCATTGTGAAATGCGAGCCACGATAAAGAAAGTAAGGGGAAATTGTGCGAGTGGGATGAATACAGCGACACGAGTTGTATCCTTAAAACGGTGAGGGTTCCCGGTGTCGTGTAACGGATTCTGGTATATGCACTCGTGGTATTGCTCGTGTATATGCAACATGATGCAGCACGTTGTTCTGAACGAAATTACCGAAGCGATTTTTCGGCACAGCGGGACGCGATCTGCATGATTCTCCCTTCCTCCCTCTCTTTCTTTCCCTCTCTCTCTCTCTCTCTCTCTTTCTCTCCCACGAAGGATGAGTCATCGCGAGACCCAGTGTAATGACCTCCATTCGCCTTTATTCTTGTGGTCACGACGAACGACAATCCGGACCTCTACATGTTTTTAATTTTTTGATTTAAATTTTATTTTACCAGTGAACCAGCAGACTTTCCGAGCAACACTTTTATTTTGTTGTCTCGTTACTACCGAAAATCCTTTAACAAAATAAAGCTGTTATATTGATCGAATAATACCCAAATTGGACGAGAAATACCAAACTGTCTTTGCATGAATTTGAGGGGGTTACTTATGCGCATATTTCATCATTCGTCCGATTCACACGAACGATTCAGGACAATAATGGAATTGAATTTGCCACTTCCACGCCACATTAACCATTCGGTCGTGACGAGGCAACAGGACAAAAAGCAAAGAGTTTGACTAATCAGAAAAAATGTGTGTTGAATGTGCATGTGCATGTATATAATCGAGGGAGTATTGCATTTCAATCGTTACGCGGGCTCGATCGCCTCTGTTGTTATCTCTTTCACTTTCTCGTTTTTTTCATATTTCTTCTTCTACTTATTTACGTCCAACCGAACACTCTACTGTATAGGATTTCGATCATGAGTTCAACGGCAGCTCGTACAAGAGACGATACCGACATTTTTCTGTCATTAAAATTTCGAAGGTATCGAGTTTCTAGTTCCCCAAGTCAATTCATTCAGGCAGACAAAGGATAGAAGATATATATATCTATATAGAGAGAGAGAGAGAGTTACAATATTGACCAGCCACTTAACCTCGGGATATTGACATTTTCATGCATGGCGTCCTTTCTCGTACTATTTTATTTCTTTCCGCTATCCAGCAGCCACACGTCTGTGTGACGATCGTTAATCCTGCTGGAACAAATACCCACTCCACTCTACGATGTGCATTCTATTTATTTTTATTTTATTTTTTTATTTTCTTTTTCTCACCTGCAAGAGTCCCTCTCGCCCTGGCTCGTTATAATTCGATGATAACGAACGCGTACCTCGCCAGGCACCGTGTCTACGTGCAAGAAAGAAATAAATAGAGAAAGAAGTAGCGATGAATAGAAAGAATTTTTCTTATCTCACGTGCGTACTAAACAAACCTCGGTGGCCTATATATTTCTTAAGAGTGTGCTTTCAAATTCTGGTATTTCAGCTGCACTTCGAGGATCCCATAATGATATTTATTAATATTTAGACTTTTTATTGTACATATAGATATTGACACGGATTTTATGGAATAGTGTACAATATGAAGACCGATTCTGAGTCAGGTTTATCGATTTATTGATAAGAGTGAATCCCCCGCGAGCTTGAATCGCCGCAGATAGAAAGATACACACAATCTCGTTGTTTGGAAAAAAAAAAATGGATTATCAGCACTACGTTTTTAACGGACAGTTTTTTCTATGAACCTTTTTTCGCCACATGTTTGTTTGATTTTATTGAAAAGGAATATCCCTCGAAGAAATTTACAATCGGCTTAGCTTTGCTCTCGTAAGAGCCACGCTTGGCCAATGCTAAGCCGTAACGTAAATGTTTTCACGGAATCTTTCGAAGGGTTTCAAAAGTATGTTTGATTTGCCATAAAAAAAAGGAAAGGGTTGAAAAAAATTCTGCAGGTAGAACAAAGTAAGAATTAATGGGATACATCGACATGGATTTTTTCCATACAGAAGCGTATTCTGTATTATCTGGCTTGTTTAGTTCTTCAAAATTTCGTCTTAACACAATTCACAGAGAATATTCTATAAATTTCGATAAATTATACACGTTGCAGCATTAATAACTCATCATCCCGTCATAAATGCAAAAGAGATGCTGTCTCTTTTGTCCTCGACTTTAATGCTTTTGCATCACATACTGCTTTCGAATGTGTCTGACCCAATAATGATTTTTTCACTGATGTGTGTATGTCGCCACATTTTTCTACTATAAACCGGGGACGAAGAGAGTCTCGAATGTGAGTGTGGGTTTGTTGGTATGTGTGACGTCATGTTCCCGCAACGCACTTATACATCGCGAACACGTATTTGCCATGCATCTCGAGGATTTCGGACTGTTTGAGAGAAGCGAAGGAAGAATGAGAGGGAAAAGATGTGAAGCTTGAGAAGGTGCTACGAAAGAAGAAAGAGGGGCGGGGGGGGAGAGGAGGGGTTGTGCCTGTTTTGTCGAAGTATGGGCACGTAGTTGCCACGGAAGGATCATGGAGTGGACTTAGCGTCGAAATCCCGCGTAAAACTTGTCCGGAATAACAAAGTTTCCGGTACAGGCTACCAGTAGCTGCTTCTCTTCTTCTACTTCTTCTTTTTGCTCGTTCAATGTCTTACTTGTCCAAAACACTCGTCCACCTCCGTCTCTCTCTCTCTTCCCTGCTTATGTTCTTTTCCCTCATCTACCACACCTTCTCCATTTCTTACTTTGGTCTTTACAAGCCATAAAAATCGACGCGAGATTAGCGGAACAAGAGCATAGCCGCGCGTGAAAGACAGTTTGAAGAAAATAAGAAAGTAAAAAGAAAAATCTTTACACAATGCACAAAGCTTTGCTGGCTTTGTTTAAGCCAAGTTTCAGGCGTTGAATAACGAAAAAAAGATTGTAACGATATTGAGCCGCAACTATGTGTTACACCGATGTAACTGTAAATATTTGGGTATTGCACGCGTTTTTGTCCGCGCGTTTATCGAGTTCAAGAAACTCATGTTGCAGTTTATATTTTGTCTCGCTGTAACTCCTTTACTATAACACGTTATATTCATATTTATAAAGTACATAACTCGTTAATGTGTCATCACAATAAGGAGTTCAAAGTTACATAAGATAAACTGCAAAAGTATCGTAGTGTAAAATGTTCGTGTGTATAGTAACGAACAATGATAAGCGCATTGGAAGTAGAAAAGCGCTTATTCGGGGAGTGAACAAACTGTCATCCGTTGAGTCGACATATTTTCATCGATCCCGAAGATGCTGTGTTGTTGCATAAAAATAGAGATTTTAACGTAATACTCGCACAACAGTCACGTTTAGAAGTCAACTGTCTGATTAATTTGTCTAAACTTGCTGAATAATCGGATTATTCCAGTTGTTATATCTCATAGGAAGGCGAAGGCATATGAAAGTTTAGGGAAAAATGTCTAATATGAAGTTCAGAGGTTGAGAAATAATGATCCTTCCTACATATCATTCGCAAAATTCATGTTTTATTGTACTGTATTCTGTATTCTTGAAACTAGACAAAATCGGAATGCAAGGTTCATACATTTTTCAAATTTATTTGAAAATAAAGAAAGCAAATTTGTCAAAGATGTTTAATCCATTTGCACATTAAAACCCAAACGAAGCACTCGCTTTTCTTGTCTCTACAGTGAGCTTTAACTTTTAGAAATGTCGATGCCGACAAATCTTCCTTGATAACAGTTCTCATGTGCAGCCTAAAATCAAGTGATTTTTTCACTTTTTTTGCTGCAATGTTACCATCTGTACGATATGCACTTTTTATTGACTTTCCATCCTATACCCGGTCTCGTTCGAAGATCCATCCATACCTTGTGCTCAATTCGTCGAATCCTACGATTCCAACTCGACTTTTCTTCTGAAGGTGCTTGACGGATTTTCGGTTGGAAAAAAGATTGACGATGCACTCGGCCTATTATCGGCCATCTATATATCGATATGAATATGACATGTACTCATATGTTTACCCACGAATGTGTGTGTATGTATGAGAAGAGAAAGACTGAGAAAGAACCAAAGAACCTTGACACGAGAGTATCGCATCAATACCTCTGGCCGATAAAAAGGATATTTACACATACGCGAACGTATAATTGTGAGTGCACCGTGCAAACGTATTTATGAGAGCATGCATTTTTCTCAATCCAGAGAGCAGCAGCCTATCTAGAATTCATTATCGCTGCACGCTTTACTGTTTGAGTTCTCGTATATACTTCTTCGTGTCTTTTATCTTCCTAAAGAATAATTTTTTTCGTTATTGCCAGTCACCACTAAGATACCCATGTCCAAATTTCTGTTTGATTCATCGGATGAAGCTAACTCGTTCATGTATACAGTGGACAATAACTACGTATGCAACGCGATATACATCGAGCTTACGGGAAGGTATCCCATCGGCGAAATACGAGAATATCTCAAGGTTGGAGTTGCTCAGACAGCAATTATATGATACACATCCACATATACAATAGATATGCAACGAATCATATTCCAAAGCATTTTATAATCTTCGTAACATTGCGAGTGAGCATTAACGAAGGAAACGCGTAAGAGAAGGAAGAACACTCGACTTCTTTCTTCTCATTCAGTTATTATTCATACACAGGAATGTCCTTTTCACATGCTCCAAGCGACGGAATACGAGCGCGAAATGGCGTCACAAAAAGTGTAGAATGACGCGGTCAACGGCAACTTCCATATCTGGTTTTTTTTCTTTTACTCTCCTTCCTCGTTCCATCTCAAGATCACGTTTCCCATCCGCTTCTCTACCTAAAGTTCTCAACGCAATTCTTGCCACCGTGATCTCTCTCTCTCTCTCTCTCTCTCTCTCTCTCTCTCTCTCTCTCTCTTTCTCTCTCTCTCCTCTCTCTCTCTCTCTCTTTCTCTCTCTCTCTCTCTCTCGATGTCGTCGAGAAACATCTTTACGTCGATGACCCTCTAGGCCAAAAGGTATAACGACCGAAAGCTCAATGTCGCAGCTATATACATTTTTCGATGCGAAGAAAAGCGTATCGAGGGATCACGACAGACTGGCCAGTTTGCAGGCCCGTCGTTCGCGACGACTTACGAATCACGACATCTTGAGCCCACCGTATAAAAATGGCTCTCTTCGATCCTGAATTTATATCGTGTGTTTAGATGGGAATTGGTTCTTTATGAGTGGCACGTGAGAATACTCCTTACGACAGCCACCAGCAACGCAACATTGTGGTCCATATACTACTCTACATTGTAAACTCGCGCCTTGCTTTAGAAAAATGAAAGAAAGCTTCGGGCCTTCGAATCTTCTTCATTTACAACTTTCTTTTCGTCTTGCTAACGCGTTTTTCCATAACAGTTTCTTGATTGCAACGATACATTTAGGGCGCTGTTATGAAAATACGTGCAGAATTTCAAAAGGATTCACCGTGTCGTATACGAAATATGGACAATCAAAGATTCCACCATCTTACATATACGCATTCATACACGCATTCTTGTGGAGACCAGTGAAAAAAAACACATTTTACGGAATATAACTGCAAAACTTTTTATTAATTTCAGTTGATTCCACTGATTTACGAAAATTCCGTAATCTCGAGTACTATGAAACTTTTATTTTTGATGGTTCGTAGGAAATCTTCTCTCAGGAGTACTCAAACAACAGATGCTCAATGAAATATTAAAAATGAAGAAATTTTCAAAGTTTAACAAATTCACAAAAATCGTCATGAACTTGAAAAAAAAAAAAAAAAAAAAAAAAAAAAAAAATCATATCGTTGTTTTTGCAGAACGACGATTTAGTGTTCGACCAGGATGGGAAAAATCCAGCAATGGAGATACCCTTTATCCAGAGGCAAAAAGACCCGTCATTGCTTCAAAGGATCAAGCGAGGACTGTGGGATTGGTTAAGCACGCCGACCACGACCACTGAACAACCCGAAGGTAATTAATAATTGAACTTAGAAAACATCGCCAACGCTAACACTCGATGAATGGGAATGGAGAAAATAAGATATTTTTTTCATTTAATGCCTACAGCAGTAAACAAAACGACGGAGGCACCGATTAAGAAAGAAGCGCTGTCCACGCCAAATCGAACTAAAACTAGTGCAGATGTTTTCGACTGGTTTGATGACGATTCAAAAGATCGAAAAGCCCGTGCGAGTGGTGAAGAAAATACGATAGAACGTGACAACACATCACCCAAAAATGATGTAAGAATGACACTTAGTGTTTCTTATACTCGTCAAAAATGTGCCAACTTTGATGGAACTTATTTATAAGAATGTTCAATTGTTTTGAATTTAATAGAATGATAACGACATCGGTGAATTCGCGGCTGGTCATACGGATGATGAAGATCTTGCCGGGTCAGGTGAAGTTGAGGGAAGTGCCATTGATGGTGATGGTTGGGTTACGGAGTCTCCAAGAACTGGTGGACAAGCACGTACGTATTATTTCTATCAGAATTATCACACGATGGATCAATTTCATTCCCATTTCGTTGGAAACATTCAGCGAGCATGGAGGTTTAGTCTATTTTCAAATTAGTTGATGGAAACTTATATACTACGTTCCTGAAAAGTGAAAAAGGACCAAAGAAGGATTGCACGACCTAATTTCCGATAATAATGCACTAGTTAAGAATGGTCAATTAAACTTGATTAGAAATCTATTAAAATCAACCTATCAGTAGCACTGGCTAAAAAAAATTCCGTCACTATTCTCACTTCCGTAAGTCCTGACACTGACAACATCGTCTTCTTAATTTTTCATGCCCATCGACTTTTTGTTCTCAAAAGATGAAAATAGATGACCCTTTTTTTTGGCTTTTATCAATTTTCAATATCGGCAAGAGGATGTGATTTTTGGAAAGAGCTTTGCGAATATTTTCAGCATCAACGAGGAACCCTCTCCGTGTAACGGCCGCAAAAATGGTCGATATTCGTGATTTTTTCGTCGTTCATAAGTAAAAACTCATGACCAGTCTATTCTTTCTCGATTATTCAAATAAATGAATGAATGACGAAGATGGAGCATGAAGAATCTTGAAAATCTTTGACTTTCATGTTTTTTATAATACATTTCGTTACTTTGAAATGGCGTCTGAAAAAAATACCGACTGACGATGGATTCTTCCACTCCTCTAGAAATATTTCCTCTCCGGCTGTGATTTATTCTTGACATGATATTTTTTTCTGTTTTATTTTGAATGTGCCATTGTGTCGTGATTACTAATGTCAGCCAAATTTTGTTTCAGGTTTTTACAGAATAACGATAACTGTTTTGGAGCCTTTCATGGAAGAATACCTCGACAGAAACAGCGAGGAGCACAAACAGTTGGCTGGCAGTCTGGTCAAGGGAATCGAAGAATTATATCGTCAAAAAATTCCTGATTATGAACATTTTGCAAATGTCGTTAAAATCGCGTAAGTTTGAGTTAAACAGTAAACTATTTATTTGTTAAAATAATTCTACCAAATCGGTTCGGTTTATCTATCGTTCTAACTGGCAACGGAATACAGTCAATTTTTTAGAAAATGAAATAAAAATGTTTCATCTTTGAATTGGGTCACGGGCAGGAAAGCTATTTGAATCTTTAGTCATCTGTTCGAGGCAAATGTTGTCCTTTTTTCATAAAAATCTCTCCATCATATAAAGTCACGTGTATTTTTATATTTTATATGTTATTTTGACATCATGAATATGTTTATAAATTGTTCAGACGCCTCGACGACGCGTTCACATCTGAGGTGACCCTCGACATTGGTTCGACATTTGGGGACGAGGCCGAAGTACGAAATATCCTCGAGAGGCAATTGCAATTCCACAGATTGGGCGATGTACCGATCGACGCGAAGGGCTTCACGTTCCGCAATTTCCAAGGTAATCTAGTGACCCTTGATCTCCTTGAACCCACCGGAACATTTGTCCTTTCACATATGCTGTTGAGCAGCATTTTACTTCACCGACTACTTTTCCACACTCAATGTCAATATTTTAGAACCAATAAATGATGGAATGCAACATAAATAATGGTAATGAATAAGAGAACGAAGCAGTTCGTTAAAATATGTAATTGTAATTGTCGTAGTCTGCCCGTCTGCATGTAAGATGTCCATTTTCTTTTATTTTTCAAAAATTTCATTGCAACAACTTGACTTAATATCATTCGTTGTGTTTTTCTTTTTCTTCATTTTCATATTTTTGGCGCATTTTTTTACGTTGGAATGAATAAATTGAATGCGATAAACGCGAAGGCCCCGGAATCGAGACCGAATGCGATGAGCATACAGAGCTCAGATGTAGAGACGGTTCTTGTGCTCCGTTGAACTCACGCTGCGACAATGTGTATGATTGTACTGATGGTTCTGACGAATTTGACTGTCCACAATCCACCCTGGGCGGTGAAAACCGTGAGTACATTTCAACAGCAAAACAAACTAACCTAAATACAATTTTGTATCATTTTTAGATTGCATATATTATTTTTTTATTCAGATACAATTTTCAATTACCATTTAGATCAATTGATGATTTTATGAAAAATTGATTACCGGTATTAAAAATTCAAAGGTTAATTGAACAAAGTAGTGATCCATTGAGAGTTCTGTTGAATAGATTTTGATATTCACGGAAGCTGCTCAATATGACACATTGATTGAGTTCGTGTGAATATTTGAAAGTAGAGCTATTTTTCATGACGTTTCCAAATTACTGGGCCATGATACATTTAGCAATTAACATTTTTTATTCGAATCGATTGATCGTTTTTTTCGAAAGACCAACGCTATTTTTTATGTACTCATTTTGCAAAATAAAAAGTCTAAAGTCGAATGGAAAGTCTGACTGGGGAGGTCTTTTCATTATCAGTTCTGTTAAATAAATTACTTTATTCGCGAAAGCTTCTTCTTAAAATGATGTATTAATTGAGTTCTTCTAAATATTTGAAAACAAATCCAGTTTTAAAGCGTTTCCAAATTAGTGGGCCACCGCATGGTATCAGTAATCGATTTTTCAGTATAATGCACTCGTTCATGAACACACGAGGGAAAAAAATTACATTTGCACGTTGTATTTATAGCTTGTTGAACAAAAACCTCCACGGAGCTGCACGTTGATTATTTGTCAAGCGTTAACAATTTTTCTCTTTTGTACATATTTTTTCAAAACTTTTCGTCATTCCGAAACGTTTCTCATTCACAATTGTTCTTCCACTCATATCTGACTGCTTTTTGTTGACCCTTTGAGCCTCAATGGAAGTTTCGATGTCCCACCTGTGTTTTAACAGTTTTTTGATTATTAAAGTACGAGTTTAACAACAAAAACCAAGTTTTATGGTTCTACATGGTCCCTGGGACGTTTATAAATGTATGAATAAATAAATAAGCAACGAGTCGTTGTTTGTTAATTGCAGAGATATCGCGTACTAATAAATAGTTGAATCGTATATTCTTTAATGAAAAGATTCCTTCTTCATTAAGCTAGAATAAAATTTTTTACAAACTGAATACACTCAAAAGAATTGTAGAGAATTTTTCAAAGTTTTACGCACAGTGTTTTCGTTTGAAAAAACAAAAATACATGATTTCTTTCGAAAATTGCACATTTCCTGTTCAAATGTGTAATCAGTGACCGCAAAAACCCTTGAGTACGAAAGTTCAAGTAAATTACACGAAAAATGCATGGCTCGAAGGTGTAAATTGACGAGTAAAAGAAACATGACAGAACATTTTCCAACGGAGAATATAAAGAAATCTGTATGAAGCGTTTTAATGGAAATACAATTGACCCTCAATACACGCTACCGCCGTTAGATCCCGAAGAAAGTGAAGAAATAACACCGAAACCTTTGGATCCGTCGACCGTTGGAAATAACTCTGGACGCACCGAATGTCGAGGTGACGATTATGCCGTGGCTTGCACAGACGGTAGTCGTCACATTTGCTCGTTGCAAAAGTGTGACGGTGTAGAGGATTGTGACGACGGAGCTGACGAGGAAGGATGTTCTTCGTCAGGTAGGATTTCTTCACCTGAGATTTTATCCTACCCCACCGTATTTTTATACCTCTGGTTATTTCTACGTCTAATTTCTTATTCCATCGTACTCTCGCGATCGAAAATAATTTGAAGCTCTTCTATTTTCGATCATTTTTCTTCTGCACGATTAGATAGTTGTCCCTTTTTTTTTTTTTTTTACAAGCAACCTCACAGTTGCGTTTTATTCTAGTTGTATGAACGTTGCTTTTGGCTTTTTTCACTAGTTTTTATTTTGTTTTTACCGTACAATAGACAACTTTGAATGCTCGATGTACATAGAATGAGTCAAAATAGAATTTTTGTGTCAGCATGGAACGAGAAAAGGGCAAAATTGTAAAAAACTGTACATAAAAAATACAATTTCCTGAGGCGTCTGCAACTTTGGGTGAATTTTTCTTGTCACTCTTGCTTGTTGACAAATTATAATAACAACAGTAACCGCTGTTTTGATTCTACAGTTTCGAATGAATTTGTGTGAACCACCTAACGAGCGTTTCCTTAACGACCATGTAAGTCCATTTGAATCTGGACTTCAATTATTAAATATACGATAAAAAATATATTTGATAATTGAAGTTCGAATTGTTGCCAAATTGATGCGAATTCCTTTGGCACGAGTATTCGAACCAGATACGAAAATAATTGTTACCATCGTGTTATCACCACTAATTACTTCGAATGTTCAATTATTCGCTGACTTTCATATTCTATTATTTCCTCTATCATAGGTTGTGCGAACGGTGAATTTGTGTGTGACGTCACTCGCTGCATTCTGGACTCTCAACGTTGTGACTTCAACGTCGACTGTGAGGACGGAAGTGACGAACAAAGTTGCACCTATCCGAGTAAGTCTTTCATAATCATTATTATTACGATAAAATTAAAATAAAATGATGCCAAGATGAAACTATTTTGGTATTGCGAGCACTTGGACCCCGAATTTTTCAGCAGATTGAAATCTTTTGAGAGATTCAAAGATCTTGAATAATGTTTGACTTCTCTGAAGTAATCTTCTTGATTAGTTTTGTTACTAATTGTAATTTTGACAAATTTTAACATCAGAGATTGTAGGTCTTGAGATTTCTTATTCTACCTCACGTCGATAAGAAACGTCTCTTCTTATCCTCCATTGTTAACGGAGGAAAACGTAGTGGTAACAGTGAACAGGAAAAATGAACTTCAGTCGATAAAGCCGAACTTGTTCTCGACGAAATTTAATCAATCTTCACTCGATATTCGGTAAAACAGAATTTCCATGCAATTTTATACCGACTGTGATGATAGAAATATTTGATTGATTTGATCAAATTCATCATTTTCGAATTGTACTGAAACAACTCATTTTTCACTGCTTTTTCCTCCATCGATATTATATTACGATTTTTACGAAAATAATGCGACTTTTTAATCGTTAGACTTCGATGGTGTTACCAGCGTTGGGTACTCTTCCGATGTGTAGAACAGTTAGGTCAATACTCGGCTGGGTGACCGGTTAGCCATGCACAGACTCGAGTTGCGAAGGACTTCAAAATATTTCGATAGTTTTGCAGATATCGTTGCTAGGTTTTTGCCATTGAATGTTGATTTATTTTGGGTTGTTTTTTGCTTGGAATAATGAAGCTCTAAATATCTTTTCTCTGATTTGTAACTATTTTTCAATTAGGTAATTAACTGTTTTTTACAACGTTGATGAATGGAAGTTTTAGATTTTAAAACTTGCCATCTAATTCATTATCTGAAACTCTGAAACTATAATTTGAAACATTTTTTCATCATCGTCACTGCACTCTGCAAAGTATTTAAAAGAACGAAAAGTTTTTATAAAGTGAGAGACATCGGGTGAAATCTATAGCGATCCAGGCGATGGCAAGATAATTCCATGGCCTTCAGGAATTCACGAATTTTCAAGTCCCACAGGCATGCAGGTGGGACAAAAATTTTCGTTCTTTCGTTCGCTTAAAAATAGGGTCACAAACTAGAACGAAGCTGTGTAGTTGTAGAAGAAAAGTATGGAAGCGTCGTGAGTACGCGAGACGAGGGCGACGGTGGAACAATGCAAGCGAGACGAAGCGATGAATATTCATCGCTCGAGAGCTTTTTTCTCTCTCCTTGTTTTCAGCTCTCCATGTCGTCGTTGTCGTCGTCGATGTTCGACACTCTTCCATCCGCTTCGCGGCGTGTTTCTGTCTATCCTCGACTCATCCGTTCTTGCCATTGAGCTGCAACCTCGAGGATCACTCGTAGTCAACAACCCGGAAGCCTCGAAGTCAGCCAATGTGCATGCCATCACTCCTTCTTTACATTTTTCCTTCGTCTCGATCAATGCTTGTCCTTTCCTTCATTTGCGCTAAACACGTTTTTTTTTTTTTTTTTTTTTTTTTCATTGCCCAACTGTTCGTCCGGCTGTTAAATTTCGAGTTTTTGAAAAATCGTTATGTCTTCTAAACTCCAACGTCGAGACTATTTTCCAAAGGGAAATTCCATTGATATCATAGGCACCACTTCTTAATAAGATGACATCAGGTTTTTTATGTGAACGAGAAAATCCTTCATAGCCTCCAGCTCTTCATCGTTCATTCTCGCAAATGTGATTCACTTGAATTTCATTCATGCTAATGATCATCCAGTTAACCACTACCATAAGCAACTGTATATAAGATTTTATACTGATTCAATATTTGAGTATTCAAATTTTAGGGAATAAGTACAAATGACTATGGTTTGAAAAAATTAATATTTCATTTTTTGTCGAATCATACAGAATAATTTACTTCAGTTTTCGCTTATTATACGATTTATGAATATTCATAGTTTTTGTCTGTTTTTTTTTCTTTTTTTTTTTTCAATCGAATAGTCACCCTCAGGAAGAGAAAAATATATAACCCTCCGTTCTGGACTGCGTTATATTAGTCGAGATTTGAGTGTTATTTCATTTAAAACTACATTGAAAATATATATTTCAATATCAAAATGCATCATATTCAGTGTGAGATGTCAAGCCCTGGTAGTGAATAACAATAACTGCATCGTTTATCTCCGCTGCCCTCTTTTTTCTAGTTTGTTACTCGTACTTCGTTATATCCGGCATTTCACATAATGCCTTTAGACGAGGACAATTATGAGTAGTTGGATTGTAGGGACGGGGATGCAGAAGGAGTGACGGTGGAGGAAGAGAAAAAGACAGAGCGATGGAAGGAGAGAGAAAGCATAGAGTATTAAAGGAGGTTGGTAGCCTACCGCACGCTAGGCACTACCACGACAAACGTCAAAACCACTGTCTTCGAACATTATTCAGATAAGCCAGTTGGGTGGCCATAATATACCGAATTAAAGGAGGGAGGGAAGGGGCTACCTACAGTTAACATACCAGTAAGTTTTACGTGCTCGTTACATACATGACGGTATTGTTTTTAAGAACAATAAATGTGCACAAACTTGTAGAAAACATTCACCGTCAATGTCATTAAAGAGGCTTCTTTTTTGCCTGATTAATGAAACGTGAACAAATGTTGGAGAAATTAAACGAAAATGGTTAGAAGCTCGTGCACCATTTCTCGATTCGCAATAATGTCAATGGAAAGTATTCTTCGAGAAATAAGTGGATCGAAGAATCCGTGATTCCGTCATTTTATTGACCATCTGTTTATTTTAACTCTTTGACCCAGTGTGGATCTTGTCTGGTTGGATTGCATACTTTTTCATGAAAAAAAAAAAAAAAAACATTTTCTACTGAACTGAATCCAACAAAAAATTGCCAATTTTTGAGTCTACATTCACACTTAGCAGGCTCGAAAATCCTTCCGAGTACCAAATTTTCCACACATTGGAAAAAATGCATGGCTCAAAGCCTTCTGCCGTCAAAGGAATACGAGCTAAGCCAAGCATACCGCGAGAGTCGATGCTAATCGTCCCTAATTGTACACCTTTGTTTCTCCAGAAGAGACCTACCGATTATGATGCAATTTACTCGCTGCCATAAAAACAAAACGTCAAAAAACATTGTAGCGATTGTTGCGGCCTATCTAAGCGGAAAAACCGTTCGACATATTTTCTTTTACTCTGCTCGCTGAACCCTCTGATTCACTCTACCGCGTATTTGTTTCTTTTTATTTTTTATTTTCGAATGAAAAGGTTACAGTTTTTGCAATGTTGGCAGCACTAGGATCTTCGAGTACTCGAAACCAATATATATTTAACTGTTTTAATTTTTTAAAGACTCGTACCCGGCACAACTCGTGGCGTGTTCGAAAACTTAACTTGGATTCCAAGGAGTCGTTCAATCGCGTGCTTTGTCGCAGCCTCGTTTTCAAGACTATGTCCTCGTCCCTTGTTCTTTGACTTCTTCTTGCGGTTTTAGCTCATTCCTTTCTACTAAGATAGCCCAGTCGAGACTTTGTCCTAAGCCATGCAATTTAAGCTCCAGCAAGTTGTCAATATGTTCTCTGTAACAAATGGTACGCTTCTCAGATTTGAGTTTATGGATTTTCCTTACTCGTGGGACGTCTATTAATATCCGGTATTGAGTGAAGAACTTTCGAACGATAGCAGCCTCCGCAGCTAGTCTATTCTATCATGCTAATGGTCCTAGAGGATAAATGAAGTGACACAATTTTTGGCCAGCCGATATATTTCGTTCGATCGTGTGTGGTTCTTATAAAGCTCAACTATTTCATCTCTCGTATTTTTAGGTTCTTCATTGAAAAACAACTAACGTTTTAATGTCTTGAATTCTCAGTTAACGGATATCGAATATTTATTTTCGTTAATGATATTTTTTTTTGCTATTTTAAAGTTTTCAATGAAATAGACAGCGTGCATAATCTTGGTAGACATTTGAATCGGTGCTGTTTCCTAATTTTCGAACATTGAGCCTTTTGGCGAAAGTTTGTTCTACTTGATATTTTCACTCCCAACAATTTCACGTAAGCCAATCATTTTCAGATCTATTTGAGGACAAGTTTTATCGAAATTTCAATCGAAAAATCAGTTTATATATTTGCGAGCAGGGATTCATGCATTATGGAAGTTGATTAATTTAAGGATTTCCAATTCGGTGAAAATGTTGAATATGGAAATCGACGTTAGTTCGATTTTGCACATTAACAGCTAATCGGGGTTATCTATAAATGAACTATCCATACCTTCACCCACAGTGGGCAAGGAATCGCTGAAATGCACAGACACATATTATGCATTTTGGTTTTTCATGGAAAATATGAAAGCATGCATTTTCATATGTCAATGTTGACGCGGGATATAAAAATACTGTTCATTAGAAAAATATGAGGTAACGGGTACGATCGGTGTATTTTTATTGGTTAATGCTTTTAGTGTCAGTTTATCCACTTAGTGTCGATCAGACTTGAAATTCGCCTCGCAGTTATGACATTAAAATATGATTGAAAAAGAGATTCATTTTAAAATAAACCCGAAAGGTTCACTTTATTTTTGTTCCCTGTACAAAGTTGAAAAAATAAAAAATAAAAATAAACGCGTATTTTCAAAATGATTGACGCACTGCGACTCTTTGTGATTTCAAGAAATCCTGCAAAGTCGTTGGTTTAATGAAATTTACGAGGAGTGTGGAAAGAGAGCTCCAGTGAATTTCATTAACAAGGTGTTGTTGTCGTTTGTCCGTCGTTACGAGTCGAGTCCCCCGATTGTTGGATTTAAACGTAAATGCGTTCTTGGGCTTTTTAGAATTCATTTTCGGTCTCATTTTGCTTGTTCTTGATATCCTACCTTCCCTGCTGCCTTCCTTTCCCCTCGTTCGAATGAACGACCTTAAATTAAACGTTATCGCGGGGAAGCGAGTCGCGAATAAGCGTGAGGCGGTCGACGCTTGCTGTTACAGCAGCGGGTGGGCGACCAGGTAGGTTGCAGATTGGTAGGCGTTACCGTGGACGCGCTCTCGCGTTTGACATTGCTTTGGAAAACCAACAACAGGGACAACACATTTTCCCATCTCTCTCTCTCTCTCTTTCTCTCTCTCTACTTCTCCCTCTTTTTATCTCAATCTCTACCTCTCCCTTTCTTTTCATCCCTCTCGCTACATTTCTTCATTGTACGGTTGTGTTTGTATCAGTGGAAATTTCGTGTATTTCGAGTATTTCGACCCTGGAGGATATGGATCACACGTTTTTTAGAAAAGGGCATATTTCACGAGATTTTATTACTTTGTTAACGTAACTTACGTCCTTCCCATTGGCAGTGGGCATCGATATACATATTTCCTTATCACTGCATATATACGCGAGAGTCACATTACAATATCTGACCCTCGATTTGTTTAAGGTGGTAATAGGGATTTTCTATATAGAATAATTGGTGAATGTTTCAAGTTTGTTTTTTCGAAATTTTGTACACGTCTTTATCGTTTACTTGAAAAAACAGATGAATTTTTGTAGAAAATAAAACAAATTTTGTCTCTTAGTTTTTTGTATGATTCAGTTGTGAACTGTGCTCGGAAAAAAACTTATGATTCATGATTTATTGAGCAATTGTACCAGATACAAAGGGTATAATTAC
The DNA here is from genome assembly GCA_013761285.1 of Campoletis sonorensis. NCBI lineage: Eukaryota > Metazoa > Arthropoda > Insecta > Hymenoptera > Ichneumonidae > Campoletis > Campoletis sonorensis. Next base: position 830,236 of record JACEOJ010000137.1, read on the forward strand.
TTTTTAACAAAATCTCAATATATTGTATTTTAAATATTGAGTTTTCATATACTGTTCGCTTCCAGGAATCGTGTAACAAAATATGAAATTTATTTCAACTCAACTGAATGGTATCACTGTTGAAATATAACGAAGATGTTCTCCGAATTTATAATCAATTTATAGCCCACCGGTTAATAACATATCGTTTACATTTTAAAACCGTATTTAATTTGTACGTCTTTTCAATGGATCAGGCAAAAAAATAGGCACGATATTTCAGAAAACAGACTTGCACAGTTCCAAATTTAGACTCTTTCCAACGAACTCAATATAAATACTTGACAATTTGTTAATATTTGATTCGCAATGTCTTCATGGAGTAGTGATCGAGTTCTCCGAACGTTTTTTTTTTCTCAAAAACAATTTTACAATATTTTCCCGCCGTATTTTTGTACTATCGAATTAATTTAATTGAACCCTCATTAGAAATAAAAAAAAGTCACACACTATTGCAATTTTGCCATATATTGGTTGGCATTCATTGCTCGTCCCAGTACATTTTAAATTCTCTTTTTTTTCGCAATTTATACTTTGAAAGACCGTGAAGAATTCTTATGCGTCTAATGCAATCCTGGTTTTCAACACTCGTACATATTTCTTTATACAATAGATGCTTGTAATTTCATATGGATGCGAACATATACAACGAGCATACATACATTTGTTACATATATATGAATTGTTGAAGCAATTCTGTTGGCCCACCCGCAGAGCTTTTTTCGTGCTTTGATTTATGACAAGCCACGAGGCAGAACTATCGTCCTTGTCCGGAGATGAAGTATACTACAGAGCAATAGTACCAGATGAGAGATAGTATTTACCCTGATATTACATTCGCCACTGGACTACTGGATCACGAGTTGGACTAGTGCCGATAAATATATAACTACGGATAAAATTTTGTGTATATTGCAGCGCTCAAATTAGCAGAATTTCATTTTTTTCCTAACGCCCGAATTGATCTTCTAATTGAAGACTTTCTAATTAGTCGTAATCTCATACATTTGAGGATAATTTTATCATTTTCACTAATTTTACTCTTACACAGAAATAGCTCGTTGAAGAATGTGACAAGGTATATTTATTAAGACGGACCACGTAGATAACCTTTCGATAATGACAGAGAAAGGATCTGTGGCTAATGTCCCGGAATTATAATTCATGTAAATTTAGTCTCGGTTCAAAAGATTCACTTCCTTTGGGTATTATCTTCGCTTGCTTCCAGATATGCACCAATTAGTTACGACAATACGGTTGCCAATTGTGAGACAATTTTACTATCAACATGGGTTGCACATCATCTTAAATATCATTTTATCAAAATGACTCACAGTTTGACATTGATATGACATTTATTCTACGTTCATGATATTTTTAAAGTTGACGCCATACAAGTTTTAATACACGTCAAGTTATTGCTGTACAATTATAATTTTAACACAATCCCGTAATGAGATATTTTCTCTTATGTACAGTTTCAACTATTCGAATTAACAAATGGGGATTCAAAAAATAGGGCAGATTGTATCTCATGTTAATTCGAGAAATTTCGTAATCACTGCAGTGATAGGTTAAAGATTTATTCAATAATTTAGATTCCTGTGAAAACCAGATTTGTTGACGCTATATTCAAAATTTGACACTCGTTGTAAATATCACCTTCATATTAAATATGCTTTACGCTGAACAATCAACAGATTTGCGATCTATTTTTCAAAAACGTGACAATCGGTCTTAATTGAAAATATACGTATCAGATAATTTATTTCTTGCCAATCCATGATCAAATCTCCAGTGAAAAAATTATTCGTAAGCCAGTTTTATCGTTTCAATTGACATTGAACATCTTTATCATTGCATTTTATAACTGCGGATATAAGATCCTAATATTCTATGATGAATTGGTCTCCATATACATATGCATCTGAAAACGCTTTTCTCATTCGACTGCGTGTAAATTCGTTAAAAATGGGAATTGTTATAATCCTTGAAGGGCTCAGTTTAACTGTTTGAATTTTTTTTCTCCACCAGCCTCGGAATAATTGTGGGAATAATCTGTAAAATTGTCATCAAATTTCCGCTAGCATTTTTCAAATATGTCGCAAGCATCCTCAAACATGTAATTATAGATATTGAACATTGCAAGGAGAAACTATGTGAGATTGATCAAATTGAAGATTCTAAGAGTCGCGAGTTTAGTTATTTATGGTGCCATATGGAGAATTCAACACTCGACAAGTTTCGTATCCGGATTGGTTGGAATATTATTTCCTGTCAATTCTCTTCCTGCACCTTCAATATTATGCTTTATTTATTCATCCGCAGTGAAGTTTATTTTAAACATCAATATCTCCCCGAAAAAAACGATTATGCATTTTTTTTTGGGACAATAACGATCAATACATTTTATACGAAAATTCTGAAGTGCTAAATTATCAGAGTATGTGACTTCGTCCAACAAATGCAGAGAAGCACTACTGCTTTCGGTCAATACTTTTACGGAAAGATCAGAGCACGAACTCAAACCTCGTAGCACCTTGAGAAAGACAAGACGACGAGTTGAAAAAGTCCATTAGTATGAAAATGCGTTATACAAGATGCTTTTGAATAAACATGTCGTTTTTCCTTCGTGGTGGGTGGAAACTATACACTTATATAGACACATAAAAATGCAACTGTGCTTTTCGTCGTTGTGAACTTTTCGTTGACGTGACGATGGTTCACCGCGTTGTGATCATGTTGTGCATTATTTTCTTGCCGAAGTGTCTGACCTCCTTGAAATTTCGAGAGACCTACATAATGACGATACGTACCCCGGTGTGTGTATTCGTCAGTGCAGGAATATTGTAAAGGCATAGAATGTACATTTGTAGTTTTTTTTTTGTTCGATAACAAAACTCATTTTATATCAACTTTTATTATTTTATAAAAGCTCGTTGAGCAATGGAACGCTGCTTCGTTCTGATTATTATTTTTATACGTAGTTACACTTGTCCTAGTTGACGTTGTTTACAAAGTTATACCATTTTTTTAACAGCTTTTAAAACTAATTCATAACGTTTTCTAAAAATTTGGCACTTTCTTTACACTGCTTCATACTGATTTTTTTTAACGTTTGATCTAAAACGTGTGGAGCGCTACGGTGACTTTCTTTAATCAGAAGTGTCGGTCAAACTGCTGGAATTAATTCGTTCTTTATTAGAGGCTGGGCTGACGCGAACCTCCGCATAAAATAGCAATTGACGAACTCACGTTACCCGACACATTGTTTTTTGTAGTTACATGGGGACGACAAATTTGTCAATTATTTTGTGCTGAATTAAATTTCATCACATTTTGTTGAGAGAGCTTGTAACTTCAATTTGAAAATACACAATTAAGAGGACACAAAATTCAATACAGATAATCAAAACACAAGATTTATTTGTTTCGAAGCAAAACTTAAAGCTAAAAAAAAACTTAAGGCGAAACTAGTTCAGTAGGTAAATAATTTTTTCATAAAAGAGTACGAACTTCAATTATTTATTTATATGTAGTATTTATGCAATTAACAATTAATGACTGTTTATAGTATTTTTTTTCAAATTTATTAATGTCTCAACGACTATGTAGGACCAACAAACTTGGTATTTGTTGGAATAGTAGTTGAATGATAAAAAAAACTACGAAAAAACGCGGAAAACAATTGTATTACGTGAACAACGCGATACGTGTGAGCCTTTCAATATTTTTAGATCTAAAACGACACGGAAAAGCATGAGCGTTGAACCGCGTAAAACTCAGTGGTTACGGCTGTCGTTAAAAGTATTTTTCTCCCCTTACTTTTCTTCTTAACGTTAAATAGGGAGTGTGTACCCGTGGGGTTACGAGTAGTGGCTTTGTCGAGAGAGTCCTACGCTGCGCGTAGGTCGAGGTATGAACCAGCCATAGTGGCCCTTGCTCTCGTGCTCTCTTCTAATGGCCGTAGGCACCACGTGAAAAAAACCGCGATATACCTGTGAGACCGGAGACGCGTTTGGCTAACTCGCCAGTCGTCGTAACTCGAGGCCGCGCGCATTGACCGCGAAATGTTCTCCATATTTTTCATATAAAGTAATTACATTCTCAATTTTTTCGATCGACTGATATTTTGTGATCATGATAGAATTAATAACAACATTTATTGTTTTGATGAACAGCTGGTTAAAAGTCTAATTTGAAGGCTGAATATTCGATTGTTTCTTAATTTTCTTTAACCGAAAACCATCGCACGAAATTTTTTGAATGAATCCCGTACAATTTCTCGGAGTGTATTAAGTTTGTGAAAACATTGTAATTCCGACGTCCGTAGTAATTCAATGGTAAATGAATCTTCTTGTGAAAACTTACAAATTCCGAATATTTAATGACATATCGATTCCCACAATTAACAAGGAACGACCATCGATGATTTTTTCCCATTGTTTATCCAATTTCCCAGCAACCGTACACAATTTTAAAAACCTGTTTATTGTGAAATAATAATTTCAAATGAACAAACGTCAAAAAAAGTAGATGTGACAAAGTAAGTCACGCAGTATCGATCAAAAATGGGTCAAAAAAGACTTTCTACGTTCGATCGTCAAATTACTATCAAAAGGAAAAAATCGTTGTAATCACGCATATAATCTATCGATGCATTATTAAATATTTCTCTTATTCCAAAGTTACAACAATAATAATAATAACCTTGAACAACGTTATAGAATCTTTCGTCGTTACGAGCCCTTGCAATTGATTTATTTTTCCAACTTTTTGTCCTCGTACCTTTCTTTTTTTTTCTACGGCTGTAATTTTTTTTTTTTTACACAAGATTTCGTATCGGTAGTATAATACTGCTAGTAACATTTGTGATATATAGAGACATTTGTGAGAGAGGGTACTGGATGAGAAGCGCACGCGTTGTCACTATACACGCTGCTCGCCCCAGTGTGTATAGATTCAGATCGGTCACCCTATTTTTACGTTACGTGCAACATTCACAAGGAAAAGTCGTTCGAGATCAGTGCTGAGAGCTACGAATACGAATCTTTCACGACACGAACGAGATCGACGATACGTACAGCGGGCAGCTTCCGCGTCGCTGACAAATCACCGCTTTCACGACGATCTCCTCTCTCCCGCCAGTGTTTTTTTTTTTATTTTTTTATTTTTATTTTTTATTTTTTTTCGCTGAACGAAAACAAATTCGTTCGCGCCTTTCTGTCTATTCATCTCTCTTTTCTCGATCTCCCTCGTTCTGCTTTTCTTTCTCCCTCCCGCCATTTGTTCACTCTATATAACTCTCGGCTTTTATCTACATCCGACTGTGTATATTTAAAAACCTCGGAAAATCATCGGAAACTCGAGACAACCAACCATCGAGATATCTTCTCTTGCTCTTTCTCATAACGTTGTCCTATTCGTTTGGCAATTCCAACCGCACATCCACTTTGAAAATAATAGAACTGGGACTGAGGTTTTGAACTCTGTATATCGAAAATTCGTTACGAACTATACTAATAGATCGACTTTCGATATATACTAGTAGGACAAAACATAATCCAATTATTGACGTTTTTCTTAGAAGGATGAATTTCCGTCAAGGAAATTTATTCCTGAATAATAAAGATTTTTCATACAGTCAATTTCCTCATACGTCGTGAATAAATAAAGATTTGTTGCTACCATCGAAAGTTGCTTCTTCCGAAATTCCGTGAAAATTTGATGTTCAGTTAAGACTGCATCGTTGTTTGAATGTCATTTTTAGATGTGATTTTCTGGATAGAATAAGTTTCAAACTTTCCGAGTCTTCTGTTTTTTCTCGAAAAAAACCTCGTTATTAGTGATTGAAGTTCTGAAGCCTCAATAGCTCCGAAAAATCAGCTCAATCTGTGTCAGTGTTGCGACCAATCGTTCCAGAATCAGACAGTAAAAGATTAAACTCACTGAATGGCGGCATACTGAACGCTAATTATTGATTTTTCGTTAGCTTGTTTCCCCTCTCTTGATCATAAAACGAAAAATAACAACTATTTCGACTTCATTCTGGTAACATTGATTGACTGGTTATTGACGCATCGTGGTTGCCATCAAAACTAAAAAATCTTTTAAAAAACCTCCCTCGAGTTGTTTATCATTATTCATTTTCTTTATATAAATTTGTACGTGTTCTTAAACGATGATCGAACAGGGATACAAAATTGTCAAGAAAAAAAGAAAACTAAAACCGTTTTAAATTGATTTAATTTTATAAAGACGTTTTTCGGGAACAGCCCTGAAAAAAAAACACTATTTGGCCTTAACAAAGATCACGTAGTAGATGCATAATCGATGATGAGATCGATAGTTGAAAATAGGACTTTTGCTTAACATTGTCGATGAAACATGTGTGCTTTTTATAGTAGAGGATGAAATGAGAAGAAGAAGTAGAAGAAGTGAAAAATATTGCGAGAGGGGAAGAGCCGAAGACATCCAAAGTAGCTTAGTTCCTCCCACGCTTGCACTTTGGCAGTAGAGGGTGGGGAGGATTGTGTGCTTGCTGGTTGCTCGTTTGGTGCTGTTACTGGTGCTAGTCAGAATAGCAAGGCACGACGGTGTTCTCTCGTATCGTTCGCGCGCGTTGTTCGTTCGCCACGCGACCACTGCCGGTTTGTCAGTCCGCCAGGTTCGGCCGTGGCGATAACTCCTCACTCCTCGGGTTACCGCAACAAGACGTATAATCTAGACGAAAGCCTCTACGCAACGAAAAAGTCCATTCAATTCCGTTAACCATAGTACGTTTGCATATTCGGATTGATTTTTAGCGTTTTATTCAATTTTCCTTCTATTCTTCCATAATGTTTTTGCGGGATCGGTTTTACATGAGCCCAGAAGAGAATTTCATTCGACGACTATTTACAAATTGGAATTTATTAATGGAATTATAAAATAACGGGAAAAAAATACAAAAATGGAAAATTCTCCTTCGAAAGAAATTGTTTTATTTATTTTTACGAGTGTTCTTCCGTAATTTCGAATCTCTGGATATCTCGAGCATGCGTAATATCCTCGCGTCTGACCATAGCGAGCTTGAACTCCTTTGAATTATTTTTTTCTACCTGTTATCCCTTATTCGGTCTCTCACTCTCGTGCTGGAACAAAGTTTACGTGGTTTTGGCTCTTAAAAATAATAATAGCGTCGAATGAGAACGATAATTGCAAAAACGCTATGAGGAATAATTAATTTCCGGGGTAGCACTGTTTCTTTTGTAATAGAAACGATGGAACGCCGGAATAATGAGTCGTTGTTCTTTTAATTGAACCGGGTGTGAATTTGGTCAACGTTGACTCTGGCACCTTCGTATTGCACATTTATAAAATAAATACCGAGTTTTTTTTTTCTTTTAAGGGTTTTGCGTTGACACGGAAGGTAGAAAAATAATTAAAAGTAATCGGATTCAAAAAGAAGCTGGCAGTTGATGTCGCGATTGTAGTAGCAAGAACAAAACTGTCATTGTTCCGTTGACAAGTAATTTTACTGCGCCTTGTATTTTCTCTCGTGCCTACATTCATACTTATTCGTACACACGTACGTCACTCGTAAAAAGAATTTTTGCCGCAAATAGCTGTTGTTTCGTTTATATTTCCACGGCTACCAATTCTTTTAATCTCAGGGCTTGAGCTTTATACAAAAAACAGCACGTTGACCTGTGTAGAAATGTAGTATATCGGAGGAAGCATGGACCACGAGGCAAAGAAAGAATCGCGTGTGAGAGAGATTCGTGTTCGCAAGGGTGTTAAAGTTACGCGGAGCGAAAAACTAACGAGACTCTTTTGCACAACCATGCAAATATTACGAAAGAAAGCACGTACACTAAAGCATTACGAAGGTTTTGTTTAAATATTAAGAAAAAAAATTAAAAAATAAACGTAGATCGAAATTCTCTTCTGTCTCATTGTATTTGAGACGGTTCTATGTTTTTTGTTTATGTCAAAAACAATCAAAAGAATGGAATAAATTTTTTATTTATTTACGTTCATAAAATGAATCTCGTACGAGCTCGAAAAGCAATTGCCTAAAACAGTATCTTTCTTTTGTTAAATCATAGTGGATTACGAATAAAAGGAATTAAAATCCTGCACAAAAAATTGTTAAATCTCGTCAAATTATTTCGAAATCGTTTCGATCAGCACGAGATAAGTGTTTGGAAAAATAAACTTGTGTTGTATATCGAAACGTTAAATTTTCATGCGCTCCAAGGTTTGAAGGACCTCAATTTATTCCGACACATTAACAATCGAAGGATCGTGTTCAAGGAGCAGAGCATAGAACTGGGAAAAGAGAGGGAAAGAGAACGAGAAGTTCGGGCGAAGCAACTGGTGGCCGCGACGGCAAACTTTATCTTACAAATGAAAGCTCCATAAAGAAATCCATGATCTCGTTTTATCGATTGACCCATTACGTACTCAAACGTGCGAAATAAATAAATTGCTGAGCTTAGGCTACCGACTCGGCTTTCGAAGCTCTCACCACCGGAATTCACCATGGGAATTCCTAGGATGCGTGAGTGCGTTATTATCAGCGTCATATTTCTACTTCTGCTTACGGATTCGACTACATCACAAAGACGAAGACGTCCGTCGGGGCCACGTAGGCGAGGTAAAGCAATATATAGACACATCTCCTGCACGTATATATAATGCATTAGACGCATCCTAATTCATGTTAATTAGGGTAAGACGAGGAGAGATAGCCATACAAGAGAGATGGCCAACTTCTATTGAGTTGACAACATCGAGGCCTTGATGATGGTTATCGCTCTCTGATTTACTCTGAATATCTATTTATTATAAAGATCGTATAAATTCTCACATAGAATTACACAATTATGTTTATTGATCCTTTAAGAATGTGCAAACATTTTTTTGGGGAAAAAAACTAATAGGTTTAAAATCTTCAGCCAGAATTTTATACAAGCATATGCTTTTTTTAAATTGACGATTGCAGTATCTTAATAACCGGTTGACCGATTGAGTAGAAATTCGTCGCGTAACTCTATCGGACTGTTTCTTGTTGGCAATTGTACCATTATTGAGTCGACAAAATTGTTATGTTGAGTTCTATGATCCGTAGAAGGGAATAAAAGTACACAAAGAATCAATAATTAAAATTCACCACGTCACGACTTGTGAGGAAATCATTTTTCTAAATCGATTGACAACATGTTTGGTTTTTTATTTTCTGATGCATACACCATCCGGAAAGCTTATTTTGTCTCATTTTCAAAGTATGTAGTCGTTGATATAATTTCCCAAGTCTTATTACTTTCAACGCTACCACGAACGTTGAATTTTTATTTAATCATAAACGAAGGTCATGTTGTGCCTAATCTCTTTTACATATAATTCGAAACTCTGCATATTGAAATGATGAGTATTCACAGACTGAGTCTAAAACAAGTCTACGTGATGAGACAGAATTCTCTATAACTAAATATATCTGTATATATATTTATTGGTATTCTGGTGGACACAGAGCGACGATATAATGACTCGTATAGTTTTTTGCTTCTTTTATTTAAGTTCATAATGCACCGCGATAACGTCGCATAATTATTAGATCGAAAGAACATCCCGTCACGCCATCGCTTTCCGAGCGTTTATTCTCTGCCACGCTATTCGTTCCTGGCTCTGTCATTCCGTTTGTCTTTATGTGTAGTTCATTTCTTGTTTAACCAATACCATAACTTGTATTAAGATTACAGAAAACTTTTTACTTTTTTTTTCAATTCAGAAGATCTTACTGCGACAGTGATTCGCAAATAATAAAATAGAACCAATCGTTTACATTCATTCGTATCAATACGAAGGAGTTTATTTTGAAAAATCAATAGAATTACCATGAAATAAAATCGATTCTGAAAACTTATTCATCCCTCAGTATGAGACAATATTTGAAGGAGACGTCATTAGGAAATATTGATTGACTGAGGAATTCGTTATTTTATAAATAAATAAATAACGACATCGAAAAAGTCGTAACTCTTCTAAGAATGACAGAACTTTTCAATCCTATTGTCACTCGAAGAATTTGAAATTCATGTCGACGTTGAAAAATAATTCTTATTCTTATCATTTAAAATGGTAGTTAAAAAAAAAATTGAACCCTTTTTTTCCCCTCTGGCAATATATTTAACGGAGTTTCTTTAATATCCTCGAACAAAGAAAAAATATTGCTGGCGTTTTATTCAATGCTGGCAGTTTTTCTCAAGCACGAAAAAGTGTCATTCTTTTGTTTATTTTTTTCTCTCTGATGCTTTTTACCACTGGCCTTACCATCTCATGCTCAAGTGTTTCACGCTCGGTCCGTCATTTTCGAAATAAAACAATTGCCACGGGGTGTGTGCGCCACGAGAGCAAACACCATAAATGTGTCGTATTTTATGTCCTGAGCGTGGATATGTGTTTGTAGGTATAAACATATATGTATAGGGACGTGCTCCTCTTACTGACCGACCTGTCGCTCTCTTGCGGCTGCTATAAAATGCATGCAATAAAGGTACCGCCGTTCTCGCACGTCCCTGTGCCTACTTTTCTTTTCCTCGCATACGCTTAGATGAGAATTCTCCTAATGCAAAGCCCGCGCAAAAACTGAAGCGCATGTTTTCTACCGTATCACGTCCTCTGATAATCGTCGAAAAATATTTCTAATCCAAGAATTACTGGAATAAGAAACTGCAGCCTAGCATCTTGAGTCGTCGCGGCTTTCCATTGTAAATTGATCTTCATTTTTTTATAATTTATTCCTTGAAAGAAACAAAAAACGTTTGGTCATTGATGAATCAATTTTGTTTCATTCAAAGATCAAATCGTACAGTCAGAATATCTGGATTATCGGAAACAGCAATTTGTAAAAAAAAGTTTTTTATGTTTTCTTTATGAAAATTTTCACTCTTATTGCCAACAAAATGCCTTTCAAAAAACGCAAAAACCTTTTTTCCGAGTCGTTCAGCTTTTTTACTCAAAAAGAATCTTGTGAAATATCGTTGCCTTCGATTCTAACGAAAAATTTAAGAACGAATCCAAGTTTTTCATCGTCCGCATTACGACATTCTCTTAACCATGTTGGTTGTTTTGGGATTGCATGGATTTATTGTTGTCCATTGAAACAAAGAAAAGTCAAGAATTGAAAAAAAAAATCACAAATATATCGATACAGAAACGCGAACAACCGTGCAAATAAGTGACTTCTTCTCGAATTTTTTTTTGCAACAATGTGCATTGTTGATGAAGAAAAATGGCTAGATATGCATGCAGATGCGTAACAAACGATTAGTTAATGATTACAAGAGTTTGAAAAATGGCTGACCTAGTTTCTGGCGATAGCTGCACAGCTGTCATATGATGAATAATGTAACTTTGCATTGAATTTATTTATTTCAATTACTAAATAACGTAGTAATATTTTTATTGTGGTAGACCAAAACATATGACGTGCTAATTAAATAAACATTTTCGTATAAAGTCGCGTTGACATTGGAGTGGATTGTGTTAGCACCGGATCGTATTATTTGCCGGGAATTTCATCACTGTCAGTGTAAATTTGATAACGTTAATGTGAGGATGCGAGTTTAGCTGTGAAACAATCGAAACATTCGTTTCACAGAGAATAGACGATCATCGAGCACTTTGATGACATGACGAATGTGCTAGAGTTGATAAAATTTTATCCTGCAATCCACGTATCCCGCGAGTGACGAGCTCATGAAAGTTAATCAATCGCTTATGAAGTGCACGTAATGCAGTATCACTTGTTTATAAAAACGAGTGAAAATTCAGTGTGTAGCTCTGTTTCGTTAGTGCAGTGAAAACGAGACGACATGGAGCAACACGTGAAATCAGAAACCAAAAGCAGTGGCAATAGAGGCGGCGGTAAACGACCGAGAGAAACCCCGTCTCTGCCCTTTTTTCCTTGCCGCACTATTTTTTCATTCGACGTTATCCCAGCACGCACACAGCTTCGCAATCGAGCAACGCATTCTGCGTGAGAAGCTCTCGTTTCAAACTACTGCAGCCTTTTGCTTTTTCCTTTTCGTTATTTCTCGTTTTTCTACTTTATATATAAATATACATGCATACATACTCATGTATGTAAAAAAAAAAATCAAGGACCCGGGTTAACGTCGTTGGCTCGACCCCTGATTCTTTCTTCTCTCTTTTCCGATACCTGAATTCTCATATTCCCCGCTCGCGTGTACATAGCTTTATTTAGGGTGTGTGAATTTACAGAAAATATGTGAAAGCTACATATAGGGAGACTGTGACTTTTCTATGTATTCAACGATTTTTTTTGTACCACGTTTTTCAGACACACAGAAAATATGTTGTTTGAATAGAGTTTATATTGACCTCGAAGTAATTACAAGTGGCAGTGTCCTATAAAGATAAGTTGTTCCGGTGTTCAAATCAGAGATTAAAAAAGATTATGAAACAAAACTAGGTGAAAAACTTAATTGAAAACCCCTTCATCAAAATTATTAAAGAGGATAAAATATCCATCTGGAGATCAGAGAATAGAATTTGTTAAAAGACAAGTCATTTCGACCAGTCAGCCCTTTCAATCAGGATACGTTTGGCGTTTGAAATTTTTTTTTGTCATTAAAAAAATTCAGGCCCTACGGTCGAGACATTGTGGATAATATGAAAAACAATTTTTATAATACTGAAAAACAATTATTTGCGTTATTTTCATGCATGCAAAGTTGCAAGAGGATGGTCCTGAGATCTGGGTGTTTATCCACTCCGTGTAGTTAAAGCGTGCATACAATATGAATAAAGTATCATCACGTAGACGTACGAAGTGGTGTAAACGTATCAGTACCGTCCGAGTTCGTGGCTTAAATGATAACATTATCGAACCAAATGCCCATAATATTCTTCACAGAGATTTCGATATAGCAATAATATTTTAAAACTTCGAACACTGTTGGTGAGGTATTGACGCATTTGCATAAGCTTCGTTTATAAATTGTATGCACTCATAAATTTTTCAGATCAAATCGTTACGCCAATCACACGCAACCAGTAGGACCCTCTGTCATATGGTTTTTTTCTTTAAAGTGATTTATTGCAAAAAAAGTAAAGAGCATCAATCGGATGATTTTCATTGGAAGATTTGTTAAGATTTGATTTTTACACACATTTTTTGTGAGTTGAATATTTAATATCGAAAGATTTAATCACTCTTAAGAAATCGATTTGAATTCTGGAAAATATTGTAAGAAATGGGGATGTTTCTTTAGGTAATTGTCGTTTATTGAATACAGTCTGTCACCGAAATATCTCTACCGCTCTCTTTCGATCCGGCTACACCGCAAGAATTATACATATACTCTTTTATATATTGAAGATTATTCTGCCAGCAATTGTGCCAAGAGATAGAATTAAATCGTGTAGCGGGTACGAACGGTATATACACACACGTAGTACTCCACTAACTGCATGTTCGAGCCACGCGTAGATTCATGCATATTGCAGAGGACGACTTCACGATTCCCGCATAATCGATTTTATCGTCGCGAGGCCCGTCAGTGTGCGAGAAAGTAGGCAAAAAATGAAAATAAAAGGGTAAAATGTAAAATTTAATGAAAATCAAAGTACATGTTGGACTTTTCCTCCTCCACATTTTATTTTTTGTCTTTTTCATTCTTTTCTGTGCCCTCGAGCAACGAGACATTTTGCGTCGAGGTTTATTGATCATCAGTACTGAAGTGCTCTTCACATTTTTACCCATTAATGCAAAATTAACTAACATCACTGGGATAAATAATGGTTTAGGATATCGAGAAAAAATATAAACCAGACCAATCGAGATGTCACTTTGAATTTTTTCCGGCTGATTCTTAAACAACCACATTTTTCGAAATTAATTTGAGCTGTCGTCGATAATGTGATGGAACAGCCGTCATTTTGATACTTGAAGACAGACGGAATAACCTTAGACCCCCGATTTAACTCGACCTCTGACACATGATGCGCCCTATTTACAATGCCATTGCAAACCAATCAGAATGGTGGAAAAAGCAACAACAAAAATACTATTTCATGCGATATTTATGGATATTCGTGCCGTGATTGGTCGGCTCGGTTATACACGGGGTTTTTTTGAAATTAGGAGTCCCGCTGTCAGTTTGACAGATGTGAACTGCCAGTTTGACAGTTGAAAAACGTTTTGAAGTGAATTGTCGAAGGGTTACTGTTCAAATTTGGGCGCAGCAGTGCAATAAACCCTTGTACGCGCGCTTCAGCGCGCGCTAAAATACCCTAGTTAATTTTATATTGACGATGAATCCACACTATCGATGGTGGCCGTCCAAAAAATGGCACAGTTGAAGTGTATGTTACAACAGCTATTGATATTGAAGAGCAACGGTAGTTCGTTGGAAAATTATTGAACGATTACTGGTTGCAATATTATTTATCCAACTATGGATTACTTCATCCTTACTCATTGTGGTTAATTGGCGAACAAAAACGGCGGTTTCGCACTTGAATAGTAGTTTTTGAGAAAATATCCAGGATTGCATGCTTGCTGCAGATCCTTATGAAAAAAATTGGATCTGATTTCTCATGTAACTCTTATGAAGTGGTCGTTTCTTCTTAATAAATTAAAAAAAAACGTCCCGTCTGCCAGATTTTACTAAAGGATGTGATTTCTCTGCTGTTATAATAATTGATTTGATGAAGAGTAAAATATAATAACACAAAAATGTCTATCAATCCTGGTGCTTGTTCGACGTTGTATTTCAATTGCGATCGTGTCCATTATTTCGTAATCCCATCAATCCCTTTTTGACTTTGGGATTCGTTAAGTAATACAGACATTCATGGATCAAAGTTTGCGAATTGTTAATGAGCTTGTACACGTCTAGAACAGCTTTCAAAGCGTGATAATACCGAGAGCTCGGAGTTAAAGCCTGGTGTGGGCGTGAGCCATTTTCGATAAAATTCAACACAATTTTCCTCTATCGCTAGTATATACGAACTGGACCTATGAAAGCGAGTGGGATGGAAAAGGGAGAGAATTTTATATGCCCTGGTGTTGTTGCTATGTTGTATTTTAAGTACAACAAAACGGGCTCCATAAACTGCCTCCAAACTGTAGATGCAATGATCGAAGGGGAAAAAGAATAAGAATGAAAGAGGGAGGGAGAAGCGAACGCGATCTTTCTTATGTCGAAAAGGTTCGCAAGGGCCGGGAGCGCAATACATCGACTCAAGCATATAATAGGTAATAGGTACATACCTCGTTCACTTCTATTCTCAGAGAGGCAAGAAAGCCGTTCTTAGTTATTCTCTCATACTGTTATATGCCTTTATGCCTCGTTTTACTCGTACCCTGGCTCTCTCTCTCTCTCTCTCTCTTTTCTTTCCACCCAATTTCAAATCTGTTTACACGTATATATTAGTATGTTCCATTCGCGAACGAACTTAAATGCTTTTCTGAGTCTCGTTAACCGACTTGGACTCAACTCGGATTGAGAGTTCCTATTAATCCGTTTGGCTCCGTTTCTCTCTTCTCTTCGCCTCGATTTCTCGCTTTCTCTGTCATCCAGCTATTTAGTCTCAAATAGCCCCGATCGGTTGGTGTATTAAAAGTTTGTTGTACATTTTCCACGACCTGAGCATAAAAAGTTAAAAACCCACGAAATCATGTTACGTATATTAAGAGTTTATAGTTGTACAACAAATTGACATCAATCTATACACTGATCTCCTACACTCACTTCGATGGAATGCTTGCATTAAAGTTTTCCTTCCAGTCATGATATCGAGATACTGTTCTGACAGAACGTATCTTCAAGTCGAGCTTTAATTTTTTTCATTGTTTGATAAGAGGTTTGGGAAAGATCATATCGAATATTCGATGTGTCAAAACGAAGAGGGTATTTCGCTTCTTGGAAAGGTAAAGTCGTTTGTTTTTTTTTTATCGGAGCAATCGATAGATCACCATAGAAGCATTGAACCGAATCCAAGTAGTTCCAATACTTACGAATAAATAGAGTACATCGGTCGGAAGTTACGATTAAACAGCAAGAAGAGAGAAGAGTTCTGAAAAATGGGAATAAGAAGGAGTGCCTCTTCTTTCCTATATATCTTCAGAACAAGTCGGAAGTGCTACGTCTTACTCGAGGCATACTTCCGAGAAAGAGTATCATGAGGATTCTTACTTCCATTCCTGAATTTTTTTTTTCTCCCTTCACCCAGCCATATTTGTGCGGATGTGTATACATTTGAACTTGGGTTGGTGTTCTTGCCATCCGTTGAGATACCGATGGTGGAAATCGTGAAAAAATCGGCATGTGCTCGGTTGGAGTCGCGGTGTAAAAAGCACCTAACTCTCCGTGTGCAGCAACCGGACCACGATAGCGAGAGTAGTAAACAGTGGCTCGACACGCGAAATCGATAAATCGAAGTACGTCTTTAGCTCTACCACCCACGAGAATCCGGTGCGGCTGAACTTGAATTTATGGCATTAATTATCGGATGCTCGTTCACTCCGCACACCTTCGATCACGACGCGTGACCACTGCGGCACAAAAAGGGATTTGCTATGCTAAAAATAATACAAAAAGTGTCAAGCCACGCTCACAGCTGATATTAACAACCGAAAATGTTTGGTTACACATATTTTTTCCTCTCTGTGTCTTTTAAAGGCTTTTTTTTCTTTGCTAGTATATTGACATCCAGCTCATTGTTTATCTCTTCGACTTATTACTCTTTCCCTCATGTTTACTCAGAGATTTTTCTTCTATTATGCCATTCGATTGCTCTTTTCGTTGTTCAAGCTTTTCGTATGCCCCAAAGGCTTTTACCTTCACTTTTCAGCCACTCCATCGCGACAAAGTAAAGACGAAGAGAAATATCATTGCCGTATTGAAAGGAAACGTCACAGACTACGCGTTCTCCACGTACGAGATTGAGGGTTGAATCCTTCCGCAAAACCCACGTCACCCCTTCTCATTGCTCTGCAGATGGTTATATTAGATTTGCGATCGGCGCGTCGTACAAAACTTCTCTTATTCTTTTTCGCGCACGAGCAAACATACAGTTTATTTTCCGGAAGAGGCGCAACTTGTTTAGCTACCGTGATGGTCTCTTCCCGCCTTCTCCGGTATGTTTTCCCCCTAGAAATAGTATCCATACATTTTTCTATCTATCGTTTTGTCAAGAAAATATGAGCAATATTCTTTTAACTCACGGAAAGGACTCTCCCTGCATGAAGTTTAGGATTTTCTTCTCTCGGCTCTTATTTCCGATCGAATCCAACTCCGGGACTTACAAATTATTTTTCGAACTGTGTATAGAAATAAATTCATTCCACTTCCACTTTGATCGAACAAATTTTGGTGTTTATGACTACGTTTATGACTACGTTTATGACTAAGCAACGAAATGAAGAATGATTGTACAGGATATTTCATGAGACAATTTGAAAAATCCTTTCTCTAACGTAACTCAACTTCATTCCGTTCAGAAGGAACGATTGTTTTATATATATTAATTTGCGACGAGAAGGAATGCATAAAACTATAATGCTCACAACTATATTCAGTTTTTTCCAGTTAGTAGAGAATGTCGAGAGAATTGTGAATGACGATATGTCCCGTTGCTGATTGTTTGTATATGTCAGATTCATAGTATAGGTCAAGATAGAGCGGACGAGAGAAATAAAAAGAGAGAAAGAAAGAGGGAGAGGGAGGGAGAGAGAGAGAGAAGAAGAAGAGAGCAAAATGCGAGTACAGGGCGGTGCTCGATAAGTGATTTTAAATTGGTACGAAGCGGCTTTCCGAGTGCCGTTAGCTAAGAGAGGGTTTTAACCCCTTCTCCTTGTGCTCCTTTCTTCCATATTCTCATTCTTTATCCTCTTATTCTTTTGTTTCTTCTTCCTATCGCAAGTTTGCTACTCTTTCTTATAGCAAATGTGCAATCTCTGTCTTCTCTCTCTCTCTCTCTCTCTCTCTCTCTCTCTCCCCCCTCTTTCTTGTTCTTTGCTCGTCGTCGACGATATTAGAGTGAGCGAAGCCCCCGAGTTTATCGCCGCGTAGAACACGCGGGTATAAAGCTCCGCTTTTGATGCCGTACAATCATTTAAATTACGTGATTTACGAGCAATGCCACGCGAGGAGCGCCAACAGTACGGGGCCACCGACCGTTCTCTAGCCAAGTTAAGAAATTCCTATTTGCCTGTAACGGATATTTAGCCATTCAACCCTTTTCCCGTTCACCCAACAATACATTCATGAAGTCGTGCCGATTTATTAAATATATTGTAATGTGTTATTTAGGACATGCGCTCGGTGACGTGACTTGTTGAGAATTTTTCAATTGCTCTTCTTACGCTCGTATCGTCACTGCTTTTATTCATTTATTTTTATTTTTTCCAATTATCGTCGCCATGCATTTTGCTCAACTCCGTTGTTGTCATAAAAGAATTTCAGGGACGCGTTGCATTAATTATGTATATGTTACACCTGTAACGTTAGCACAACGACCTCGAATAAATATCCGCACCTCGATAAATCTACAATTGCAATTCGATCGAAAATCTTCGATTGTAATCTCCGGGGAATTCCACTGGTGTTTTGCACACCCACAATCGTTAGAGATCGATAGAATTCAAGTATGTACGTATACATATGAACGAGATGGTTAGGGAGAGTCGAAGAGGGTTCGATGACTCTGGAATCGTTTCTTGTAGGCAAAAGTCTTGCGATTCACTGGGTCTTTTCCATAGATACAAATATCCCTCCCTCTCTCTCTTTCTCCCTCTTTCGTTTCTTGCCCATATTCTAGATGCTCCTCTTCTTCCAGGTGTAATTGACCTGACGATATATTCTCCGGGCGAATTTCCAAGTCTCTGAGTTCGGTTTATGTTACAACATCGAGAAAATATTCCGCGAACTATTTGTGCGTCGCAGGAATTTTTATGCCCTCACTGTATCTCGTTTAAATCAACGGGCTAGTTTTGCTCAGAAATCCCGTTAACGTGTACACGATATTAGATTTATAGAAATAAATTTTCATATCTATTTAGTACCGCAGTGTTGGCACGCGACAACCAGGATTTACATCGGTTACGAACTTATTGCGATCGACGAATGCTGATACTTTTTGATATGCAATTGATACGAAATCTCCTTTCTACATTTGTATTTCTTGACTAATCAAATAATTGTTGTCATCATGCTTTTGACTCCAGGTGCGACTCATTGCATACTCATAAATTACCTTTTTTCTTAATGCCATCTGTCAGTTTTAACCTTGGAAATTCTCAACTGTAAGAGAGCGTAACTGGTAGTAAGGTATGACACACGTATGTAAAGGACATTCCAGAACTAATTGACCGATCCCTGAATCGTGATCTTTGACATTTCGTTCACTGAGTCTTTGTCCTGTGAAAATCCTGTAAGCTTTTGATTCTTTTATATCAATATATTTATATATATACACATATTTTATCATTCGTCACCGGTCACAATCTTATTTTCATTGTAATATTAATTGATTGCAATGTTGGTTAGATTCATTGGTTTCGGAACAACTCATGATTGAATCTGTATGTTTATATAGCTGCTTATTATTCGTATATGCTTACAAATACGTGGGTGCAAACGCGCTTGAAAGATTCAGCTGAGATGTTTTTCCAATGATGCAATCGGATCTGATTGCTTTCATAGACTACGAGAACGTAGCTCACACGATCATACTCGCAGTAGCGAAGCGTCGAGGTGGTGTGCAAGTGTATGGGTAGAAAAAGCGATCGACAGGATGACATCGATCAGCGGCTTAGAGCAACCACGTGCGCGCCACAATCCTTTATTTATCTTGCTTGTCTTTCCAACCGTAGCTCCAACGCGTTAGGAGCACATCATTTGCATTCCTCACACCTACCGATAGGGCAGGCATAGAGTTATTAACCTGATTATCTTTTGAGCTCGGGTATCATCGAAATCATTGAATACGAATATGCCCTATAGAGTTACGAAAATAGAGACGAAATCAGATTTTACCAGAATTACAGAGAACGCTTCGTCATATAACCTATTTATTATTTACGAAAAATATCACGTATTCGAAGATTTGTGGATACAAGTGTACATATCGAAATAGTTGATCTATTTCTGGCATTTTTCCCCTACTGCACCTTTTTCATCCACTCTGTCGTCTGGGATTTAAAACTATAGATATTCGGATTTGTTTCGTTCTAATTTATGTTGGACCAATTCGGGATTAAGGCGAGACATCTTTGTTCTAAATTAGTTTTTTTATGCTTCTTCGTTCCCTTGCTACAGTTTTTTTTCTCCTATTTGAACCATCTCGAGGTGGTGTTTATGCTTGAGAAACTTTACAGTATTAGTGCACGAGGACTCGTATATCATTGCGATTATATTTTCCGGACTGTATTTTTTTTTAAATTTATTTCGATGTATATATCTACCAAGTTTTAAATATAATCATGTCGTAAGACTGATTCAGAGGTACAAACGTTTGCAGCATCATGAAGAGAAAAAAAATAGGAATACCAGTCACCAGCTCTATAATCGTGGGCGATTCAGGCCTTGAATCTATAAACCGGCGAACGATCGTAATGTCATGTGTCCTCACGCATCCAATCTTGATAGTCATCGATCGTCATATCGTGACAATTATCATCGATACGAACGAATGAAACATCATAGTTTTTCTATTGCAACACTTCCCTATTGGTACGTTTAACACGATCTCCCTCTCTGTGGGGTAAACTGAATATTCTATTATTCGTGACTTTACTCTGCTGTTCGAGGCTCTTGTATTGCAATGTGAGTTCATTGAATATTTATTCCACACGATCCAATGTTTTCTTCTAACCCGACAACTTTTTCCTCCAGCTTTGCCATTATTGTAATAAAAATAATGAGTTTTATGCCGATAAATTTTCATCTAATTTATAGAAATTTCATTCATCCGAATCAAATTCATTTTCAATTAATTAACTTAACCTTTTTCATATACTTAATGCGTCCGCAGTCAATAACATTGTTGAAAACTCACAGTGTAAGTTGTGTTTAATTTTTTTCTACGCTATTGCAGTACGTTACAGTATATATAAGCGTTCTAGAAACTCCTTATCTAATTACTTGGCGTGAAAAAAACGTTACAGAACTCTTGCAATGTAAATGAAACCATGCGCGGTTTGCTTTGAAGAATCGAGCAAAACCAAACGTGTTCAAGTGCCACAGTTCTCTGAGTGGCATTAGGGCCTCATGCGAACGTTATCGAACATTTTCATCGATGTTTTGTATCGTAATAATCATAATTATTATTTATATCTCGAGATCTCGAACAGAGTACGCGGTAACCGAAGCTGTAAGTTTTTTCTTCTCGCTCACAACTTTTATTCTACGTTTTTTTCTTCTTCTTCTTCTTCTCGTTCTTATCCTTCTCCTTTTCGTTTTCTCTGGATATTTAACAGTAAGCATGGGAGGTCCGCGGAAGTATGTCAGCATCAGAAGCTGCTCGCCGCTACAGGGAATCTGATAACGTAAATCGTTGTAAAACATGATTCTTAGGCATAACTACTACGATCATTGGCATGGGAATAATTGAGCATACACAAATGTGGAACTATGTCAAAAGCTGAAATACTTAAATATATTAACCTTTGGAGTGACTGATTAAGAATTTGATCGCGAAATTTGGACGTTTAAAGTCAATGGTTATTGTTACTTTTTCAGAACGAAAACTACCATACGAATTTCATTTCTTAATTCTGGTAATTTTTTTTTCATTGTAGTGAGTTTACGAACAAAATCTCATTCAGATTTTCACAGTGGATCAGTAAAAAATGAATTTTTTTCATGAAAAAGTACGAGAATCGACTATTTATTAGTATGTTGCATTTGTGCAATTGACGAATAATAATCGTTCATATTTTTTTTATATTCATTCATGTCCAAGGAACCATATAAAATAAAATAAACTCGGCATTTGCTGTTTAAATAGTTCGAAAATTTAAAAAAATGCTAAAAATAGGTTTGACAGCATAAGTCCCACCGTGGTTCGAAGGGTTACATCCATCTTTTGCGTTTTTAAACAACGGCACTTCATGGTACAGATATAATTTTTCTCTGCGTTATGGTTAATTGAATGAAATTAAATGAAAATTACGTTGGATTTATAAAATCGTATCAGGTTTCGTTGAATATTTGACGTTGAGGCTCTGCTAGGTTTCGTATTTAATGATTTTATTTCTTGCAGCCCGCATTGATTTTGAAGCTTGCATGAAGCTAAAAATACATTCGATTTGATAACGAAATGAGCAGGCAAGCGAATTAGTATTCAATGAAATATATAGTGCCTGAACGAATGAAACTTCATAGTTTATCGTATAATTAGTCGGATAAGGCAAATTTTGATTGACTTGACTGCATTTTTTTGTCTCACGTGCATTTTGAAACTTCTTCCTAAATGCGATTGACAGTCACTACTATCAATCACGTTTACTGGAATGTCAGTTGCATCGAGGCGATTTCAAAAAGCGATTGACATGCCGGATGAAGTGATAATAATAATATTAACCGTGAATGGTGAATTTTTATTTCATCTTCTCTCGAATACTTTGGTTTGTGTAAAGATTTACGGAAAGATCATTATCACTGCCATAAAGGCTGTTAGTCTCAAGTATTTTGTGTGGATGTGATGTGATTTTTTTTTTTTTTTGCATGATGCGAAAAAGGATAGAGAGACAGCCGGAATTGGTTAGTATTACGCAAGAAATAGTGATGATTATTCGTACGAACGTCATTCTCTCCTCATTTCTCTTTTTTCTGGTGTAAAATGTGATCCTATGTATGTGCTAAATGCCCTGGTGACGGAAGTATTGCCTGTAGAATGATTTAACGCTCGACCACACGAGTTTTTTGACGTTTCTGGCCGACAATTCGCCGGGAACTCGTGCGATTCAATCTTGTAAATTCCAAAATTCCGTTATATCGTTGACTTTTGGTAACGAGGATGTTAAATTTGCCGCAAACTTATCCGGCTGAGTTACAGAGAAGTCACAACTTCCAAGTGCAACGACGTTTTTACGCCTTCTGTGGTTTCAGGCTCGTCTACGATTATCGCATGTTTATATGCTTCGAATGATAATAAACATGGTAAAGCATAACATTACGGGAGAGATTACGTAATAGAATATTCTTTGAGTCCAAGAGTAACGCCGCTTTACGAGCCAAATACTTTATCCCAATAGGAATATGCTAAATCCCTTTTACCAATAAACACCCTCGTTGCTTCGAATCTTTGCCACGTTTTCTCGAGAGGAAGTCGTGCAGAAAGATCAGTAGAACTTTTTTAATATCTCAGCATCCTCTTAATCCCTCGCGCTGATATAAACCGTAGGTTGTTTTACAAAAAAAACGAAAACAAGAAAAAACAAAATGAATGTTACGAGTGTGCCTATAAAAAATCAAAAAATTGTAATCGCTTATTACATTTAGATGATTTCAATCTCCGGAGCATAAGAACGGCTTCCGGGGCTGACTCAGACGTGAGTTTAAAATCCTCTTGTACGTTAAACGATTTTTCAGACTGACGAGAGACATCTGTGCATCATTGTATACAAGTGAAACCACACCCATTTGTATTTAATATTCATGCTGATTCCATTGAATTATGATAATTATTCTGACAATTCCTTTGATAATAATAATCAATTACATTTAAAGCGTTTGATTAATCATTGACTTGTAGAATGTGTCGACGACACGCGCTTAGCTTCTCTTCAATTATTTATTGATGTTCTTCCAAACTAGATTGCCCCAACGTTTGATCATGGTGCAATCACATGCAAAAGTTGCAAAAGTTTCGTTCAAGTTGACCACTTACCACTCCAACGGATGTGGCTTGTATGAAAAATAAAATAAAAAATTGCAAAAGTCTGAGCCACGCTGGGCAGTTATGGGCTGTAATTATAAGTATATTCTCTGGCATCATCCAACATAATTTACCGCAGTGATGCACCAGCCTCATTCGAGGGAAAGAAAGATATCGTTATGGAACTCACTCGTGATGAACTCATCAAAGCGCGTGCTGTTTAACTCCCGTGACATAATTCACGACACATGTGAGCTTCGAGAGAAAGATAGACTCGGATGTCCCATATGAAGATTTTACACGCACGAGAGAACGCGTGATGACAATGCATAAAAAAAAAAAGAAAAAAAAGAAATTAATCATGCGCTCTTTAGCGAGCATTTATTCTCGCCTAGATGGAGTCACAATTTACTTACATTAAGCCTTAGCCCGTACAATTATTCTCGTATGAACAATTTATCAAACGATTGCAAAGTTCTTAGTAAATCGAGAATGACTACGCAACGGACCACGACACACTCCCCTTTAGAACGAACAATACGATTGTTGACGAAGGTCAATTTGATACGACGTGGTTTAATTTGCATCGAAAATTTTCGACACTCCTCGAGATCAGAAGGCAACTAGTTTCTAACGAGTGTCAAATTGTAGTTTCGATCTCATCCTCTTCATATTTTATCAAATATTTTCAACAATCATTTTTTTGTAACGCATTATTCACAATCCTCACGTTCCACACCTCACGAAATTTGTTATTTATTTATTTACCTCTTTTGCACACTCTCAGACCGCTGTCATCCACATGACATTTTCATGACTGAGATTTTTGACCTGATGTTTCCAAAAAGTTATTCTACTGGCATTTCTCTATTTCTTCGTTGGTTTCATGAAAACTTTCATTCATTTTATTCTACTACAAATGTTTATGTATACGACCAGTGATCAACCGTTCTCTCCGATGCCCCAAGAGCCTCGTAAATAATGCAACAGTCATAATAACGATCACTCGATAAATAAACGGCGTTCGTTGACTTTTCGAGCTTCATGTATCAATGCGTATCTCTTCGCAGCTTCTCTCATTTATTTTTCGATTGACATACAACTTTTTCTCCGTGTACGTGGTACTAATATGTTGGATCATTCAGCTATACGCATCATACCGTAACGCATGTGTATTTATGTGTATACAACAGTAATGTATATCGGCAAGCCTAAAATTCCTCTCTGATAGGCTGGATTCGAGGGTCATTGTGTCTGAATGACGAAACTCGAGGACTTCGTCATGTTCAATCGGAGTACGCCAAAGGAGCAAGAATGATATAGATTAAGCGACAGAGATAGTAATTATATAGTGTCAGATATTCTCGGTTACTTGACACTTCATATACACACACGTCTTATGTTTTGTCTTGAACGAAATTACGTTTTGAAGATTAACATTCATACGTTCTATGTCCTTTTGTAGCCATTGGAATTTTATTCTCTAGCTTTCGAAGCTCACTGGAAGTTTTTTACCTCCATTATATTTCCATTAAAACATAAACATGATTATCGAACGTTTACGATAATCCTCAATTTTTCCAATAAATTTATTCGTTAGTCGAATCTATATTTTCTATGTCCCTTTTTTCGAGTTTCAAATGAAAACCGACGATTGCTGTTGGTTTGAAAAACAAAAATCGGATTTTTTCAACTTTTACATAGTTTAACTCATGCGTCCATTGACCTGGAACCTCTGCATCGCAATGTACCGAATTTAATAAATCGCAGGGATTTTTTATTTGTTATTTATTTTTACGTCAATTGAACGGAAAAAAGTAGCTGACACGATTGACGTGTGCATGGTCAAAGCTTTTATCAATTAATTTCTTAAAACTTTGTCTTTTTCCTAGCTCTTTTGATTCTTGCAGTACTTGCAAATTTTATGAAAGCTTTTCTTCGGTAAGTGGTGAAATACGGTTTGGTCTGAGGGAACATGGGGGTGGATGGTAAAGCGAACGAGCAATATGTCACCGCGTCCGTAGAGCAGCCCCTTGTTGGGAAGACATTTTTTTCCTCCAACCCTTAGTTTTTCGCCATCTCTCTGCCTCTCTCCTTTTTTTCGTTTTTTCTTACTGAGAAGCTCAATATCTGTTTTAAAACTTATTTTTTAGTGCCCTCTTTAATTTGTTTATCGGTCTTTTCAATGTTTTCGATAAATCAGTTATTGATAAATTTCCAGTTTTTTTAAAATCCTTTTGTTCAACTTTTCACGTATGTAGTAAATACCGACTATATAAAAGGAATTTGTTTATTGATCTTTTCAATGTTTCCGATAAAAAAAATTATCGATAAATTTTTGTATATTTTATAAATCATTTCGTCCAACTTTTCACGTACACACCGAAGAAAAAGGGATTGAGCGGCAGAGAATTTACCTTTTAATATAAATATTTAATCATAGAAGATGAATCTCCTTTGATAAAATTAATCGTCGTGTAGTTTAAACTGGGTTTCCTAACTAATCTTTTAAATACCATTTCAACGTGTACAAAGAGCAACGATTTAAGAGATTGCTATTTCGTGGAAGTAAATTACAGAGAAGACGTTGACAATGGTACGACCAGAGGGGATAAAAATGATTGAAAAAATGTGTATATACACACGCGTTCTTTCTAGTTTCCTTATGAGAAACTGTGTTCACCGGCATACGTCTAGCAAAGAAAATGGCGTAACTCAAATGTTTTGACACGGAAAATAATCCACATTGTGTCCTTTTTACTCCTCGTAACCAATATATATAAGTTTGTACTTATATATATATATGTGCCATCAATGGACCATGTCGAGACGAGCTCCCACCCATGCATTACGATCTTCGTGTCCGCAACTCTTGACCGCAGGCGCTGTGACCGCACT
Organism: Campoletis sonorensis; assembly: GCA_013761285.1. Lineage (NCBI taxonomy): Eukaryota > Metazoa > Arthropoda > Insecta > Hymenoptera > Ichneumonidae > Campoletis > Campoletis sonorensis. The sequence goes on from JACEOJ010000137.1 coordinate 857,071, forward strand.
GCTTTTTAGCTATACATATACACGTAAATATATGTATATCCATAATGTATCACATACACAGCGTGCGTATGTATGTATATACTTCATGTATCCTGCAAAGTCTTTCACGACGATAAGCATATTTTGTATTTACGTGAATGAGCATTCGATGGCTTGATTGCCGCGTCAAATCGAGTGAATAAATCTTTCCTTTCTCGGCTCATGTACTCCATAAATATACATACAGCGTGCCTACAATATTTATATATTCTAACGACTTCTTTGAAGTTGGATAAACATTGTGTAGAAATTTTGTACCACTTTTGAGAGGTATGAATATACTTTTTTTTCGTAGTGTGTTTATTTTATCAATCATTTCTAAGTACAGAGGGGCGATTTTAAAGCTCGTTCAATTTTAATCACCAATTTTGGTTTGTATCCAAAGGAAGAAAGATATCGTCGGCATGGCATAAACTAGATTTGTAACTTGTGTCGAATATCAATTATTTTATTGCAACACTTTTGATTGGTATTCTTATGCAGAGTACATTACAATGTTTTTTATTTGATACTTTGACCGTTCAAATTCAACGCGAGCACATTAAATCCAAGTTTATTATTGTTTGACTTTTGTAGTCACTTCTTACACGTATAAAAAGTTTAAAGCGTGTTAACAATGACACAATTGAATTTAGAGTAAGTACCAAAATTCGAGTAAATTTAGATCATTTTTTATCATAGTAATGAAAAAATGGATCTGTTGAACACATGTTTTTTGTTTATTAGGAAAGACACATTGTTGTCAATGAAAGTGGAAAATTTCATTAAGGAAGTAGTTTCTCCATAGTTTCATTGCATTTAATAAAAAACCTTTAAAGAACCGATTTTTCTTACTTCTCTAGGAGTATGTTGGGTCTTAAGTAACTTGATCAGTAACATTTGATATTGCAACATTTAATTATTCAAACTGAGTTGTCATTATATTTCAAAAACCGTTGTTGCGCCACTGCCTCATGGTAAAATACTCGCTGGTGGCCGACACTAAAGAGAAGAAAAGTTCTGTTACCAAAATCTCGTTCCGGCAGTCGTTTTGGAAGAAATTTATTCACACGCCTACAATTTGTCGGGAGAATATACAAGAATGTCGAGACACTTCTTTTGCGACGCAGCAAGAATAGTGAAAGATGCCGATAAATCAGTACAAAAAAGGAGTAAGAATATACGACAGTGTATTAGAGAATTTGTGCTCACAAGCAAAGTGTACAACTCCATGAATAATTTTTCCTCTACACTGAGATCGTTTATGTTTATATACACGTATATACTTTGTGTACAATACTTTTTCCATCGTTCGCCTCGAAAAGTCCATTAGAACGAGGTATGGACGATTTAGCAGCAAAAGAAGCAAAAGAGCCACGTTTTCACATCTCGTTGCTTACGAAAATATGACACATTTAAATATAAATACATATATATCTACCCATATACTCCGAGAGCTCATCAAGCAGTACTTGGCTTTTAGGTCCACAGAAATTTGATGCTCCGTTTTGCTTGTCATGCTGATACTTCCACGTTCACGTTGCTCGCGGTTCGTGGTTGAGGGACAAGAAGCAGACGAATGTAAAATTTACATTAAATTTTGCTTATACTAGCGAACCATTTTCTAAACAAATATGTCAACGGATGTACATCGAATTTACGACCGCCTCCGGAGTCTAGAGGGTAGTAAATTAATCAAAACGAATCATTCATTCATCATAAACCTTCAGCACTTGCAGATATTATATGTATGCTGTACTGTCAATTCTGACTTGAGTAGATCAAAACAAAAAAAAACATTCTTGTTACATTTCATTGCGGCAATGTCTTCAAACTCAGCGATCGATTGACGAGTCTCATGACCTAACCACATTGATTAAACTTAGAGTCTCTTCTCTCAAACAAAATGAAATTTGATATACAATGCAGGTAAATGCTCGTGAAAGTAGTCTTTCACGATCGTTCATAAATTAGACTGGTTCTTAAAAAATATATGAAAATTCATAAATTTTTGCTTAGTTCGGTGAAGTTGTAGTAATTTCAATGTTTCTTGATGAGCTACAAAGTTGACAACTGCATCGGTGAAAACAGTTGAAGGGAGAAACTGCAATAGTTGTTTTTCAATAATAAAAACTGTGGCACATAACCGAAAATACTCATAAAGAGCAAAATGGCTTTGGTAAAAATTTGTTAAAATCACGGTTTGGTCAAGTATTCGGTGACTCCCCGATGTCGCTCCAGAATCTTCGGAATTTTTCCTATGCATAGGCCCGTTCAGATGAAACATTCATATAGAATTATTTAGTACATAGATATTTTAGTAGAAATTTGTGCACTAGGTCATGTCCGTGAGGTAACGTATGAATTAGAAGATTTTCGGAAATAGATTTTTTTTGCTGGAAGTTTAGTATCTTACATACATTTTTGTTCAAATATTTAACGAATTATAATTCGTTAGTGTGAAATGAATTAGGCGTTTATGCGCCAATGGGAATAAAACAATATAACTAATTATTTGTTGCCGTCCAGACATAATTGAGCTGAAAAAGAGAAGAAAATAAAAACCAGAAAGTCGCAAGAATTAAGTGAACCGGAGTAAAGAAAATTCGTGAGAGGAAACGAAGCGACATGTAAGTTTAAAGCTCCGAACGTGTAGACCCCCCGATAATCCAATGCATGCCCATTAACGCTCGTGAACTAATCTAATAAAAAAGAAAGAAGAGGAAGGCATACAAGCTACACACCTCAGTACCTCGGTACCTCGGTACCTCGTAGACCGAGAGGTTTTTACCTTTCCTTCTTTTCTATTCAGCCTGAAAAAAGTGTATCGTAGGTGCGACCGGATGACCGAGGGCAAAATCAGAAGTACCGCACCTTTTGTAGTTCGCTTTTTGTTCACGTTGCTCGCTAAAATTTCTTTCATTCTCCGTGATGGCTGCGACGATTCACTCATGGCGATCCCGGAAGAACAAACACGATACGCGTACTTTCACTCTTTCGTCTAATGTTGCATTGTTAGCTCACGACGAACTAACAAACGCACACATTATCACTTAAATACCGTCCAGACAAGCTTCGATAATCTATAACGTGTATTTTGCAAATGTGATCAATTTCGAAGGACTTGCATCAAGATGAAAAGATTAACAGTTGCATTTAGTTTCCTATATACAACTTCCATCTCCAATGTTTCAAATTCTCATAAAAATCAAATAAAAAATGATCGAACGCCAAATGATTCCGAAATTCTATTTATTGCGCATAATTTTCTGTCGAACTGTATCGGCTCCCGATATTATTTTTAATACCTCAGCTTATATGTGATAAAACGATAGTAGAATATTCTGCGGTCCACGTGCAGGTCTGTTTGACGTGAAAAGACTTACACATTGTTCAACGTTGGCGAAGCTCTATTATCACAAAAAAGCCTGCAGGCAATCGCGGGGTTTCTCTCTTGCTCATGGAACATTCGATACGTGCGCTGTGTATATATAGTTTGTGCCTCAATCCGTAGCTTGATTACGAGTACATGCAACTGATTTCAACCATAACTGTTGCATTGTAGAATCGAGGTACAGGCCAAAGCTTCTATTATTGAGAGACTTATCCATGGAAGGGCGTCCTTTTATACGATACGCCTTTTTTTTTGTTATCACGCACTCATGCATACATATATTTTTTTCCATGGGTAGAGAAAATATCTCGCTGTGGTTTCAGTAGAGTTTCTTATTTATGTGATACATGGTTTTGGTCTGATACACGTTCAATGGTTAAAAAAAAATGAAGATGGCAGCAGTTCTGTGCTTTTTTTTGGTAATTTTGATATTTTTACCCCGTGTTAAAGTTTTACGATTTTTATATATTCGACGTTTGCTCGACGGATTCGATATTGAAGTCGATTTATTGGACAGTTAATTGATAAACTCGTCTTTTTTCGCGGTCTCGTGCAACTTATTTTTCGAAAGCGAAGAATTTAAAGTTCTCAAGCAATGTCATTCACGTCTTCATACTTGTGTTCATAAATATTATTCACATATGTTTATTCACCGATTAACGCGACTGCATACATGAGGTCATACACAGCTTGTACTTTTTGATCTCTCTCCCTGATTATACACACGCTTTTAACTCGGTGATTCTCTGGTAATGCGAGACTCCCGATGCTGGTTTTGCCAAGGGGCATTTCTTCGTGCTCCATGGCATGAAACTTTTTTGAAACTTTATGCGTACACGCTGATTCATAGTACGAAGCTATAAAAACAAATTCATTCAATTTCGCAGCAGACTCCTTTGTAAATCATCGATTGATCCTGTAATCATATGGTCACGGTCTTTACAATTCAACTGATATAGATTTTTCTTTTGTTTCTTTCTTCATCCAAATCGTCTACAGGTTTTGTTATTAAACAAGTTGACATAAAAATACTTGGTTTACCATCGTAGTTTCAATAAATTTCGTCACTCGACATAACCGCGTTACAAATATTCTCATTGCCTTTGACTAAAATGATGAATTTCTTCTGAATCACCTTGTATCGCGAATGTTCGGTACTTGATTCACAGGCAAATGGGATGCCCTCGGTGTCAAGCACATTTAGTGTCATTGAAAAAGAGTTTCTTATGTCAAAGCGTTTTGCCTCATGTCACAATACACTGCCGCCTCTTATCTTTCGCTCTCCCTGCGCCCTCTGCTTAACCACCAATTTCGACGTTGGGTGAGAGGTTGTGATTTCGAGGATCTTGCGGCGGCCTGACCCTCGTTCTCATCTTATTTTGAACATTATTGAAACGTACTCCATGTGCAAGTTCCGATAACAATTTGTGATTCGAGCCTGCAGAAGGAAACAAAAATATACTGTTATTCGCTAAACAGAAAATTGATCCAGCGTAAAAGTTCCAAAATCGGAATTATTTGAGAATTCATTAATTAGATGTCAAAATTTGTGGTATTTTTACTCCACTGAGTCATATTTCGGTTCTGTGACATTTTTTTTTTTTTTAATTGACAAAAACAAAAATAATCCTTCGGTGCTCCATCGTCTACTATATCAGCAACTCTATAACGCAACACTAGCCCAAGCGGAAATCGACAGATCTGTTTTCATCGCTTTTCAACACCGCTCTTCATCATTCATATTCTATTTCACGTGTTCAATGCAGATTTCATTTAATTTTATGTACACCAGAGACAATACTCGTGTCTTTGTGCTCCAATATCGTATAAGAGATCTTTTTCATACAAAACGATTTTGTGATATCAGCGAGAATGATGTTTCATTATCAATACGGTGTGTTCACTGTATCTCGTTAAATTAACAAGTACTTTTAATTGACGGGTACCAAATTTCTATCGACCAAATTCATTGTCAATGAAGCTTATTGTAAATCGACTGTCCATAAGGATAGAATTACGAATATCTCGACCTGCATTTTCAATACAGAAAATCGGTACTACTTTTTTTTTTAAATGTCATTGATATTCTCTGTTCCATCTGATTTTTAATATCGGGGAATAAAGTGACTGAAATCTTATATGCAATTTTCGCTTATAGGGTCATAAAAAACGAAGTATATTGAAACGACAGATTCGTAAAGGAAATTTTAATCGTGCTTTCTTGTAACGAAATTAAGTGACATTTCGTATACTTCTGCCCAAAAGCGACCCTGTAGCCAAGGATTCTTGTACCGTCAACCATTAAATTATAAAAGTTGTAGCGGCCAAGTATATTGGAATATGCAGGTAACGGAGTTCGGAAAGTTGGCGTTTAACTCAGCATACTTTTCACTCAATCGTTAACCCTTTGCTTCAGCAGCTCTTGACTGGAAGTATATACAGTTTTACATAAAATACAAGACGCGTAGTGATGAAAAATGTATTCCGGAGTGAATTTTTAAAAAAGCTTGAAGAACCCTGTCGATTGCATACTCTGAGAAATAAAAAAATTTTGACCGAAACGAATTTTGTTTGTCCAAAGCGAAATTTTAAATTTGATTCGTGAATGCTGGAACATGTAATTGGTCGAAAGCGACGAATCTGCGGCACAGTCAAACAGAGGAATGTTGAGCCAACAAAACACATCGTTGGAATTAATTAATTAAATCAATTATTCAACGATAGCGTACAATCAATTCGATAATTCTCTTTCAAACAAATTTTTGTTAAGCAATTGCTCAAATGAAAATGATGCTTGAGAAAAAAATCGGCACCAGTATATCGAACCAAATAATTTTCCAACAATGATTTAGTTAATCCCTCTGCAAGAAAAATTCTGCTGGAGATGTTGGGCAAACTTCAACATCTTACATTTAACAAAAAAATTATTTGCATCCTCTAGATATTTTTCATCCAACAAAATAAATTCAGCTAGGTTGAGAAATTATTTTTTTGAGTCGAGTAATTGCTTATAACATACTGGAATCTCATTTGCTGCAATAGAAATATTCTCAGTAATATTTTAATACGATTTTTGTAGATTCTTTACCATCAAAGGAAAGCGAACTTCTGGTCTTAATGAAAGTAGAAACTAACTGTTACACGTGCAGGCAAATTCGTTATTTGCTTGAATAAAAAATAACCTGAAAACCGTCAGAGTTGATGATTGGAAGGGTGGTTTTGATGCCACTGGCATTTGTCTGGACTCTCTGCTCTTTCTTTTTCGTCTGGCAATCCAGCTCTCTTTCTCTCTCTTCTTCTCTCGTTCTCTCTCGAGCTACGTAATTCTTCATATTTTCGAGTGCTGTTTCAAGACCACACACAAAGAAAGTGGTTCTTCAAAATACAATAATCTGTATGGCGCCTCCCGGACGTGAACTTGGTATTTTTATTAAAATACCCAGTGCTAGAAGTTCAGCAGTCATGTATAATGAAATTAGGCATGTACGTATACTAGTAAGTAATTTACGGAATGTTCGGCTCTTGAACAAAATCTGGAGTGAACGAGAGTAAGGGAGAGGGCAAGAGAGAGAGGGAGAGAGAGAGAGATAGAGAGTGAGATGTGAGAGAAAGCTCACATGACCCATATTTTTCTCTTTCTCCAATTCTTTTCCTCTTTGGTTTATTCATCATTATCGCAACGTGCTGCCCACTTGTGCGGCCTTCGTACGAATACCGACTGCTGTTACGCGTGATATCACAAAAAAAAACAAAATAAGGTCGACCATGCACCCAAGAGCTCGCAATATCTTCAAATGTAATCACGTGACTGTACTGGCTGATTAATTTTTATTTATAAAATCTGTTCTCTTTTTTTTTATCATTTTTTCAAACGAGCAACTTCGTTCTTATTATCCTTATTATTTGTTTGCAGTTTGTACTCAGAGCGAATTCAAATGCCGAAATGGTCAGTGCCTCGAAGCCAGTTTGCGCTGCAATGGAATCAATGACTGCCGTGACGACTCCGATGAAATCAACTGTCGTGAGTACACATTTATCTCATTCTGCGATCAATATTCATCAATTATTTTTCTTCTTCTCTCTTATTTCATTCAAGAATATCCCATGAAGAAACTTCATTCTTATTACATCTACGCTTGGACAGTATGTTATTATTGCATTTTGCGTTATTTTTGTATTTACTGTTCGTACTATTGTGGCTATTCTGTATAATATGTGACATAATGTTTTATATACGTATTTGTCCTACGTACCGTTACATTGTGTGCCTCAATCTTTATAACAAGACACAGGTACTTGAAAGTGAAGAGGCTGCTTCAGAAGCTGTATCACTCTGTCTCCAATGTCGAAACTGCCTTCTAATTTTAAAAAATTGATTGTCAAGGTATTCCTTTCACGAAATCGTATATTTTATGAATGACAGATTTTTTGGACAATTAAGTCAAAATATATCTAGATCCGATTTCACTTGAAAAATATCAATTTAAATTACCGAACTTTTAGCAGAGTAATGCAACTTTGAAAATCGTCTTATCCATATGACACTTGATGAAAATGACCTGCTGCCCGTATTTCTATGTAAAAATTGCCATACAAAATAACTATAGCTGTTTGATACAACGGTTAAAAAAAAAAAATTCGCACATTCTGTAATCACGATGAAAATCAGGAGTCACCGCATTTATAACGAGGTTATTACCCGGCACTTTATGAGTATTTTTACTCACATTTCACTGTTTTTATTATCTAGAAACAATAGTTCCAGTTTTTCCCATTGCCAGTTTTGAATAGTGCAGTTGCCTGCTTTGCATCTGACCGAAAAATGAAAACATTTTTTTGAATTGATCCAATGACGACAAAATTACAGACTTTTTATCATCGTGCAAACTAATAATTGATTCTGAGGTTTATGTTTCAAGTTCCAGTCTATTTTATGAACGATTGATGATAGAAAAAATGTAAAATATTCCATTTTAATAGATACATGTACGTTTTGATCTGAATTCACATTTTTACGATTAGAAGACAGTTTCGAGGGGAGTACTATTATATGTATGTTTATCGTATCAGCTTAAAGTTACAATTACATGTTTCCAGCAGTTATCCACAGCAATCTTGTATACCCGGTCTATACTAATAGGATCATTCGAAAAATTAGCATGAAACGATCGTTAAACCGTTTGATTCACTGCACCGTGAATTCTCTGGTTTATTAATTTAGACACTACCTCCGTAGAAAGATCTTTCAACTTAGTTTGTGAACTTTACATTATTGCCACACCGAATTCCAGACGTTTAGACTGTGAATGATTTATTCATCGTTCTTTAAACCTTTAATTATAACATTTATGTTGATTTAAATTATAAAATACCTCGCCCTCTGCACGAGACGATGAAGGATAAAACAACATCTTTGTCAGTATCTAATTTTGGTTTCAACACGGAGAAAAAAATTTGTTGAATCATTGAAAATTTTGTTGAGTCCACTAAATCCGGCGTACACGGGCTGTCAAGAGAGCATACAGTAAAATGAACTGCATATTGACTGAATTGAATATGCGATATAATTAAAATGATTTGAATATTTCGTTACTCAGACTGCATCAGGGTTGACTCAACCAATTTGAAGTATTTGACCATTTTCTTTCCTCAGTGTAAAATATTTAAAAAGCATTATCGACAAAATACATTAAGTCGCAAGTTTTCGAAATATCACATCAGTAGTTTACTTTGTAAAAAAAATAGCTGAAAATACGTATAAATTGAAAGGATGTTAAAAAAAGATCTTATAGCGTGACATAATGAGTTGAGTTTTCAATGCGAGACAATTGACGATTACATGTGTGAATGAACAGCAACATGTGTATAATCTTGTGAATTCATGACTCGTTACTTTGTCATGTGTAAGGATAATTATCGAGCTTTAATTATATCGTCTCGTGTACTATAGCATAAGAGGATCACAAAGTAGTGATCGAATATCGGTGACACACGGAGTACAACTAACTCCATATAGCATTTATGGAAATATATAATAAGGACGAAACGTCTAGCGTACTCACAAACGTAGACGGGTTTGAACATCACGCACATGAAAGCTTTAACACACGCTATGTCAACATGGGCTGCAAACAGTCGATACTCATTATTGTAGAAAATGCATAAGGCATTTCATTTCAATTCGACTTTCGGCTCGAATGTTAAACGCTTAACCCTTCGAGCTATACATGGTGGGGACTTTTTTTTAACAGTTTTTTAACAACTAATTTTACTAAAAAAAAAAAGAAACTCGCGACTTTCCTTTCGCACGCGTAAGTATAAATGTACAAAAACTATGAACATTTGTTATTCACTTATTGCATAAATATTCAACATGAAGAAATAGTGCAAATTCGTTATTAATCATGAAAAAATGCATTTACTACTAAACCACTACAAATATCGAGCCGACAATTTTTTCACAATAAACTTCAATAATTCATAAAATTGTTCAATTCTGAACGTGGTCTGTGATTTTCGTGAGAAAAAATCAAATAAATAACGTCTCGATCGTTTCTGTATTAGATCAACGATAGCATTCTTTGAAAACTTTCTCTTACTTTGGAATTTTCAGTTCAGATTCGTAATCATACAACCCAAAAAGCTATTCCTGCAAACGTTCAAGTACGTAAAGAACGATGTGTGCCTCAAAGGGTTAGTTCTGTTGTGTTTTTTTTTCTCTATTTTGACAACGATTGCACAATTTCTTCATCAACCTCTGTGTATAATTTTTAAACGCGATAATTATTACGTAAATGCAGCCGACAGTAATTTCTAAAAAAGAAATTAGTTCTTGTGTCGAGGGAAATCAATTAATCATTTAGATGATTAAGTTTCAATTGGATAGAATCGTCGAAAAGACAATGCAAGTTACAGGAACGAACAGTAATATTTCTTTCGATGCTGACAGTTTTACTGACTATTTTTTTCGAATAATTCAAATTTATTGCTATTGCGTAGCGTTACCAGAAGTAGTATAATTATGTTTTTTAATCAGGAGTTATCGGTAATTGCTTTTTTTCCCTCAAATTAATTATTGAACTTGCATGTTCGAGTAAATTAATGATACGTATTAACCTTCAAGAATGTCTTATCATTTTTTTTTCTTTATCGTTTCGTTAACTGTCCACATTAACTGACATTGGTCGTCTTATCTATAACAATCTGAACCCTTAATTCCTCTATTATTTATTCTTCTCGGGGCACGTTATTGAAGTCACGTATGGTATTATGTACATTGGTATGGGAATGCTCGGCCCAAGAACTAATCGTAAACGGGTCTTAACGACGAGTCTCAATAATTATAATAGCTGTGACAAAGATAATAGCGTGTTTTGGATCTCGTGAACGGAGCCATGAATCGTTAGGTTGTATGTGTTCTCCTGTACCAGGGTACAGTGACTGGTCGTTTATTTTTTACTTCGATGCAAGATCTTTCCTCTCTGCATATCCATGCAATTTTTTCTTAATTATTTATTCGTCATTTAAACTGTTTTTTTTTTTTTTTTTTTTTTTTTTAAGAAAAAACATTTTCGTTATTAAAATATTGTGTGATTTAATCTTTGAAATTCCGCGAGAATAACGATTTTTTTTCAAAACATTAACTCCGAAGCTTATCTTCCGATCCTTTTGACGAGCATCGCAACTTCAGATGAGATATTATTCCGGGGGGAAGGAAGTGCACGAAACAAAAATAAAAAGGATGAAATTTTGTAAATTAAAAATAGGAGCTATGAAATTTTTTGACGAACGCTCGTGTGTGCACGTTCGCGTGTGGTCTCCTACCTTCGAATGAAATTAACTCGCGTTTATTAGTCGCTCTAATAACCGTTCCGGCATTTTAATCCGACGTTAATCTCCAGGGGTGCACCGACCTACACACGCCAATAGTGTGCATGCACGTTTGTGTTCGAACGTTAGTATGTGACTATGACTCTCTTGCAGTCTGCGGAATGGTGACGAGGATATTTTGCATTTTCACGCGCGCCATGGTGATATAATCCAATTCCATTGGCCGCCCTCGTCCTTCGACCATCGCTCGTTCATCCTCATGTAATAATTATTTATAGAGAAGAGTATGTCGTTGGTTTTCGACGTGTAAGAGTATATGTTGGAACAAATAAAAATCATATAAGAATACGTTAAATAGTGTGACACAATTAATGGTGTAATCAAGATAAAAGATGAATTATCATTGGTGCTTAATTAAAAAATCATTCGACTCAACAGCAATGTTCATTTCGAGAAAACCGTTCGAAATAATGATTCATTGTTCTAAGTAAATAGCCTGTTCATCGGAATTCAAATCTCCCTTAGTTAATCATAACTAATTATTATTATTATTAGTCAAAAGCCAAGGAAATGAGTCCGTCTTGAGCAAACTCATGCTCATATGACAATTTTCTTCGTCAAGTCCCATACAACCGTTCAATATCCAACGAGCTCAAAAATAACTGCAATTGTTATGATGAAAAAATCGATTTTCGAATTTTATAAAAACTTTGTCACCTTTCATAGAGTTATCATAATTCAATATTCTCCTAATGAGACTTTATCGTATTTCGTTCTCTCCTTTATCAAAAAATGAAGAGATGCGTGAATAATTAACTCTTATTACTCGCGATGGAGACATATTTTATGTTTAAGAGAAGATTCAGGTCGGTTTCGACCGCTTCCCAGGGCTTACGCCTGGAAAGATAGATTTTAGGTGTCCCGGGTTAATGGAGTCGGATAATTTCAGAAAACTACAAACTACATTTTTATTCAAAATTGATTTGCAAAATCATAAATGAAGGCAGAGCAGTAATTTTTTTGTCTACATTGTTTTATTACAAACCCCAAAAAAATTGCATATAAATAACGCTATCAGCATCAACGTTAATCTACGAGCCGTGAATCTGATGACCTACGTCCTTTTGCGTACGTCATTCGATTAAAGCAAACAATCAAAATTTTGTTATAATCCGAAAAATAGTCTCTCCGGCATGTTCGAGCCGAATTTAAATAGAAAGAAAAAAGTAATGAGAAAAAAATGTGATTTGATCTTGCAATTTCAACTTACCTGTTCGTTACTGTAACAATCGACCTATCAATCAAAGAAAAATCAATTTGCCATGTATAATATCCCGGCAGTTTGATATTCTTGCAATCGACGTTCACTATTTCTTTTTTGTTTTTTTTTTTACGTTCAATTATCCGTTTCTACTATGTTCGATGTTTTGTTAAGGAAGAACCTTTGTGTTTGTGTATCATTGTATATGTGTCTTTTTTCATCCAGATGTTGGTTCGGTTCGTGGGTGTAAAATATGTGTAATTCTTTGTCTGAAATATCTCGATGTGTGTGATTACTTTTTTCCCTTGTGCCTTCTCGCAAACGTGGTTTCCGCGTCGTGAAACATTTACTAGTCGCTCGTGGCGAAATCGTAGATGGTTGGGAATAAAATACGATTTGCACCTGTTGCTCGTGAACCCTTGCGATTGAGGGTGCTCGAGAGTGGTCCAGAGGTCGTGAGTTTCCAAAGCTTTTATAGTCGTTATCATAACCAACTGCTGCTTCTTTTTTGCGTACATATTATTTCCACTCCTTTGTTTCATGAGCCAATGACATAGATTTGTGTATTTTATTTAAATTTTACAATTTTTGGCGATATTTCAAATATTTATCATGTTTGAGGGTTTCAATGTCAATGTAATTAAATTCCATTAAAAGTCTCTCATTGTCTCACTGCTATTCCAATTGAAACATTTTCTCTCTCTTTCTATTTGTTTTTCTTTTGTGTTTTTCTTGTCTGTTTTATGTTCGTTACGATCTCTGTGTTTTTCACTATTCCTCAAACTCTCGCAGCTTCGTTATTTGTACGCCTTTTCTGAAGGTACACTTGTATTATTTAAAAAATCTACACAGAACGGCATTCTAGTGCTTTTTTTTAGTGTTTCCGAAAGAATCATTGTAATCAAATCGTTTGTACCAGTTTTCTTGCGAATGTATATGCAACGTCCAAGTCCGAGAAAATCGGATCTCGCAAGTTGCTTCAGTAGTTGTTTATCGCAGTTTAAACACAAATAACAATCCATAAATTCACTTCGTTCTACTTATTGTTAGTTTCTTTCTTCGCAAAAAAAAAGAAGGGACCCATTATTCGAATATTCATGAATATCTTCTTGATAAATGTGGCTTCGATTCGCTTAAAATGTGCAGCGATGCTTGGTGAAATATGTCGCTCGCTTCTTGATCATTCAAGAATATTCATCTTTCGTGAGCTCGTGAATCTCTCTCACGAGACTCTCTCATTCTAAAGCAATTTCTTGGTACTCAAATCTTCGATATCAAGCCCAAATGAATGAAAAACACGAAATACTCATCAATGGGGATTATGAACGCGTCAAATGATGATTCTTACAGCATGCAAAGACGACCAGTTCGAGTGCGCTCCACTCTATTGCATTTCAATGGACTGGAGATGTGACGGTATCAATCACTGTTCCAACGGTCGAGACGAAAAGGACTGCAACCAAATAAATCGTACGAAACAAGCAACATTTGACAAACAACAGTATACTATACCTTCAATTATTCGTAACCTTTATAAATATATATATATTTATATATAAACATACATTGTTTTTGGGAACTTCACAGTGTGATGGGCATAAAAATGGCCCTTTCTAATGTTTTTTTTCTCAGTCAATGAAATTCAATAACCAGTCCGTTTTTTGTTTCAATTATTCAACTGAATATTGCAGTAAAAGAAGGAGTGTGAGTTTTTCTTTCCATGACATTTTTCGCCCCTTCAAAATAGTGTTCGAAAAAAATACTCGTACTCTTCTAAAAATTCTGTATTTATTTCAAAAGCTCTGCTCTCAAAAACGTAAGAAATTGAAAATTGGAAACGAAAGCTCTCCAAGGAATGTTTTGAAAAATGATGTGACAAAATTGAAAAAGCTCAAAAAGGTCTGTTGTTTTTGGAAGCAAAGTTTATCGAAAAAACAGAGTTCTGCAGCCAGTTGTATTCTTTTTTATAGAAAACCTATCACGAGCCAAAGAATTCAAATTTCGTGACCAAAATTAAACAGAATGTTTATTAGAATCTTGATTTTTCTAATTTTACACTGAGAAGGTCCCTTAGTATATAAAAACATATAAACCCTCACAGAACCGTATACACACTTGTGTTTGTGTTGACGCTCAAATACTTGAGAGAACCATAACGACGTACCATTCCGACGCCAACGAGTATTATTGGTCGGTTTAGTATGATTAGAACGTGCGTTTGCAACGTCTGACCACTGAGTATTTCAGCGGCGTCTCGTTCCATCTTTCTCTCTCTCTCTCTCTTTCTCTCTCTCTCTCTCTCTCAATCTCTCTCTCTCTCTCTCTCTCTCTCTCTCTCCCTCTCTTTCTCTCTCCGTATTTCATTTCTGTTTCTATTTCTCTTGGTCTCTCGTCGTAGCGGAAGTCTTTTCTCGTTTGTGCTAAACGATATGCCACATCGTGGACGGAGAGGGGTCTTAACCGACACAACCGTTTAAACGGTTTACATCGTATGATTTCTCGTGTAGCAATGAGGTGAAAAGTCAGCCATAGGGCTATTGATGACGCACGCATTTATTTAGATTTATGTACTTGTCTACATGGATTGTCAATTAACACGAAAAATGTATTCCCTTTGGAAGAGGTAAACTAATATTTATTGATTGTGGTGATTTAGCAATAACAAAAAAAAATGATGAATGGAGTAGATAGAAGATTATTCAAACAGAAGGACAATGGATGTGCAGGATTGGAATTTGCTTCGTAGGCACAGTGTGACTTTGAAACAATGATTTGGTAATAGCTAATGATGAAAACAAAAGAAAAAAAAGGTTCAAAGGTGCGTCAAATTTGACGTAGTTATCTTGAAATCGTGATAGAGATTCTAAAAAATCAAGAGAATCGTAGATTTGCCTCTGAATTATGCTACCTCTGACATTTCCACGAGCATTGGTCTCACGCGACTGGTTTGTAATCTTTGGCGTTATGTGTACGACCTGTCGTACGTAGAAACCGGATAAGCGGACCAGCCCTCGGAAAATTGTGATCGAGCTGACAAATCCGCGATTTTATATGCCGCATAAAATTTACGTCATCTTTGTACATGTGTCTATCTCCGCAGTATGGAATTTTCTCTTGAATTTAAGCGAAACATCATTATTGTTTAATCCGTTGTTTATTACAGTTATCTCATCGTTATTTTAATAATTATATCTTAGTTACATGCACCAATTTATTAGAATTGTTCATTTCATTGTTGCTTATTTTCATTTTGGTTTTTCTTTTTTTCTTATTTCGACAATATGCACACAGCACGATGTAGGCAAGATGAATTCGAATGCGACAATGGCAACTGCATCAACAATCGTCTCAGATGCGATGGCCGAAGTGACTGTTCCGATCGTTCAGACGAACGCAATTGCACTGGTATTTAATTTTTCACTTATCATTTTTTCACCTTATTCCTTTGCTGTTCTTTCTCCTCATTTTTCAAAATATCTACACCTCTGAAACGTTTGTTTTTTTTCGATAGCATAAAATATCATATCAGGATTTGTACCGAACTAGGATTCCCATGGCAGAAGTTAATGTTTAAGCATTATTCATTTTATTGCTTGAGCATTGGAGAACGAGTTTAGTGAGTTTAATAAGACTTCTCATAGTAATAGTGTCACCAGAGCTTTTCTATCCAAAATTATTTTTAATTTTAATAATACATTCGGGCACTATATAATAAAACTACGTGCAAAATTCCAAAAGGACTCACCATCTCGTAAATTTTTTGTCCTGAATATTGTTGGATTAGCCTGAGCTGGATCGAATTCAATAAAATAAATAATTGGATTATTTCACAAAATCATTTAGTTAATGCAACTGAACTCGTTTCTCGTTGGATCTCTTCGTCTCTGCGATGATTCGAGTTGAATGTTAACGAATGTATAAACAATTTTTTTTTAGTTACCACTTGCACCAGTGACGAATTCCGGTGCCAGGATGGCACGTGTCTTGGTATTGAAAAGCGTTGCAACGGTCATCACGATTGCAGAAACGGTGAAGACGAGATACAATGCGGTAAGTACAAAAATTCTTCAACACTCATACAACTTTGTGTTCCTTATGAAAGTTTCTAGCATTCTTCGGTCATGGAGACGATGATTTCCAACGTGACCTCTTTGATTCGATATTACACACGTTGATTTTCATTTCGATCTCGACGGTCGAGAATGATAAAACGTGGCTGTCCCAAAAATGTAGGAAACGATCAACTAACTCGTTACACCAAATTTATATGCTCGACAAGTTTTTCGATAGAGTTGAATTATTCACACTGACCCGAACATCGTAGAGGCAAGATACGGAGACATTCGTACGAAAAGGTGGTGAAGGTAGTGTAGGACGATGATATTTGCGAAGCGATCAATATATTACCTGAATTTTCGAGTGCACCACTTATGTGTTATCGAAAACCGGGCAATTCGTCGTTTCCATAAATTTCATTAGAGCACAAATAATTCATACATAATTGCATTTTTAAAAACGATAATAATATTGACATTAACGAGCAAATACTAATTCTAACAATCAGTCTAATCGTTCATCAGCTGTATCATTTATTAGAGGTCATAATTGAAAACAAGAATAATATAAAAACATCAAAAAGGAATTGGTACTTAGATTTTAGTATTATTTTAGGACGGTATTACTAAGAAGGTATTATTAGTATTTAAATATTTATCGAAAATTGTACTATCATTTTCATAGTCGTGGTGGCTGGTGTGTATACCATCGTTAATATTTTTATTGTTGACACGAATATTATCGTCGAAAGTAAGAGTAAACATCATTATAAAAAAGTAAAGCGCATGAGTGGTGGTATGTGGAGCAGGTTGCGGAAAGTCAGAGGTTATCTGCGGGGACGGACAATGCATACCTCACATGTTACAATGCAATGGTGTGAACGATTGCAGCGATGGTTCCGATGAACAAGATTGTGGTAACTATGAATACAAAACATTTCTCTCTCCCTACATTCTCTTTATCTCTGTCACATTTTCACTGCTAATTCTTGTACCAACAACAAACCAAAAATCTTATCACTGTCCAAAATCCACTATCACAAGACCCTATCCTTGCCGAATTTACACGCACAAATTGCTTTGGTCTGGACAACCAATACATCAGTTAAGCACACTTGATATCAGTTTAGATTTAATTGAAAGAAAAAGGACAAAAATTCTGAACGCCATCATGAATGCACAGATTATCAACTAAATCAACGTTAACTCTTCGTAGTCACGCTTCTGTAGAATTTGTTGGAAGTCAGAAATGCCATACGAATATATGATTTGATGACGACTCTTGGATCAGTTTCGTGAGCGAATTATCTTTCTTATGGAACGGTAGAAGTTTTGATTGCCCTCTGATAGAATTTTGTTTTAGGATATTTGTGTTCTCGAAGAACACGTACAAGTTTCTTGGGACAAAAGAGAAATATGATGAACAAATTTCGAGATTTTTTCTGAAACATGCTTTTTTAATTGGCGACCGCGAAATCTTTATGACCAGTTGGCTTGTTGAGGTGAAATTTGGGTAGACATCTTCATTGGACTGTTTTTTAGCAGTGGTACCAGAAACGAGTCGAAATAATTCAACATTCAGCATTCCTTTATTTTGTGAAGAAAAATCATTTTTATGTCTAATTCTAATACGATTACTTACATCACTTAAATCGGTTTTTAGTTCTCTGAATGCACAAAACTACTCGAACTACATTCGTCAATGACAAGTTTTTTCCGCAAAGGTTTACTGAATCATACAAATCTAGAAGATATTTTTGAATTGCATTCAAAACTAACTATAAACTTGTGCAAGAAAGTAGAAAAAAAACTCGGAACGTTTGAACTGATAAATTCGACAAGTCGAGAAGCTCAAAAGTTGTACCTAGAAAATCACGTCTGAAAAGAGCATTTTAGACGCATCTTAACTGATTTAAAATTGTATCGAGCGATATTTGAAGGTGATAGTCTTAAGTCACAGTGCGGTAATAACCTTCATCAATTTGAAAAGGTTCTTACTCGGCTATTTCAAAAAGATCGGAAAGGTCAGGGAGGGTTGAATGCCACAGTGGGTTTGAAATAGAGGGAGCTCAGCATAAAAGGTATTTGGCTCCAAAATCGATCGGCAAGTCACATCGGCCCAGTCTGGCTACGAAGAGTTGATAGTTAATTAGTGCACTTTACTTGAAGCTTTGAAACTATTATCATTAACACTGCGTCCGCTCGCTATAATGAATATTGGAAGACACGGAAATTGATGAAAACTCAATTAGTTCATAGAGGAGAAAAGGCGTTTTTATTAAGTTTTATTATTTATCAATAACATCAATAAATAAAAACACAAGTTACAAGCCGTTTCTTCAACTTCTCATTTTTTTCTTATTACTCACTTTGCTCTACAAAAAAAAACGTCGTACGGAGATGCATATCATCATGAAGAAACCGAATAAAAAAGAGAAATACGCGAGGTAATCAGAGCGAGAAGAAGTCTTAGTTAGTGAAGAAGCTCGTTTACTTCAAGTAGGAGCTTTATTCTCGAGTCAAAGTATACCGACCATAAGGACTTTATCCTGTCTGGAGGTTTTGTCTCGCGAAAAATGTCGTGGAGAGACACTAGTAAAGCTTGAATGGCACAAATTCTGAAACTCGCGGAAGCCTCCGTTTTGCAAATTTCTCTTTTCACATACGTACACAATGTACCACGATCTTAAATCCTAGTTGCTTGATCATTGCTCTTTTTTTCGGTCTTCTTTCGCTCGATTAACTTCCGTATTCGGCGACTTTTCTTACCAGGTTCTCTTTTATTTTCATCGTCTCTCCTACATTTTATTATTTGTAGACAACGGGAGACTAGAGAAGAATTTTTAAAAAATGTACCATTAGTTGAAACGTGCAAAGCAATTATTATGACGTGTGTTTTTTTTCTTTTTTTTCGAGACTTCGCAATCCTTTTTTTTCAATCAGTATTTTCCTATTACTTTCCTTCATGTTTACCTTTTTTATACTCTACTTTCATACTTTGAAAACTTAATCGTACACTGAAACATCGTCATTGTCATCAATTTACAATTAATCGCCGTAGAAAATGTCATTCGGCAAGATAATTATAACGCCAAGACCGCCGATTCGCGAATTGGAAAAACTACGAACGAAGGACCGAGAAGGGCTGAAAGATTTCGGGATGTTGGACGACGTGCGCGAGTAAGAGAAAATGCTGAACTTGAAATTCCATCAGCTGGCGATATTGGCGATCCGAGAATCGCAGCTTTTCCCGAATTCGGCTCTATGTTGCGGGATCTTTTTCATATGAACGAAATTAACGCCAGTGATGCGTCGAACAAAGATTGGGAGTACATTGAAATTAAAAGTTCTGGTGACAAGCAAAAACTTACCAAAAGCAAAACCGTTGCGAGAGACGCAGGATATGATAATGATTTGTTCAAGGAAATTCAAACCATTGGGCCGGATTATCACGATGCTTATGATGAGGAAGACACTGCATTGAGTGACTATGAAAATCCGGAATCGACAAAACAACCGATAGCATACAAAAACGATTTAGTAAACAGCGCAACTTCTTCATCGACGGTTCCGTCAAAATTCTTCATTAACAAGCAAGCCACGAAAATTGATGACAACCTCAATCATTTCGAACCAATAGATACGACATTAATATCAGAGAAATTGGGAAACGATCCAAAAATTGAGCGTCGTATAAATTCTGATATAGTCCACGATGAGCGAAACGCATCGTTTCCTCTTTCAAATATCGAACCAACCACCAGTGCATCAAACAGTAATACTGATCCACCCGATCAATTGACGAAGGTTCCAGCACCTTTGAAAAACGATTCCCTAAAAAATAGGATTGTTTCCTCTCTGGATACATCTGAAAAATTGATTTTATCGACCTCTTCTGAAAAATCTGTTGCCTCGAAAAGTCATCGGAATCCCACATTTGCACCAGAACTTTCTGAGAAAATACAGAATCATACACAGTCCTTGAATTTAAATAAATCCAAAGTAGATGTTTATGAAATTGGTCGAACGGATGTTAGTTTCGAAGATCAATCCAATGCAACATATAAAATAAAGCTGTCAAAATACTTCAAGAAATGGAAGGTCACAGGCCAAACATCTGAATCAACTGCGCTGCCGCTAGAAACCCATAATCGAAGTGCCAGCTTGAGATTAAATTCCACAACACCAACGAATCAATCGAAGGACGAGAAAAAATTAAATCGCCTTAGCAAAGATCTACGAATGCCGCACCCTATGGACATCGTCGAACAAATTTTACATTCTAAAAAATTTTTGGATCGATACAACTCTTCCACTGTTAAAGTTACAATGACTCCGTTCATAGAGACTACGAAAATGATTAAAACTGCAAAAAAATTCCAAAAATTTCATTTTTACATGGACAAATACCACGTTACAAAGTCTCAAAAATTAGGGATTTCGGATACTGACGATGGAACAACTGCAGCGACTACATTTTTGCCAGCCGAGCACGTGGAATCCACGAAGAATGGAACAAGTCGGCGGGGGAAGAAGAAAGAATCATTGAAGTTGAAAGGCGCAGAAGCGGGAAACCATAATGCGAATCGCGGCAAAATTCGTATTTCCAAAGATGGCAGACGAAGTAAAAGCCACAAAAAGAAATCTGATCCGTACAAAAATGTGAAAGTCGAATCAGAATTATTCGAATCGAATCGCGTGAGTCTTCCGAAGCGATTGAACTTGAACGTCACAGATAAAATGAAAGATGAGATAATAAAAGCTGCACCGATTGTAACTTCCCAAGACAATCATGACACGGACGACTGTAGTCGTAGCTGTTTAAAATGTTGGTTAAAATGGAACGGCACATTGACCAAACAAACGACCCAGAAATCGGTAAAATTGAAGGAACCAATTTTTGACGAGAAATCTAACGAAAACATCGATTCAGGCTTAGCTGAGACTAGTGACAATCAAACGATTCCTAGTTCGAATGTTGATCCGAATCCCGCCGATTCCAAGGAAGTTGAATGGATTACTACGACAACGAAAAAGTCTCGTGGACATAAGAAATCCAGGAAGACGACAAGATTGAGCTCTCCAACTACGACGAAGGCAATGGAAGCAGAAGGACAAGAAACAACCGTGAGTGATGGATCAACGAAAGCAACTGTAAAACCACCTAGAAGGCGAAAAAATCCAAGACGGAATAGAGTCAAGAATGGTAAAGGAAAAAGAAGAAAGAATATAACGGAAAAAAACGCTACAACTGCAAAGATCAAAATTAAATCGACGATAGGTCCCACTCAACGATCTCTATTTTCGTCGATCCTCAACACCACCGATATGACTGATATGAATGATACGCAATCAACCGAAATCTATAGTTCTACAAAATCCCTAACAACGGTTAGCTCAGAAAATCAGGAAACACTGAATCCGACTGGCAGCACAAACAAACTGGATACTTCAACGTCAGCATCGGAACTACCAAACACTGAAACAACTTGTGGTTCCTTCGACTTCATTTGTCAGATTCAGAAATCAATTCAAGATCTCGCGTCGTCTGAAACCATAGTCGGAAAGACCACTGACGCGTTAAAAACCACGAGTGGGCTGCCACAATCAGTGGAAATATCTTCGATCCAAATAAACAAAGTTTGCGATGATTTTTCCGGTTGTTCGGATGATGAATCTTTAGAAACGACGGTCACTACCGTTCCCCCGACTACCGAAGAACAGGAAACACCTTTTCCACTTATTATTACGACAATCAGTGATTGTGATTCATTCGACTGTGGGTTGGATAAACGGGTTGAATCACGGAAATCTTCATCAACAGAATCAGTGACAGCATCTTCAACCCAAAAAACTAAAGTTTGCGATAGTTTTTTCGGTTGTTGGGATGATGAATCTTCAGAAACGAAGAGCACTGGGTCTACGATTACGGTCGAACCAGAAACAAGTGTTCCACTCATTATGACGACATCCAGAGATTGTGACTCATTCAATTGTTGGTTGAAAAAACTGTTTGAATCAAGAGAATCTACATATTCGAAAAATACCGATCCTACAACTCCCAAAAGTTTCATCGCACCCTCAACCGAACGATCGCAATCAAGCTTTTCTGTCAAAGCCGCCGGAGATCAAGAACTAGATTCCAACGAATCTTCCGCCTGGGAAAGATTCGAAGACTTTCCAAGCCTTGAGAACAATACAGCAAACACTCAAAATTCTTCAGCTTCTTCCGACGCGAATGTTAACATGAAAATGGATATTTCGGAGGAAATTATTCCGATTGATGGTCCACACACTGAATCGCGAGCTATTGCGAGTAGGATTGCGGCAACGACGACGGAAGGCACTAGGTTCCATTTAGATCGCTGGCATATTGATCCGAATAGCGCCGAGGGTTTGGAAGTCACAGTCGAAGAAGCTTCCACAAAGCGATACGATTCGGTGGCTCGCGGTTTTACCGTAACAGCAACAACCTCGAAAAAACTGATAACAGCCCGATGCGATGACGATCAATATGGTTGCGATGAAAACAGGTGTATCGATAAAGTTGAAGTGTGCAATGGGATTTACAACTGTTACGACGGTACCGATGAGAATAATTGTCACGGTGTTCGAACGGTATTGGCATGGCGTCGCCACCACATGAATCCAGACCGTTGCAGAAGCGATCAGCATCCTTGCGACGACACCAAGTGTCTAGAGATTGAAAACACTTGTGATGGAATACTTCATTGTGACGACGGTTCGGACGAGACGGATTGCGTCGATTACATCAATAGGAAGAACGAAGTCCTCGAAGATTACATAAATCAATACCGACTCAGACAAACGATAAAAAGAACAACAATTCGTCCGTATACGAGAGCTCGAAGGCCAACTCGAAGACGTCCCTGTTGGGAAGAAATCGAGCACGAGTGCAACAATGGCGAATGCATTGCGAAGGATCTACGCTGCGATGGATTTGTCGATTGCGTTGATGGTGATGACGAGGAGCCTACCTTATGCCGAAACAAACCAGGCATGAAATATTGAACAATATATGTGTACTCTGGGATGCCACGATCGTTCTGGGTGTCGTAAAACCAAGGGATAAATGCTCGAAGCTGTACAAAAACTGCGGGCTCCTTTCTCGTGCTTGTCGACAAGTTGGGATCTAAAACTTTTAGATCTACCACGAGACGCTTCTATTATGGGATTTTAACGCGTCATCACGTCTTATGTGTGTCGAAGATACAAGGAAATTCCTATTGTAAATAGAATCTAAATGTTATTTTTACATATGTATTATAGGGAACTCGAAAACTTCATCATCTGCACTCTTTCATTGGTTCATCGATCTCTTGCCTTCAATATCAATTTTCATATCCTGATCATAAATACACACGCACACACACACACACACACTATGTAGATATACGACATATATAAATAGAAATTGACACATGTACAATATGTAAATAGTAACGATATGACATACGCCTCCTAACGGCTTTATTTGACAAGCTTTACATGTTAGAACGCTTTCGGAGTAAACTTGTAAAGTACCGTGTCGTTAAAGGGGCTTAAGGCGCTTTTAATGTCATATTTATAATAATTCCTTCTTTTCCTCATACCATATTCTATGAATCTTCCTGCTTTAAATGTATAATCTGTGTTCATAGCTTGTACAGAATATTGGTTCGTCGTCTCGACCAGGACAATCGTCGTTGTGGAATCAAAAAAATGAAATAATCACTTTAGACAGTCGTATGAAAAGAACGAAGACGCTAGTCTTTTCAAATGATGCTCACAATCATTTGGCAAGTGGTTTTGGAAACTAATATCGATAAAAACGATAAATAATCGTATTTTTTTCAAGGCTCATTATAAATCCAAATTAAATGTTGAATTCCGTATCGGTAAAAAGTATTCAGAGACGATTGTCCGGACGTCGAGACGTGTTATGGGCGTATCCGAGGGTCTGTTTTACCAGTGGCCCGTCGTAGGTTTCGCCCCGTGCCCTTCAATGGACTTCACCTGCGAGGATGGCTCTTGCATACCAAAGAGCTCGGTCTGCGACGGAATTGACGATTGCCCAATGGCAGGGGACGAGCTTCATTGCGGTACAAAAGAAAATCCTTTTCCTTACAACGTGAATAAAACGACATTTGCCAAGTATCACACGTTTGATATTTTTATTATTCAAAATTCTTTTCATTGATCACGGATGTTGATAAATTAGTGAAAAGCTCAAACGTGTGTGAATTTGTCGAGTTTCGAATTTTCACAAATCCCTTGCTTCTGCTCACGTTCCAATAACAACTTACTTGACAAATGTGTGCATATGGATTTGGATTCGGTGTTCATTCATTCTTCGACATGATGCGTTTCTCTGATTCACCCAGTGGATCGCAGAATCTTGAAAGTCCGGACCTTCGGTTGGGTTTTTTAATGAATTTCCGCGCTTATTACATATCCAAAGCTTTGAATTTATAAATAATTCAGACTCAACGATCATATGACTCACGATCATTAATGCCGGATCCAATGGCCAACACTCATTAGTTGTACAATAATAATAATAACATTAATAATAATAATTAATGACGTGGAAATTCGTAACAAACACATTACCGCGTAGTTCCTGAACGATATCCTTTTCCACTGATTTTTATTATCCATCTCCCACCTCTGTGTCCTTCTTTTTTCTTTTACCTGCAAATATAAATAATAATATCTACATCGTAAAACTCTGTTGGCTGTAAATAATCGCGAATAACCGTAAAATACAGTAGCTGGAACTTAGATTTAATCCCGGATAGTTGTATCTTTGTGTAAACTATTGTGAAAACTTTCTAAATGTTGTTTTTTAACTGGATTTGAAGTAATGTGTAATAAATTTGTTGGTACATAATTGCGAGCGGTAAGACACGTGTGAATACTCAAAACAATAATGTCTCCCCATTCAGTCTCAACGAATGTCGCTCTTACGTCTTAAACATGATAAATTATGTAGTTCTTGCGGAGTAGTTAATTGTTGTAACTTTATGCTTCGGAAAAATAACAAGAGCCGATTTAATTGACCGTGAATTCATTAGCACACCGGTGTACACTCCCTCGTCCAATCAGTATACAGAATATTCACATTCGTCGTACAACCAAAGACTATAAAACCCACGCGGTTTTAGAGGATCCTTCATCGTTACGTTCCTAGTTTGGCCAAGATAATTCATCGATTATACAATTTTCCTAGTCATAAAATTGCTCATCAACGTCTTCGTTATTCTCCTTCAGAGAAATACTCATTTTTCCCGTCCTTGGATCTTATGTATACCCGCGTGGTTATTGCTCGCAGAAATTAATTGATCTTCTGACATACATTCACCGATGTTTACATTATAGTTTTGTCCGAAAGTTGATCCAACAGAATTACGTACATATATATAACGATATATATATATTTTTTTTCGATCTCTGTAAATTGTGCACATAGTTCTGGGGCCAAATTGTACATTACAGTTCACAAAGTTTTGAATAACATGTTTTGTTCCTGACCCACGATACCAGATTTACTCCTATCGTCATCGTCCACATTATTACTGATGACTATATAGTTTAATGTGTTTTTCGTTCTTTTCGAAATCATAATTGATCATATCTCTTTGACATTACATTCAATTTTTCTTTCATATTTGCCTATACCTGCAATTCTGCTTACGAAGCTTCGTAAGTTGCTTCTTTCATTTGTTCTTTTGTTCGCCATTTACATCTGTGTTGTCGCTTTATAACAGCCCGGGAATGTACACCTACCCAGTTCAAATGCGGCTCAGGGGGCAAGTGCATCGAAGGCCACTACAGGTGCGACGGTCGGCCGGATTGTCCAGACAGAAGTGACGAGGATTGTCCTGGTTCCTCCACTGAAAACGTTACACACAACGTCACTCATAACAGTACGCTCAATCTCTCATCTGTGGTATACAAAAACCTTGAAAAAATGCCATATAGACAAAATCGCTGTTACGATACTCTGAGAGTAATAGATAACCGTGATATTATTTTTAAAAACATTGGAAATTTATATTTTTTCTCCATTCCATAAGAATTTTATGAAGAAATGTTATTCCGTAGTTGCTCAAATTTCATCATTTAATATTCGTTGGATCATGTCTTGAGCCTCTTACGTTGATTTGCATATTCGGTCCAAAAAAAAATCTTATTAATACGAAAATTCAAATAAATAAGAATATATAAAAGAGAAATAATCTCCAAATTCTCAAGGAGATCACTCATTGAAAAAAAAAAATCCAAATCACCAATTAAACTCTCAAAGTATCGTTGGACGATTAAAAAAAAAAAGTATCACTTAACTCTGGACAACTTTAACATTTTTTCCACTTCCATCATATCGTGTTTTCTCCTATTTCTCTATTCTCCTGTCCTCTACTTGCTTCGTGTGCTTTAATTATTCGACTCTCCAAAAGATGAAAGAAAAACGAAAAAAACGAAAAAAAAAATGTTGCAACTATGTGGTATATGTGTGCGAGTAGACACGGAAATAACGAGGCATTGGATCACCGAGAGACCATGGATCGGGCAAAGAGAGTGTGATTCGCGAACCGAGTTTCGTTGCAACGATGGCTCGTGCATTCAGCTACGTCGAAAGTGTGACAATGTTTTCGATTGTCTTGATAACAGTGACGAGAAAGATTGCGGTAAGAGCTTAAAACAAACGAAAAAACGCCTTAGATATTGAGCAAAAGCGAATCTTTGATTGATTTTTCGATCCAGACGATAAATCGTGTAAAAATAGTTTATAGATGAGCTTGCAATATTGTTGAAAATACTCGCTAAGTTAATTTGTAAATATATATTTATTGGAGCTTTACTCGTGAGCTTTATTCGTAATCTGTGTCTGGGAAAAAAGGGCTCTGCGCAATTGACGAGTGGAAATGTACCAGCGGCGAATGTATTCCGGAGAACCAAAGATGCGACGGAGAGGTCCATTGTCCGGATGGATCGGATGAGACCGGATGCGGTAAAAATGCTATAAAAATGAAAAGAAAAAAAATTAAAAATAAAAAAAACACACGAATGTTACGTTACGTAAATGTGGCTTGCCTCGCCCTGCCTGCTCGACCACACTCTGTCACAAGAACAAACACTCTTCAATATTATCACATTCTTTTTCGACTGATCACTCCTTCCTCTTTATCACATAGAATTTTTAAATACCTGCAACTTCACAGACTCACAGTATCACGAAAAATCAAACTTTGTCTCTCACTTTCTATTCCAACCTCTTTAGTTCGTCACCTTTGCCAGGGAATGCTCGTTTTCAGGATGTTTCATTTTTCAGTTCCATGTTTTTTTTAAGGAAAATGAGCGTTTTTTATCATAGTTGGATTCGACAAATGCATATTGGATCTGTACTTTTAAGTGATGAATGACGAATACGAAATTCTATTTTTTACATTTATAACCGTACGCATGAAATTATATGCATCGTTAGCATTTACATTATTGACGAATTTCCGATTTTGTTTATCATTGAATCTCCTGATTAGGATATTACTACGATAAGGTTAGACTATAATAATTGAATTGAAGAAAAAATCATTATTGCTCGATGGTATTGACAGTTTAGCCTCACCGATGCACGTGGATCGTGTCAATTTTAAAAAATCAGAAAAAAACACTCACTATTAGATGAATAGAACATTTCTCTTTTTACGATAAAATAGCTGCTTCGCATGAGTGCCAACTGTTCTCAATACTTGAATGTAAGGTTCAATAAAATAATTTTATTAATTTACGGTGGATTCGTATTTCAACGTTTCATTAGCCTGAAAAAGTATTAATAACGATTAATTCGCAGACCATCAACCAATGAATGCAAAATTCCAAGATATTGTATTCAGATCGACATAAAAAAAAAAAAAAATCTGTAATTCCGAAGCGATTCTAATGTACCACCGCATATTTCGGTTACAAATTCAATACGAGCGGTGGTACATTAAAATCCCTCAGAAATAACGGATTATTCTTGTGAAACCGTCGATGAAATACGCCATCCCAGAATTTGGCATTTATCGGTTAATGGTTCCGCAAATATATTAATATGATCAATATTAATATATCGTTTCAGGTTAACTCTTCAGTGTCTATTAATGAAATTATTTTATTCCAATTTGCGTGCAAGTATTTTGAATGTTCAACATTCTTTGAAATAGTGCGGAGCAGCATTTTACCTTAAACTCTTGGAAGCGCATGACATCAGTTTTCTTCTACCCTTTCTCTGTCTCTTTCTGAATCTCTTATTCACTGCTGCATTACCGTTCTCTTCGAGTTGAAATATTTACTTTTCTCCGTCGAAATTTTGTGGAGAAAGTGGGCACAGGACTTTGGCTTAGCCTTCAGGATACCGTGCATTGCGTAGTTTTTTTTTATTTATTTTTTATCTGTTTTCAATATTTCATAATATTCATCGAAGGAAAAAATACATGAATGTGGCGTTTGTAGTAACGGAATGTCCGGCTGGAACTTTTCGGTGCAACGACGGATTGTGCCTCGACTCGAAACGACGTTGCGACGGACGCCCCAATTGTCGCGACGGATCCGACGAGATTAATTGCCGTATGATAAATTAATTCATCCATTTTTTTCTCTCCTTTTACTGAGTCTCTATAAAAATAATAATCATTCTAACAAAACAGAAATTTTAACACTGTTCGTATACTAAACGAATAATAATTTTCATCAACAATCGTTCGCTTTTACTAATTATAATTTTACACGGGTTACGAAAATACGAATGTCGAGGAAAAAGTTATGCCAAACGCTCGTGCAATATCGAGTGAGCTCGCCGAAGGAGTGATTTGCATTTTGCATCGTCGAAAATGCACAGAACTTTCCTTCTTAGTTTTCGACACGTGGGCACATTGTTCTCCAAGAAAAATTTGAACAAGATTAAAACTCGATAGAATACAATATTTTTCTATTGATCTCCCTGAGAATTTCCAATAAGCGAATAATAATTTCTACGATGATCAAGAAAATTCATTCTTCAATGTATTCATCTTATAATTTTCCACTGCCGAATAATTCGATGTAAAAAAAGAACTGATGAAATGAAATATTAATCCTCTTGAACGTAACAAAATCGAAACGAATTTGAAAGTGTTCGTTCAAGATTTTAATTATCATCGAAGGACAGGATTTTCATTTCACATTTGATATCTCTCTGTCTCTGCCTCTTTTTTTATTAACTTGGTTTTCTTCTCTGTTTCCTCCACTATTATGCACATGTGTGGTTTACTTTCAATTCTGCATTTTGCTGTGTTATGAGAACTACTCTGTTATCGATATAAATATTTTCATTATATGATTACTGTATACTGTTTATGACGACAATGAATACTTTAACACTTTCAGCTTAGGATTGCCTGACTGTACATATACTGCACTAGTGTCAATACATGTTTTTAATTATTAAAATGAAATATCTTCTTATAGCTGTCATTTGAATAGCAAGTGCTCCGGTCAAGAACTCTTTATACAAGCACGAATATGGGGTCACATTCAGTTATCGAAATTCTCGTGGAAAAATAAAAAAATATAATTTATTCAAGACGTGCTGCTTAGGTCGAAAATTATTTGTACCTATATTTATGTCTGTACGTAAGTCTCGAACGTCTACAAATCCATATTATAATGAACATACGTATACATTAAATTCAGTATGATTTAATACCAAAAGTACAGTAAGAAAAAAAAAATTTGGCGACAGAAATGAGTTTTGTCACTTTAAACCAAAATAATATTGAGATGAGACTCAATAATCTGTGAATACTGTAACGAATTATTGGTAAAATCGCCAACAAAACAACATTCATTCAGTAACCAACAGAATACATTCAGTTGAATAAATATATTTTTTTTTCTCTTAATGTACACTTGTTGATTTGAATATATTTTTTCGTCCGATTTTGAATTCGATTCTATATATTTACGGTCTGACCGCACACGTACTTATTCTACTAATTTATGATGTTATATCGGCTGTCCTTTGCGAGGGAGATGCTCGTACAAGCTCGTGTATCATGCAACGTTTTTGTTTGATCGTGTTTCCCTCTATTTCTATTTCTCGCTCTGTCTCTCTGCTAAAATACCTCTTGATGTTTCACGAGGCTCAAATTTCCGATACGACAGTGTATGTATATGTAAGGGTGTCCATATGTACATATATAGATAAATATATATACATATGCTGTTAATATTGCATGACGAACGGCAATGTGCACGCAATTTATTTATGAAACTCAACTCGGGTTAATTTTTTGAAGCCCCATTAGAATTATACACTGGTCGATTTTACGATCGAGTCTGTAACCTCCAGCTCATGTCACCCTTTTTATACCCTTCAACATTATCCGTTCCCTTTTTTTCATCGCATTTAAAAACTACCTCTTCAATTGCCTTCTCCAACTGTGATCTCTTTAGCCTTCTTCTTTCTGCATGAAACTCGACTGGAGAGTCAAATAAATGAACTTGTCATGAATTAAAGAACAAGAAGATCACTCCTGCCACTATCGTTCCTTTTCCTTTTGTCGTAACAACCTTATTATTCGCCCTTATCACTTTATTATCATTTGACGATCGTAGACGTGGTAGCAGTACACTTTTCCCCCGAATAAACTTCGTTCCCGCGTGCACATAGCTGTTTTATATAATTTATACATAATTATGATCGTTATCCCGAGAGTAAAACCATACTTTTGCTGGAAATACGATCAATTCTTGTTCTGTAAATAAATAATGCATTCTGAATATATTTATATTTTAATGCTGACGAATAAAATGATGACTGAAAATATTTTTTGAAAATTCGCACATCGTTTAAACAACACTTGGTCATAAGGTCGTGGCACGTCTAATAGAATTTTTCACATTTTCAGAGACGCCTTATTGTCCGGATGGCCAATTACCATGTGCCAATGGAGTCTGCATATCGCAAAGATTCTTCTGCGATCGCAACTTAGACTGTCTTGATGGAAGCGACGAAAAAAATTGCCGTGAGAATAACTAAAACAAATAGATTTTCAATAATAATTGAACTTTATTTTTCGACGACATAGAGTACTATTTTTTAACAAATTTCCGAGAATCACAACAAAAAAAATTAAATTAAATTCTTTATTTTTCGGAAACGTAAAAGAACCACGAGCCCAAGGTTTTTCGTGGCTGAAAATTCGTTAATTGACTGCCTTTTCGAAAACTGGTTACGGATGGTTTCAAAAATTCTGGACCCAGTTATTAATGGTGTTCTATAGCTTTTTTCTATAACTTCACGTATTTTTATTTTCGATACAAAAACCAAGAAATGTAAGTTCAGAAATTTCTTCAATTTGCTTACTAGTCCACTGTTTGGGCTAAAGTGGATCTTTTAAAAAACGGCTTGGTTAACGAAGATCTTAATATGTAGTTCAACATCCCACTCAATTTTTGTTGCCAGTTTATTTTCTTCGAAACTACATCCGCTACCGTTTCAATTTCTTTTTTCCGAGAAGTTTTTCACTATCTCGTACATCACATCCATGTACAATAAAAAAAATAAAAAAAATTTCAATGTTTCTCAGCCATGAAAAACCTTCTCCTGATGACGGTCACTATGAGTTAACACTAACATTCGATAATGGGAATTTTTTTACTATTTTCCAGCCGATATCATTCCCGATCCTTTCGCGCCAGCATGTCAAAGCGATCAGTTCACCTGTGACGACGGATCCTGTATCCCAGCGACTTCGCATTGTGACGGTCGTGCCGATTGTCCAGACGACGAGGATGAACGCGAATGCAGACGCGGTGAGTTAGAAAGTTCACTTAGTTTCTCTGTTTATTTTCGAAGCAGAGAATTTCCAAACATAAATCTACATTACTTTATGTCGCGCCATATTCATTACGCATTTTACAAGATACAGTGCATTATCTTGATGGAAAGATAAATGAGAAAAAAAAAAAAAACAAACAAAAACAAAGAAACAGAAACAATTATTGCTATATTCGTATATAATTACATAGAAGCATAGAGGCTTGAAGTTACCCGAAAAATACTGCAAGAACCAGCTGACCAACTGTGTCATCCTTTCCCAAAATAACTTGAACAAAAAAAAATCAATTCATTATTCGTGTGGACAGTAAAAAAAAAAAAGAAAAGATTTTTATTTTATTTTCTATTCTAATTGACGTTCACAAGATGTCCTGCACGATTGCCATCCTCTCCCTTTAATTCCTTTGCACTCGTGTACAAAAGAAAAAGGTATTTGAAAAAAAAAAATGAAGAAAAACACAAACACTCTCCTTTGACACACTGTGGTTCAGATTGGGTTACTTCTAGGTATAGAGGCTTCGGATAAAACCTCTTCACGGAGGCATCCGGAGAGCTCGAAGTCGTTCACCGATAGCACGATTGCCGTAGATCTCCCGTACGAGATAACCGGTACCTTGGTGACCTTCACCATAACGAATGTCACCACAACAAGCAGGAGTTGTGAGACGGGCGATTTTGTTTGTGCCGACGGAAATTGCATCCCCGCGGCTCACCGATGCGACAATTTCTACGATTGCCGTGACTTTACTGACGAGCAGTACTGCTTCGGTTAGATCATTTGAAAACCCTTGACAATCTGGTGGTTGATCATCTCTTCTTTTCGTTCGTCTTCTATTTATTTTTATTTATTTTCTTCATTTTTCTTCAATTGATCTTTTAGTTTATTGCACTTTTTGTCTAAACGTCAAATTTCTTTAGTTTTCTGTGTTCTTGGAAAAAAAAAGGAGAAAAAAAAGAAACCAACCAAAATCGATAAGCATTTGTAATTATTGTTTGATGGCACGTTGTTCTTCTTTGAATTGTTGCAACTTTTTGTTTTCACCTTCTTCAATCCCCATTGATTCGATATGCGTGAATGAATAAAACCCCAGATTGTCCTGGCGCCATATACGTCGTTTACTGTCATTCAGTGTTAGCGGCCAAAAATAGAAATTGTGTAGGTTTTGTTGCTGACGTTCAAGTAGATGACAGCATTACGAGATTATAAATTCATCGGTTTGATTCTTGGTTTGAAGTATCGAGCATCGTTGTTTATTTATTCATTTATTTTTTACTGTCATCATTATTCTTATTGTTATTATTATTATTATTATTATTATTATTATTCAACATAAAACGTGTACATGGTTTAATGAAAGCAGTACATGGATTAAGGACATATGAGAGGCATCCTCGTAATTATAGTGCATCTTATTGCCTGGTATTTTAATTGAAAATTAGACAATCATTATTGTCCATGTTGTAGGTAGACCCTTAGCGTTGATCAAACGTTGCATGTGTGTAACGAAAACAATAAGTAATTGAAAAATTGAAAAAAAAAAAAAAGTAAAAAACGACAACGAAATTACTATATTGAATAATTGTGAGTGATTTTTTTTTACTTTTCATCCAGACCGAACATCTCATACTTTATTAATGCAATGTATTTTCATCTCGTCGACGAATGACTCGAACAGATCGTAGAATATTTCTCATACAACCGGAGTCTTGCATTCCTATTTTGCAACACGATGAAAACACTCATACTTGACGTATATATACGAGAAATAAACATTCCATTCATGACATCTGTAAATACATTTATGAATTATTTTTTATATTTATTGGATTTGGATAATCGATTCACCGTTTTTCGTATTCCCTTACGAAGCCCACATCAAATACATCGTCAGAACCTGAGTGTTTTAGATTAAACGTGTTTTTAGCGAGTATTCTAAGAGTTTTACAATTATTATATGCTGTACATGAAATTTCCACGTTCTTATATGTCGTTATGGTCATTATGAATGTTTAATTTTTTCTTTTCGTTTTTCTTCAATTCTTCTTCTCATTTACAATTTCATTGGTAAACCTTCTTCTTCTACATGAAACATGGATTTTATATCACATTGCCATGACGCGTTGTCTCCTGGGACATCTCGATACCCCAAAGTCGTACAGTTCTCTAAGACCATTGATTTATTTTTTAGGATGCGCCAGGGATCAATTTCAGTGTAGAAACGGTGATTGCATCAATACTTGGCAAAAATGCGACAAATTTATCAATTGTGATGATGGCTCGGACGAGGAAGGCTGCGGTTAGTATTTTTTACGCAAAATTCGATATTTGCATGTTCTATTAAGACATTGGTCAAGTTTGGAACGTCAAGTGACGGTGACTTTCAGAAATTTCCTGTGATTTAATGTATGTGAAAGTTCAGGAAGAATAATTTTTTTTATTCCACTTGAAAAAAAAAAAAAATCCAACAAAAATCACCTTTTTGTTGAACTTCACAACTCGAGCGACAATTGTATTGAAATATTTACATTTATTTGGTGTAACAAACATTCGCAAAAATCGAATTGTTTGCTCCATCTGCTTGATTTTATTTTTTCAAATTTTGAATGAGAACACTTACATTTTCTGTTAGAGCCGGAAACCACACCAGCCAGTCGTTACTGTACATCACAACAATTCACTTGTGTCTCCGATCGTACCTGTGTACATTATTCATCTCGGTGCAACGGTATTCCAGATTGTAGAGATCGTTCGGACGAGGAAGGCTGCGGTAAGTCTCATTGATTGTTTCACCAAGAATTGAGAAATCGAAATTGGAATTTGTTCCGAGAAATAGACGGTGATAAATGAGAATTTTATTGAAAAATAGGTGTTGAGTCACAGACGGAAACTGTATGTTTTGTTTATTTGTAGAAGATGACCTCGCAGCGGAAGGACTGCTTCTGAAGACTTATCCGAGCGAACAAATAATTAAAGAGAGTAAGTACTTTGTTCGAAATTACTTATTTTCACGATGTTGATTGCTTTTTTTTTTTGCCCAACGATGAAATGAGTTCGACGGAAAAACAAAAGGCAATATAAAGTAACTGGTGCAGCAACAATGTCTTCTCGAAACCGATTTAATTAACATGCATTTTTGTTGTTTTTTTTTTCTTGCCTTGGCCAGACCCGGCGAAGCAAGGTAAGCCTTCCTCCTGCCAGGAAGTATACAAGTCAGCAAATAAAGAATGAAAAATCATGCTCATCTTTAAACGTCACTTCAAAATTACTCATGATTCATGGGATCAATAATTCTTTAATGAAAAAAAACATATTTATATATACATATTTATATACGTCTTTATGTGCCATATGTGTCAATGTTCAATGCTGCATTTTGTGGATAAAACGCATCAACGCAGATTCAGGAAACGCTGGCAACATTTTACTGCAGCTTTCGATTATTTATTTATACTTTTAGGGATAAAAGTGAACGAAACATTGAAAGAAAAAGACGTGATCGAACGTCAATAACAATGTCGTCTCATTTTACAGCACATCAACTTAAAATATCACGGGATTCACCAAGATTTACTCTTTGAGCTCATGTTCGCCCTCGGATTGTTCAATCAACTGTTTTTTTTTTTTTTTTTTTTTTTTTTTTATTTCAGTTTTTTCATTATCAAACTACTACCAAAAAATATCGGGTTTTTGACATTTTTCCACAAATTCAATCAACTCCAAACTATTTTCAAATTTTATCGTACGGTGCGGTTTCTGTTTGAAAAAATTGGAAAATCATTTTTTTTTTTGAATGTGCAAATGTTGAGTTCAGGTTCGAAATGAATGAGACCAGAAACCTCGAGTAGGAAATTTCAAGTAATAAAGAAAAATGTATGGCTCAAAGGGTGAAGCAAAAATAAATAAAAATCGTTTAATTTCATCGTTTAATTTGAATAATACTTTGTCTAGCATGATTCCCGAACGCAATAAAGACTTTTGCATGAAAGGGATTCGCGATCAATGGTTCGAAAGTCTCGTTAAGACGGACTGCTCGATTGGTTGCTTTTTAATTTCCAATCAAAGATCGAAACTATTAAATTTATTGCTCCGGTAGGTCGTGAGGTTGTGTTCCAATGTCGTGACGAGGGTCCCCTCCGAGCAAAGGTACGCTGGCTCCGTGGAAATGGTCTTTCTCTTCCACCTGGTTCGCGCGACATTAACGGACGTCTCGAAATTCCAAACATACAACTCGATCACGCTGGCACTTACATCTGTGAGGCTGTAGGTTACTCCTCTTCGACTCCTGGACAGCAAGTTTCCGTACATCTCGAAGTAGAGAAGTGTAAGTTCTCTTTCATATTTCTCCAAGTTATTTCCATTCGACCAATGATATTTTCTACTGCTATATGACAACTTCAAACTTATTTAATTTAATGAAAATCACTCTCGGCACAACTTAGTTGTCTTACGTTTTGAACCACTCGTTTCATACGTTTTGGACACAATTGGAATGATAGCATCAAGTTGTTGTCAAAACAGTGAAAAATGAGGTATTTGATTGAATTTTTTGAGAACAGTGGTATAAGTTTTTTTCCTTTTTTTTTTTAATTCAATGCACGATACACAATCCTTCTACTACGTTTCAATTTTCTTTTTTATTTTC
This sequence comes from Campoletis sonorensis, assembly GCA_013761285.1. NCBI lineage: Eukaryota > Metazoa > Arthropoda > Insecta > Hymenoptera > Ichneumonidae > Campoletis > Campoletis sonorensis. Next base: position 894,137 of record JACEOJ010000137.1, read on the forward strand.
CACCTTTGAAACGTAATTCGATAACAAAAATAGTGCCAGAGTTCCAGTTTCAGTTATTAGTTTGAATTTGTAAAAAATTAATAATTTCATCATTTCAAATTATTCTTGATTTTGATAAATTAGTTCATAATCGTGAGTGATACCACAGTTGCATTACCAACGACATTTGAGTTGAATATTTGTAACCAACAAAGGGTTGAAGTGCAAAATTTTTAATGGAATTCAAAATATTAAGAAACTTCAACATATTCCGTTGGTTTTTGTTCTTCTTGAGAACGTGTGATTTGAACATAAAAAATGTATGATTCATTACAGTTGAGCCACCGCCGACGAGACCCCCTCAAGTATGCAAATACGACGAAGCAACATGCAGCAATGGCGACTGCGTACTAAAGTCTTACGTGTGTGATGGTAAATTTGATTGTACCGATGGTTCCGACGAGATGCGTTGCAGTAAGTATTTCTTCATTAAGTTCAATCCTATCCTGCAGTGTTTTATGACTGATTTTACTTCAGCCTTTCAAATGTCCTTCATTCCGAGCTCTTTTTTTTAAGGTCCTCATGGATGTGAACCTAATCAATTCCGCTGTGCGAACAAACAATGTGTGAGCAAAATTTGGCGATGCGACGGTGACAAGGACTGCGCTGATGGCAGCGATGAAGAAAATTGTGCTGCACCACCTCCTGGATCACCCTGTCGTTACGACGAATATGCTTGCTCTAGTTACGATCAATGTATCCCCAAAAGTTACCACTGTGACATGGAAAGAGACTGTCAAGACGGTAGTGACGAAATTGGATGCTGTGAGTAACACACGTATACACACTTTTTTTTGACATGTCTTGAAGACCATGTGTTTAGAGTTCTGTTTTCGTAGAACGTTTTCAGGATAGAACGCATTTGAAACTGAGTTTTTTTCTGAAATATTGTACACATAATTATTGAGACTTTGATAACAGTTAGAAATGTTTTCGAGGACGAGAAAAAATGATAAATAACGACCATGATATCCAATAACTAATTAGCAAATTCAATTGAAATCGGGAAAACATCTTCATTACAATGTTTTTCATCAATGGCACCAGAATTCGGTCGATTTTTTTTCTTTTCATGATCAGTACACGGAAGGAAAATGATATGAAAAATTACCGTGGCATCATAGTACCATATCGTTCTTCGGTGGCTTTTAACCAAAAACATCGTAATTTTCCATTCATACTCTATTAGAATTGACGAAAACATTGAAGTTTTTGGTTCAATTCGACAAGAGACGACGTGGTACCACGGAGCAATGAAGCCATAACAATTTTTCATATTACATTCTCTCCGTGTAGAAGAGAAAAAAGTAAACAAAGAATCTGTTTTATCAAAACTTCCGGTAACTCGTACGGCGATCAGTGAACGACAAATAAATAAAAACTTTTCCCGAAACATTTCAGCTCCTGTATACATAACGAAGCCACCACCAGCGATGGTAAATCTTCAACCAGGAGAATCGTTGATATTAACTTGCACAGCGATAGGTGTGCCGATACCGGAAATAAATTGGCGTTTGAACTGGGGTCACGTGCCCGCGAAATGTTCATCAACATCGGTGAACGGTACTGGTACTTTGAATTGTCCGGATATGCAGATTTCGGACCAGGGAGCTTATTCGTGCGAAGCTTTGAACGTTGGTGGATTCGTTTTTGCTGTACCGGATGCGATTGTTGTGATGGATGAGAAAACGGACATTTGTCCTCCAGGAAAATTCAACTCCGAGGCTCGCACACCAGAAGAATGTATATCTTGTTTCTGTTTCGGTGTCGCAGACAAGTGCAGAAGCGCGAATCTCTTCACGTATCAATTACCACCGCCCTTTGATCGTTACAAAGTCGTTACGGTTGAGACCAGTCCGGAATTGCGAATAAATGGTGAAATCAATTATCAAGTTGCTGAAGTTAAACCACGCGGATCAAGTGGAGCCGAAATTTCGGCGCCTTACAACACAGAGCTCACCTCGTACAACGTGCCATATTTCGAGCTACCGAGTAGTTATTACGGGCCTAGTCAGTTGAAATCATACGGTGGTTATCTCAAGTACACGATCTCTTATAGCGGCTACGGTTCGCCAAATCATGCACCAGATGTTATTATCAGCGGAAACGGTTTCACTCTTCTCCATCGCGGACAACCCGTTCAACCCGATATCCACACTGAACGTTCAGTCAGATTTTTCTACGGCGAATGGTTCAAAAACGACAGAGGCCAGGAGATTCCTGCAACGAGGGAAGAAATCATGATGGTTCTTCTTAAAGTCGAACATATTCTCATAAAGTAAGTGAAAAAGAAATAAACGGTTTTACTACTTTTTTGTTCAGTCAATCGAGATTTTTAGGTACTTTTATTTTTTCAATATTACCTACTATTCCTTTATAAAAAAACCCACTATTCCTTCAAATATACGGGTTTCGATTTTTACAAAATTCTTGTGGTGTTTTGCAATTAAAAAATAAAAGTTTTTTCTAATTACTTTCACATAATCCTACGTTCATTTGGGATGGGATATTATTTTTAACAAGCAGCCGAAATCCGAGGGGATCTAACAAAAAACTTCGTAGCTATCGATTGAGCGAATTCCTATAGCTCGATTTTGAGATAAATGCAATGTATAGACTCTATCTTTTGAAAGAAAAATATTCGTAGTAGAATTACGAAATAGTTTCTATAACTTTACCAATCGTTTCAATCCTAAGAGCCAAATATGAAGACTCACCGGAACTCCAAGTCACGATCACTGATATTACAATGGACACCGCTGACAAAGGAAACAACGGTTTGGTAGCATCTTACGTGGAAGAGTGCACATGCCCTACTGGTACGTTGGAACCCCTAAAAGCTCATAAACCCTCAATAAATTCCTTTCGATTTTTATGAACCCATTCCAATTTTTTTTACCCTTATTTTTCAAAGGATACACTGGGGAATCTTGCCAAAACTGCGCAAACGGTTATCTGAGACGAAAGAGTGGTTCGTGGCTCGGTGAATGTTACAGGGACGTCCCACCCTGTCCTCCTGGATATTACGGCGACCCCTTGAGAAATATCGCATGCAAGCCTTGCCCATGCCCACTGACGAATCCATCCAATCAGTAAGTTTATTTAAATCCACAACATCGACTTGAAGGCAAATCTTACTCTGCATTCTTTTGAACGTTGCATTCTTTTGAAAACAATTAGAATGACCAAAGTGAGAAATAATAGAAAGTATTTTGGTTGTAGTCCGACGATACTATATTTAATAACGTCAATAAAAAGTAATTAATGATTTTTCAAAACTAAAGATTCGGTCGAACCTGTCGTCTCGGCTCTGATCGCAATCCCATCTGTGATTGTCCCGCGGGTTATATCGGTCGGCGATGTGAACAATGCGCTGCTGGTTATCATGGAAATCCTCTTATTTCCGGGGACATGTGCGTAGCCGATGAACCATGCGATCCACACGGAAGTATTAACCCGACTGCTGATGCTGATGGAAAATGTCATTGCAAGGTATGGTACACCGATATAATTAACAGTCTCTTTGAACATTCAGTTTTTCTGAGTTACACTTAAGTTTGATATTTCGTAACTTTATGCGATTCTCAATTTTTAATGCTTTCCCATTCCTCGTGGAAACGATTTACTGTATTATCCACGAAAACGTAAGTACATTTTGCATTGCTCATGTCACAGGATAATATTACTCTTTTCATGATAAATACACATCGTTGGATGGCAGTATTTTTTTTTCTCCAATAGCCCTATTGAATGAAAACGAATAATGGTTTTTTTAAATCAATTTTTCATTTTACAGCTATTTGCAACTGGCCTTAAATGCGATCAATGCAAGGCGAATACGTTCAATCTTGCATCGAAAAATCAATTTGGATGCATCAGCTGTTTCTGCATGGGACACACTCAAAAATGTACTTCTTCCAACTGGTATCGTAATGAGGTATGTTCCTGACGATTTAAATTCACTTTAATCAGAATTAATCCTTGAATGTTACAACGAAGTAGCTCATTAGCCCAGGAGAATTTAAACTTTTCTTCAGTTTTACACTCTTTCGCAACGTCCCCTCATTTTTTTAGAAATTTCACAATTAAATGCCCACCAAATGTAACTTTTTTACGCATCATTGTCTTCGTTATCGAAAAACCAAAAGAATGGTCTAAATTAAAATCCATAATCTATATCACTATGTGGGAAAAAATTGATTGTTGGGGTCTACGATCCAAAATTTTTCAGAAAACTGAAACTACAGCAGACGTATGGCTGCATTTATAATTTTTTCAATCAGAATATTGAAAAACATATATTTATGAAGAGAAAAAACTGTCGATTGTGTAAAACTAAATTATTGTAATTTCGTTTAATGCACAGGTTCGAGTGTCCTTCACTAATTCAATACGAGATTTCGCTCTCGTCGAATCAAACGCACCCAATGCACAAAGAATCTCCGACGGAATTCGTCTCGACACGATAAGTCGCGAAATCGTTTATTCGACTTTCCCAAATCGTGGTAATACCGATGTTTATTACTGGCAATTGCCAGCGATTTTCCTGGGCAATCAAATCGCTTCCTACGGTGGTGACCTCCGTTACACCGTTAGATACGTTCCATCACCAGGTGGACAAAGTTCAAGGAACAATGCTGCTGACGTGGAACTTATAAGTGTGAGTATAAATACAGTAGAGGACAAAATTCTAATATTGGCACAAAAAAAAAACTGACAAAAATTTACGAACGAATCAAAAAATTAATTAAATAATTTAGTATTATAATTTTTTTACAAAAATTTTTCTTTATTACAGGAAAACCATATCAATTTGTTATTCTTCTCGAAAGAAACGCACGAAGCTAATTCTCCGCAATCCTTTACCGTACCCTTGCTCGAACAATACTGGCAACGCGCCGATGGCACTCAAGCCGACAGAGAACATTTGCTTATGGCTCTCGCTGACGTTCGGGAAATCAGGATCAAAGCTACTTACACAACGCATACCGATGAAGCTGCGTGAGTTTTTTTAAATGTTTGCAGTAAAAATGAAGTTGCACTTTTCTTTCCAAACTTCGAACACGGTGAAAGTAATTGTTCGTCGATTCTGAACCCTGTGCTTGGTCAGAAGTTGTACGATTGATTTTTTAAAAATGTCTCGAAAAATATTTATTCTACCCTAAGTTATGAGACCGCTAATTAGTCTGTGTCAATTAGGCTTAATCTAGAAACGCATTGGTACCAAAACAAGTGCAGCTGTCTGTGTGTTCCAAATTTAACGTCTTTTGAAAAGTTTTTGAAACTTTCGACATAATGTTCATTTTTGATCTGTTGTTGGGAAAACAAAAAATCAAAGATAGAAGTATTTTCGTTGTGGTAAAAAAATTTCGAGCGATAATTATTGCAATTTCATGAATCGTGTTTTTGATGTTTTATTTTTATTTTTTAAATTCCATCTCTCTTTTAGACTTTCCTTCGTTTCGCTCGAAACCGCAGAGAAACAAAACAATGGCAACGAACGAGCCGTTGAAGTCGAAGAGTGTAATTGCCCTATTGGCTATCGGGGACTTTCCTGTGAAGATTGTGCCGTGGGTTACACACGATCGATGAACGGTATTTATCTCGGTTACTGCGAACCTTGCTCTTGCAATGGACATTCGAACCAGTGTGATCCAGAAACGGGAATTTGCGAGGTTTGTACTTTAGCGTATTTATTTTAAAAAAATAGTTTTTTTTTGCCAGCGCCATTTTTTCCTTCGAAAATAATACAATTATTCATAACACATCATAATCATCAATCGCTGTTCGTTGATGAAATTGTATTATGCATGCATCTTAAAATAAAAGGTTCAAATATCGATGAATCGATTTGAAGTAATTCATTATACTCTGTTCGATTAATTGCGAGTAATTCTGCTCATTTTTTTAATTTATTGAGATTGTTAAGTTATGAAATAATTGATTAGCTAAATGTGTTCTCTGTTATCAGTATTGCGGCAATCATACAACTGGCGACAACTGTGATCTTTGTGAGCCCGGATACGAGGGTGATCCATCCCGCGGTGGTTGCTCGAGAAAGTACGACGTACCAGTTTCTTGTCGATGCAATTCGGCCGGTTCGAGGAGCGATCGTTGCATAGACGATAGATGCGAGTGCAAAGCAAACGTCGAAGGTGCCGAATGCAACCGTTGTCGTCCGTCGACCTTTGGTCTTGCCGCTGAAAATCTGAACGGATGTAACGAGTGTTATTGCAGTGGTGTGACCAATCAGTGTCACGAAAGTTCTTTGTACATACAACAAATCCCCATGGTCGTTTATGACTCACGACATGGTTTCACCCTCACTGACGCGTGAGTACAAAATTCACACATTCAAACTGATCGATAAGTTCTTCGATTGAGAATTTTCCCTGCACTCATTCTCAACAACAGAAAATGTATATTCGAAAATTTCTCAACTCACAGTGATTCGATCAAAATCTGAATGACAATTCACCCGTCTTTGCAAACAGTGAGAACATTGATTTTCAATGACAATTTATCGTAATCAGTCAGTAACGAATTGTTGAAAGACTGGTTTAGAACTTTCAGTATTTGTCAAAATTATTGCCTTGCAATAGAAAAACTTCCGATACCTCAATAGTCAGCAAAGCTGTAATAAATCATTTAAAACACAATTCACGTACATTTGTCAATGGATTTTTATTAATTTATTTAAAAAACAAACAAAAATTCAACGGAACCCCAGACCGTATCACATTTTCATTGTCATCACATGCGTTGAACATCCTTAACGAATTTTCCAATCGAACCGTCGGAAACGATGAAACTTATGATCTTTTTCATTACATGATCGTGAAGAACGAATTACGATGTGATTGACGATGGATTCGAGCTGAACGTCGCATTGAACGAAATTGGTTACCGTTATTCGAACAATCGTAATCGACGACTTTTCTGGTCTCTTCCACCTGCATTCACCGGTAACAAAGTCAAGAGTTACGGTGGAAGTCTTACCCTAACTCAACACATAACAGCTTTACCGAACTCTCAAATACTTAAAGACCAAGATGTTCTGCTGATGGGTAATGGAATTCGTCTTTTCTGGACGAATCCTGAAGAAATCGTGCCTGGCATTCCATTGGTGAGTTTTAGCCATTTATCAAGCAATATTTTCTTTGTCCACAAGCTACGAAAATCGTAATACCTTTCGAGAATTCTTTCGCAATTAATTGATCATCCGTTAATACTTTGGGTACACACGAGCTTAACACAATTATGTATACTGCGTTGAGTAATTTTTCTTTTAAACAACAAAATATGATCGAAATTACATCTTCACGTCCGGAACTCTTCTGTTTTGCAAAAAAATTCATTGAAAAAAGGGGTTCACGACTGATTCCTTTGTCAACTTAAAGAAAACAAATCAATTGTTTAATATTTGGGTTCAAGCTTTCGAAATCTTCATGACCACAAATCGCATTTTGCGAAAAAATAGTTTCGAAGAACGAACAACCACAGCACAGCTTATTAAATGAACAATAAATTAATTCAATGGTTGCATTTATTCGATATAGAAAAATTCTTGAAGATTTCCCTATTATTGGGTCTATTTTTTAAATTGGTTTGTTGTATCGATTTGCCAGACGTACACCGTCGTACTAAGAGAATCGGAGTGGCGTAGACTCTCAACCGAGGGACCTCGTCGAGCATCTCGCAACGACCTCATGACAGTATTGTCAAATCTTGAAGCCATTCTCGTTCGTGCATCGCACAGCGAGGGAATGACAGCAACTTATATAAGTGACATAAGCCTTGACACCGCGGTAGAGAACGTAAGCGGAAGACGAGCGACTCAGATCGAAGCCTGTCGTTGTCCACCAGGATACAGTGGAACATCTTGCGAGACTTGCGCTCGAGGCTATTACAGAGACGTCAATGACAGATCTGTCAGCATCCTTGGATCTTGTGTTATTTGTCCATGCAACGATCATGAGGAAAGCTGTGAACTCATCCGTTCTGATCAGGTCAAATGCCACTGTCTATTGGGATACACCGGACAATATTGCCAGGATATCGGTAAGATGTAGTTTATTTATTACTCGAAATTTCGTATGGCGTTGCATGCTGACAATTGATTTAATTCAAATATCGAATGTAAATATTTATGTTTTTTTAATGTACTTTATAGTATCAATATTCCGCTACAAAAATCACTATGATTTTTCGATTGTAAATCAATCGTTTCCATAAGTCTGCATAATGATTCATAAATTATTTGAGAATAAGATTCGTATGGATTTAAAGAGCTTAATTATGAAAAACTTAACATTTACATTTATGCATTCAAAATGTTTTTATTATCAGTATTCCAGAATAACAATAACACAAGTTTATAAAATAACATTTGATTGATTTATTGAATTTATTAATCCTCCGTTACTTTAGCAACTTTGATCCCACAGTCAGTGCATTCGCTATAAACGCGCGTCTACAAAACATCATGAAATCTTCGGGAAAATTTCAGTATAAATTTTTCACCATCTTTCGGCAATGAGTAATGAAACCGAGAAAAATTGAAGTTTTGCTGCTAATGCTGGTGACGGAGGGTTAATACGAATATTAAGCAAGTAAAAATTGCATGAATGTGAATATATGTTGCATGAAAAACAGCTGAACTAAGGGTAGGTCTAATGCCAATCAAGGCCCAAGCACCAAGAAACTCCATCGTACATTTCACGTGTTCGTACGAGCACGGTGACGAATTGTACATATACTTCAAATTGCTGAATTATAATGGTCTGCCATTGACTGCATGGGCAATGGCACCTGGTCCGATCGTCGCAACTGAAAAGGGTGCACTTCGGGTATGGGATGTTCACGTGGGAGAAAAACCCTGCATCACCGAGTGCGTTGTCACCGATAAACAGGGAAAAGAACTCGCCAAGATATCCACTACTCTTTCACCAGGTTCGAGCATCACACGCACAGACGTCGGATAAAAGTTCGTGCTTCGTTTTGTGTTTGTTCGTCTCGGATCTGGTTTCAAAAATATTCTTTTTTTTTTTCTCATCCATTTCTGGGTTATATTTTCTCACGCAAATTTTTCATCGTGATTTCAAGCTGCACTCTTCGAATCGTCATCAGGTGTTTTTTGTCCAGTGTACATCTCTCCTGGGTCTTTGTGGTCGTCTTGGAAATATTTCGTCATAGAATCATTGTACCATTTGCTGCTTGAATTTTTTATTATTCAAGACCTTCCACCGGTCAATCAAGACGATTTTTTTCGTACCGTGTGTTAGTGTTGCTTATCGAACATTGCTTGTTATGTTTGTTGTCGTCATGCCATTCTTTAGGAAAATTTCTTCTTCTTTTCTTTTTAATCCTCTGAATCGCATTTTTTTTATACAGTCATTCTCAACGAATGATGATGATCATGTAATTTGGTGAAAAAGAAAAAATCCATTTTGTACGATAATTCGCGATCTTCATTCTTCTTACGATTACTTAATTTTGGTGATAAATTCTCAAAGAGCTTAAAACACCTTCAGTTCACTGTGTTGACACGTTTCACAGATCATAGGGCTCAAGGAATCGTTCATCGATTACATGAATTAATAACTTTCGATTTAACAAGTGGATGGAAAGTCATTGGCGAGTAAGATGGCTCTGTGAATGGTATTCCTGAAATATCATCGCCTGGATCTTTGCTATTTTGTTGTCATTGTCACAAAATTGACACCATAATTCTATACAAATTTTTATGATAATAGCGCGATGTTTTTCGTTCTTTTTTTTTTGAATAGCGGATTACCCTGTCAAACCAACTCCACCCAATTCGACATCGATCATACCACCGAGAATCATTGTCAGCATCCAAGAGAAAAAGTTCCAGATAGTTCACACCGGAAGTACCGTTCGTTATCACTGCAACGGAAGATCCTTGGATAACGTGAGTGTCGATTGAGTTGCTAACGTGAAAAAACGCGTGACCGCGAAAGTATATTCGACGTGGTGACGTGGTTATAAATTTATGTTTTTTATGCTCACAGTCCCAGCTCCAGATCCGTTGGACAAAAGAAGGCAGTCCTTTGCCAGACCTCAGTGTGGACGATGCCCAGGGACTCCTCGTCCTCAGAAACGTCAGAGTTTCTGACAGCGGTGTCTACGTTTGTCAAGTTAGCGATGGAATCACTTTGGCGGTTGAAAAAGTCACACTCACGGTTGGAGGTAAAATGATTACTCTGAATTTCCATTCATTTCCCTAAATTTAATCCAATAACATTTTAAAAAAATGATTGCGGGTTCCAAAGAATTCAATCCAAAATATTTCTTAGCTCATAAAACATTTGCCAGGGTTTGGTTTTTATAATTGAAATTTGAAAACATAGAATATTATGTTTTATTTCACAATTAAATTTTAACGGACGCAGCATTTCCCCAAAGTCTCTTAGACATCCCAGGTACGTTTATTACTTTGAGATTTTCAACGTACACTTGTATGAAATGCATCAATTGTAGTTCGGGAAAAAAAAATCGGACGACCAAGAAGCATCTGAAAGTAAACATTGTTTTTGACAGGATCAAATCCAGTAGCACCGAGGGTCGTAATTCATCCACAATACAACCGTGTGGTCGAAGGTGGATCGTTGCAATTTACTTGCGAGGCGACAGGCAATCCTCAACCAGAGGTCGAATGGATTCGGGTACAAGGACACATAAACCCACTGTCAACTTTCGACAATGGTATATGGCAGTTGTCAACTGTATCGAAAGAGGATGCTGGCGAATACAAATGTGTAGCAAGAAACGAAGTTGGAGTTCGGGAGCAAAGTACAATGGTTTATGTTTTGGGTGAGTGAAGGAAAAAATATACATATTTTTAGTCAATCTTTGATTCGAATATGATTCATCCGAGAAATTTGAATTTCCCATGAAAAAAAAGAATTCATTCACTCAAGAAAAATAGTAAGCAAAACGGGCCCACGATGGAACCAGAGTTGTAATGCTTCAGAATTTTGAGCGATTCATGGAATGCTTCGTTCCAACAGTTCGCTCTGTTTCTCCCATTTAATTATTTCTCTCTGCAGAAAAGCTCTAGTAATTAGAAACCGCGAAATTTACCGAAGTTAGTTGGCAATAAAACAAAACTGGCAAAACAGTTGTAAAACGATCATATTGGCAGATTGAATTGATAACATCGTCAAAATCGAAAATAACATCTTTTATCATGTACTTCACAGATGCCCCACGTCCGAATCCCGATTCGGATCTCAGACCAACGATTACGCCACCTTACTGGGTCGGCAGTGCAGGTGATCCGATAAGACTGATATGTGCAAAAACGTCCCATCATGCAAACATTTCCTGGGTTCGCTCCGGTGGCTTCCAACTACCGATTTCAGCAATTGAACGTAACGGTGTTCTCACCATAACAAATCCGATCGAGAACGATTCCGGACGGTACATATGTACAGCAACGAGTCACCAGGGCGTCGAGTACAGCTCATTCGTAAACGTAACGATTCACCCAAGAACACAACCGAACGTTCGAGTCGAGCCTGATCGTCAAACCGTCTCGCAAGGCACTTCCGCCGAAGTTCGGTGTATTGCCGATCGTGATTCCGGCCTTCAAATAAAATGGATCAAATACGGAGAAACTTCTCTTGGACCTAACGCCCGTCAAATTGGCGATACTCTTGTTTTAACGAAACCTCAGGTCGCTGACAGAGGCGTTTACATCTGTCGTGCTAGCAACGCTGCTGGCAGTTACGAAGCGAGTACCATCATCGAAGTCGAACGTAAGTATTTCTTATCTTGATCCTTAAAAAATCTTTGAATACTTTCTGTAACGTTCGGACATTCAAAAAAATATGCGAAAATCCTTTTTTTTATTTCCCTGTAACGCGTAACATCTTGAAAAACCCGCTGTCTTGTTTTTTAAAAATAATGATCGTATAGAATGGCAATAGTTTTTGTTTAGCAAATTATATTGATCAAAAAATTTGCCTGTACAGAATTTAATTTGAAGGATAAAAATTCATATTTGCTCTCAAATCTTATTCACTTCAGCTTCGCTCATTTAAATCGATAAGCTAGAATATTCATCTTTCTTTCAAGGGAAACCATAGGGATCCATAAGCGAAACATCAAAACACTTTTTTCTTCAGATAAAACCAAAAGGTTGATGTGAATAGACTGATAACATCGACTTCGGAGTAAAAAGCCTGCCTGATGGACCCCCATCCTTTCAACCGTTGTCTTACTTTATCACGGTTCCGAAAATCGCAATAATATTTTATCATTCCACGTCCGGTCATAAATATAATTTAATACCCTTCATCACGTTCCTTCATTGAATGCACTTCATTCATCATCAGCACTTCATTGAAAATGTTTCCCCCACTTTACTTTCGCTCACTGTCGAACGTCCAGTTCACTCTGTTGAGTGGACTATTGGTCGTTCGGAAAAGATTGGACTCTTTTTTGGGAATGTCTCTTACAAAGTGTCGAGTGTCTGAGGCGGTTCATACTTAACTCCAATCCAATTACCTCTTCAGTGTATTCTGGCGTGCATTTTGCCAAAAATTGTAACGTCAATCGACGAATCCTTTCTCTATTTCATTCATTACACTGATGATATTGAAAAATTGTATTGATAAATGGAATATTGAGTTGCGAAAAAATACATTTGTAATTGTTTAAAATAGTGAATTTAAATGATTTTTTTTCGGCTTGTCAAATATTCAGAATTTAGTTTACAGTTATAAATGGAATGACTGGAATTTATAATAACAAAAAATTATTGAATTCTTTTAAAGCTCGAGAAGTTCCAATTTTGGAAATCTACCCTAAAAAATCACAAACCGTAAATCTTGGTGGATCGTCGGATCTTCAGTGTAGAATCGCAGCTGGTTTCCCAATACCCGACGTTCACTGGAGTCGTGACGATGGTCGTCATTTTGGTTCGAACGTTGAACAACTACCCGGAGGCGTTTTAAGGCTCACTAACATCACGATCGCCGACGGCGGTGCCTATAAGTGTTCAGCATCAAATATCGTCGGTTCAACAAGCGCTATTGCACGTATCGAAGTTCAGTCAATACCAACGATTACAATTTTACCAGCTGGCGGCCTTATTTATGCAAAACCAAACTCGAGAGTCAGGTTGACATGCAGTGCTCAAGGTATTCCACAACCTAATGTCGCCTGGATGAAAACCACCGCCGGAGTCTCTGTTTAGTAAGTCAATTATGCTGCGATTTTCGAAAAAATAATATTGTTCTCTCACAACGTAGCTAAAGAGGTTTTTCCTTTTTTCTATTATCATATTATAATTATTAATAATACATCGCAGTAGTTATCAAGCGTGCTTCAAGGCATTCCTGTGTTCTTTTTTGTTTGTTCATTGTACCAACATTTTTCTTACTCCTGAACCTGAATGAATCAAAAACTTTTATGATTTTCAAACATTCCGAAACGATTCTTCATTGTTGAAAGAAATTTAGGGAATTCTTTTGCGACTAGGGAATATTCTGCAATAAAGTGTTACTTTGCTGTGTGTTCTTCAGTTCAATTCATCGAATTAAATAGATTTAATCAATCGAATTATCAGATTTAACAATAAAAAAACATAATATTTGATTTTCATCAGTTTGAAGTCATTCGTATCATATTTTTTCAAAGGTTTGATGTATGGTAAATATGTTGATATGACCTAACTATCGAAAAAGTCTTGATCTCGAAAAATCAAGATCAATATTGAAGAATATTTCTTTGTCTCCCACAGTAATTTTGCCAGCGGATTGGATTCCAGTCATTTGAGTGCTGTTCACGAGATCATGTCCATGTCACCAAAAGACGAAGGCTCGTACACCTGTCAAGCTGTCAACGCCGCTGGAATAACCGAAGAACGTGTTCAAATACGTCTTGAGGAGGATAATGGTGTTGGAGGTCCCGAACCATGTCGAGGTGATGTGCCCTGCGACGTTGACGATCCCCGTCCTGGAAACATTGGCGAGGTAATAATACAACTTGTTTCTTCTTACTTTTTCCTTTTGTTATTAATTATTGTTATCAGTTTTTTTCATAGTTTCTTAACTTATACAGTTTTCCGTAAAATTGGTTTTGAAATACAGTTTTGAATGTTTAATATTTTTATCTGGAGAGGAATCCCAAATTCACGAAATTACTTTTAAGGTTCGATACAAAATTGCGACTCTTCACCGGATTGATCCTCGATTTAAACTCAAATTATTATTGATAGACACTATTGTTTTTTTTGTTTTTAATTATTTTAGAATAAACCTGGATACAACGGTGGTGTGAGAATACCCGAGGACTATTTGAAAATTCCAAACGGGGGTAGAGTTGAGATACGTTGTCAAGTTTTCGGACCCGATGATGCTCAAATTTATCTCGATTGGAAGAGAAGCGATCGTAGACCACTCCCTGAGGGTAGCACTGTTCACAGTGGTGTACTCACGATACCAAAGGTTACGAAAGACGCTGCTGGTGAATACGTTTGTTTGGGATTAAATCACGCTGGTTTCGAGCTCTTCAGAGCAAAATCCCATTTGGATGTCGTATGTGAGTATTCAATGGGTTTTCAATTTTTTTAAATATATATTTTTGCCTATTTTCCATAAAGAAGTAATTAGTCTGTAAATTTTGTGCAATTTGACGAGGAAACTATACGATTTTCAGCTCTACCAATGATCCAACTGAATCCCAATCGACAAACTGTCGGCCCCGGTGAAAGTCCAGCAATCGTTTGTACCGCAACCGGTGATCAACCCATGACCCTTGAGTGGGAAGCAATTGGACGACCTTTACCATCTTCGGTCACCCACGATCGTGGAGTTTTACAATTCCACGGTATCCATTATAACGATGCGGGAAAATACGTGTGCAAAGCAACCAACAACGCTGGAACTGCTGACGCTGTTGCTGAAGTCCTAGTTAGCGGTAAGAAACACTTAGCATTTAGCTTTTGTTTTCAATTTTAATTACGATTTTATTTACAAAAACCGGTGACGAAACACCTCATCAGCATTGACAATTTTTTGTGTGAAGGTTATAAAAACATATCATAACTGAAAATGAATGTTTGTCAAGTGTGAAGTTTCCGAATACTGATACGATGGAATTTATATTGGAGAATGACGAAGGAAATCATCTGGTTATGAATTTTAGAAAATACTTTCGACAACTCTGGTATTCGAGCCGTTGAACGTGATGTCACGACATTAGCCGGAAATTCCGTGAGATTGAGATGCGACGTGCAACAACGTTCGACCATACATTGGAGCAAAGACGGCCGTCCATTGCCACGAAACGTTCGCCTTGGCGACGATTACATCGAATTGCTGCGTGTCCAGCCTGAGGATTCCGGCAAATACATATGTCAGATACGAAATGCTCATGGTGTATCGAGCGATTATGTTAATCTTCATGTTGACGGTAAGAAACTTTGTAAAGTCTGCTTATCCGATTGAAAATGATTTATTTAGCATGTGGTCTTCGGTGGTGAGATTTCGACTAACAAAAATCGTTGATATTTACTTTTTCAACGACAAATATGGGCTGCAATTTTCAAGAAAAAGGGTTCCAATTCATTACAATTCAATAATATAAACGAAAGACCAAGGTCAATGCGTCTGAAGTTTGGGATTATGAACATAATGAAAATTGAAAAACTAGACACGTTCATCAAAAGATCAAAGAATCCAAAAAAAAAAACAGAATCAAAGATATTTGTAATATTATAACATGTAAAATCAAGTGCAAAATTATGCTCAAAGCATTTAACATAAATATTATTTTACAATCGTATTAACTTTATTTTTCTCTGATTACTTAAAAGCAAATCAGTTTTTCAAAGATTATTCCATATTTGCCGAGTAAAATATCATTTCCATGGCGACCATGATTTTACATGCCAACGACACGGTCGTTGATTTCAGTTTCCGAAATACCACTTTTTGATTTCTCTCAGCACGACACACACGTCTACATATTGATAATGTTTTTTTTTTCTTTTTTCGAAATTTGATTCGTGCTCTCTACTATTTTGTTTTTTTTTCTATATACATATAAATATTTCGCTCCCTTATCTTTCAAGGACTCTCAACGTATCTGCAGTCTTGTCTAAAATGTCAGTTCAATGGAAATGGCGGAAGAAAAGTCGTCACTATTGAACTCATGCTAAAAATCTGAATGCTAAAAGTTTGAAAATGTAAATTTCGACTTTCTGAAATTACTATTACTTTCGAGGCTTATGTTACAAATAACAAATAAATTCAAATGGAGAATATTCGTAAGTCATAGTTGACCACGAAGATGGAATATATCCTTTATACGAAGCTGCTTCAATTACGTCTTTTGTGCCTTGAATTTCTCTATGTTTGAGATTTTTATGATATTATATTAAAATATATGAAATAATACAACTTTAATTCTTACTGTGAATGATATTTTTCCATTGAATCTGATTTTTTATTCTGACTGACATACCCTGAGACACGTTGAGTTGCGTAAAGAAACCGCGTAAACCCATTGTTATGATTGGCTGGTAGCTTGATCGTTTTTTATTTTCTATTACCTACGTTTAATAATTGTGATATGTATTGCTTTTCCAAATTTACGATTGGTTGCGTTGGTTTTTTTTTTTTTCGTTCTTTTTTATCATTCGGACTTTCCAGCGTGGGCCACAGGACAACGAACCGGAAGTGTACTGACGATTTTACCATCGTCGTTACATTATCATCCGATGTTTATCCGCTACTTCGTATCACTAATTAGCACTCTAAGAACTTTTGTGCACAGTATATGCTGCAACAACACTCACGATGATTTCAGGACGGGCGGAACTTTTTTTTTTCTTTCAAATCCTCTCAAGGCTTGGACATCGCTCCAAGATCCAACAAATGAATTTTCTGTCCCTTATTTGGTTGAGTAAACCGGGTTTTTTTGCTAGTTTTGTCAAACTTTTGAGAACAAATATTAAAACACGTCATTCGGTTCGGTTCAATATGCCGTTTGAAGAAAGCGATGATGAAGATACACAAAAATGGTTTATCCATTCGTGCCTTTGGAGCCTTCAAGCTTTTAATAAAAACCAAGTAAGCTTCGTTTAAGTAACACGGATTTTAATATAATTTCAATCCACGCAGATCCAAATTCTCTAAATTGTTACTATCCTCGATTCCAATTACTGAACAAAACACTTGCAGAATTTCGTAGAAAAAATTTCATTACAGAATGGATTTTTTTTTTCGACATCTTTTTAAGTCTTATGAAATTCCGACTCTCCCGAAATAATCTTCCATTTTTTTGCGAATGCAAATGGTACGAGTGCAAAAAAGAGAATTGCTCGAAGCAGCTGTGTTATATGGGTTTTTCGTTTTTCCTAAGACTTCGCGTTATGATTTAGTAGTTAATACGCTTGAGGATTGCATGCCAGTGTACCAAACGGTGCAATGTGGACAAGGGATGTACCTATGCAGAAGCCGAGAATGCATTTCGTTGGATAACATTTGCGACGGGTATATACACTGCCACGACGCAACCGACGAACGCTTCTGCCGAATCTCGCGATATCGCCAATATCTCCAGCGACGACGCGGTTTGTTTTGAGATGTAATGTGTGTGATATCGTGTGTGTAGCTTTTTTTATTTTATTTTACTTTTTCGTCATTTGTCTTGTCTTTCAGTGTCGTCCCAATAGACTAGTTTGCTTATAAGTAGATTTTATTTATTTATTTAAGTGGTCGATTAGTTGCTACTGTTTTTCACGCTCTTTATTTTTCCTTTTCTCTCTTTCTCGTACTCTGTCACTTTCACTTTCTCACTTTTTGTCTTCATTTTTATTATTCTTGTAGATCTCATCGTACAAATTTAATTCTAATCACCAAAATTTGTTTTCTTTTATTCGATCATATTTGTCACTATACATTTTTATCATCAATATATCTCTGTTTAATCGCAATACAAATTTACGCGATTTTCGTTTTTCCCATTTTTCTTTTTAATCTTACTCAATATTTCATCATTTTGGAACGATCAACAGAACAAAAATCGTGACGATGAGAGAAGACGAGAAACTGTATCTCACTTCATTCGTCAATTGATGTATTTTCATTGGTGAAACAAAAAACATAGTGTTTTTCATCGAAATTTATTTTTATTTTAGAAACCATCGGACCTGCCGTTTCCATTGAACCATCACTGGACGTCGTAAATATCGGCGATATGATCGATCTTCGTTGCACTTATACTGGAACCCAAAACCCCCGATATCGTTGGTCCAGACCCAATCATCCATCTTTACCGGTAAACGCTCTCGAGCACGGAAACGTACTCAGAATATCGAACATCGAACTCACTGAAACTGGCGTTTATCGCTGCCACGCCGATACCCCGGAGGGTACTTACGAACAGGACTTCAATCTCATTGTTCAAGGTAATTTATCGATTCCCTTTCTCATTGGAATATTAGTGAAGCAACACGTTGAGAATATAAATAAATAGTGACGAATTTACCAACTAAAAATGTACTGGCTTTTATTGATTGCTAACAAATTCGTTCGTTTTATTCCGTGAGTATATTTATATATACTATGACAAAATCCACTTTTTATGAATAGCATTTGGTCACTACTTTGGTCAAAATATAATTTTTTTTGTTTTATTTCTTATTCGTCGGCTAAAGGTGGAACTAACGATGCACCAGCTATCGAGACAAAATACGTGCCTTATGGTTCGAGTTTGGAAATGGGTTGCCGAATGGACCTCGACCCTCCGATCAAATTCCAGTGGAGCAAACTCGGTGGATTATTACCTCGTGATACCCAAACCTTTGGTGTAAGTTTAATGATTTTTTAACAATCTGACAAAGTACTTTGCGAAAGAGGATTGTGCAAGAAGATGTATGATCGAAATAGATCCAGTTTTTTTTTCGACTGTTCCAAAAATTTTATTGATCAGTTGTTTCGAACGAAAGCTGAGGAAATTCCCTCAAAACTACTTTTTTGTCAAATTTTCTGGACATTCGAAAGACATTTCGTTCCATCCATTTCGCAGGTCTTTCGATTTGATTTTTTAAATGAAATTCAAAATATAGATATCAATGTGATCGTAAGATGGTTTTTGTATTCCTTTTTATTAGAACAAATTGAAACTCATCGATGTCAAGTCCGACGATGCGGGTACTTACATTTGCACAGCAACTAACGGTGTTGAGAGCTCCGAAGTACCAACTGTACTTGTCGTAACTGGAGTCGTGCCAAATTTCAATCAGGCACCACAAAGTTGGATCTCACTGCCACCGCTGCCTGAATCATATCTCAAATTCAACATCGAAGTGTCCTTCAAACCTGAGAGGGACGACGGTATTATTTTGTACAACGATGAGAAAGCAGACGGAACCGGTGATTTCATATCGCTGTCTCTTGTCCGTGGATACCCCGAATTCAAGTGAGATATTACAATCTCCCTTAATTAAACGAATGAAAGAAAAAATATGAAGAAACTTTAGAGCTGTTGAGCATACTATCGAGAAACGATTGAAATGTTGAAGGAAAGTTTCAAGTGCCTGCTTAATTATAGTCTCACTAGTACTTTTACATTGTGGTCTGAATTCAAGATTTCAAGAGACAAGAAAAGAAGGTGATGTAGTTACCGGAAATCACTTTTGTTCACTCGAAATTTTATTCGGGTGAAAAAATAATTAATTCTTATGAACTTTTGCACACATTTTCCTACACGTTTCAACTATACGTAAAAAAAGATTCGTGGAAAACTTATAAAGGAATGATGTGCTTAAAGTTATATGAAAGTGACGCTTTGTCCATGTTCCTTTAATTAGATCACTCCTTAATTACACATCGATGCAATTTTTTTGTGCACTGTTGCAATGTGTATTGAAGTATGTACAGAAGTTCAGGACGTTCCTTTCGTCTCGTTGGAACAAAAAAGATTCAGAATATCACCTGACTGAATGATTGAATGAACGATTTATTCATTTATTTGTGCTTTATTTTTAGATTTGATCTTGGGTCAGGAATGACGGTGATAAGAGCCGACAAGCCCTTAGCGTTGAGCGAATGGCATACGATTAAATTGCAACGTACACGTAAAGAGGGAACGATGATAGTAGACGGTGAAGGAATTTACAAAGCGGTAAATCCCGGAAGGAAGCAAGGACTTGATCTCAAAGAGCCCCTTTACATCGGTGGCGTGTCTGATTATTCGTTGATCAATCCTAAAGTCGAGATGAACACTGGTTTTGTTGGATGTATAAGTAAACTTGTTCTCGGCGAGAAAAATATCGACCTCATTGGCGACCAAAGCGATAGCGATGGAGTGACGACCTGTGAGACTTGTGCCGAAAATCCGTGCAACAACGCTGGCGTTTGTCAAGAAGCTCCCACCAAAAACGGTTACAAGTGCTTGTGCAGGGCTGGATATTCTGGTAAACACTGCGACTCAACCGGAGAATCTTGTTATCCAGGTTAGAACAATATTACATAATTCAAACGACTCATTTTTCACGATCAAAAGCATCGTAGTTCTTGATAATCAATTCGTTACTGAAAACGAAACTTTGCAACATTATCCAGTTATCTGTCGAAATTGAGAAAAAAAAAAAATTCTAGGCGAGTATTTTTTATTTTTTCATTATCAAATCGATATTTATGTATATTTTTAGTCATTTTTCCATCCAAATCGAATATTCTTTCTCATTTTGGTGAAAGTTATTTAACAAAATATTCAATGATCCTCTTCAGGTGCCTGCGGAGATGGAAGCTGCGTCGACACTGAATCAGGTTTCGAGTGTTACTGCGGCCATGGAAGATCTGGACCTCGTTGTGAATACACAACCCTGCATATGAATGAACCGTCCATTCGTAACGATCGTGCATATTTGTCGTACCCAACACCCTCGGCAGCTAGGCGGTAAGTCTAAAACTTTCTCTTTATTTGATCATTCTTATGAATTATATATTTTTTTAAATTATCTACAAGCTTGAAGCATGCCCACAATCCGATCGTTCGTTGCTAAATTTAAGATCGTGCTGCTGTAAAATTCGTTCAAATTGGCTTCTCGTTTTTCCTACATTTATGAGGCAATTCGGAGGACAATATTATTTTATAATTCATTACATTCGCATAAAACGATAAGATTTTTTGTTACGCACTAAACGAATCCATTAGATCGCGTGTCAATATCAATAATGTATCATGATTCAATATCAATATCGATAATGTACAATGAACGGCTTTTCAGCAGAACTATCTTAAAATGAGCCTCGCACTCCGCAAATTTTTTTCGACCTGTAATTTCTCACAATTTGGTTTTACTTTTCGACTGCTCCTATTACTTTTTGTTTGGTTTTTTTTTTTTTCAACAATAATTGATTTTACTATTTTGTTTGACGGACGCAATTCAATCACACCATAATGATTGTATCATTGGCTGAAATGAAAGTGAGTTATCTGGATGAAATATCACGCGATGAAAGTCGTCGTCAATGGGATAAAAGAATGAAAAGCAAAATTAACCAATTTAAAAACCAACGCTCGGGCGAAATTGGGCAGCAGTCAAAATCAAAAGGATTTCTTCGATGATCCCGCGAACAAATCTTAAAAAACAAAAAAGAACCCCCGAGTTAAACGTAAACGATCCTAATTGCTTAAATTATTTTCAGGGCGGCTCAGAGAAACGCCATTAAAGCGAAACGTTCGCACGCGCGTTCCTCGCACACGCCACAGCTTAGAAAGGGCAGATCGAGATCTGTTCATCTGAAACACCACAACGTGCACAGCACTAAACATTAGAATTCATTTAATCAGAAAAAAAAGAACAACAACAAAATGCTACCATCGTAATCAACCGCCAAATCCCCGATGCACGCGTTAGTCTGGCAATTGACTAATCCGATTATAATAACAATTAAAGTAATGTTAATGATGACAATAACTTACCGTGACAAGACCCGAGAAAAAAAAACCACGAAAATCATCCGGAGCTGAACTGAATTGCCGAATCTTAATCAAAACTAAAAATAATCATATAGACCAGACATAAATTGAGAAAAATGCCTTCAATTTTAAACCCCCATTACTATTTTATTGATTTTTTTAAATTATGTTCTTTTCACTTTGACCCTCGCATGATCGAACTTATGCCCTTGACGTTAGAATATAATTTTGACGTTCCAAAAGCATCTGCATGAATTTCTTAGAAAATCAATTTTGTCTTTAATTTTTTGTCTTCTCTTTTTTTACGTAGGACCTCTAATGAAATTAGCAGAAATTAATGCATTTTCTCTTCGTTAGTGTATAATATTTTGTGGCATTTATTGTGGCCTAAATCGTTTCATAAATTGAGAATTACTTTGATCGATTTTCACGACCAATATTTTATTTTAAATCCGACAATTATGCACTTTCAATTGAAGTTATATTCCTCCAAATGTAATTGAAACGTTCTTGAAATTAGTTGATGCATGCGAGGGCAAATGTTTCCTGCAAACACCGTTAAAATTCATTAGCTCGGATTCTCGAATAGTAAGAAAATGCTTTTACAGCCAAGTAGTACGTATAATTCGCAAGAGTCACAGTGGTGCTATATTTTAATTAGTACGTCCTTCCCAGTCAGCATAACTAATTAATTATTAGAGTTTTTGTACAGCTTTTTAATTAATAACTATTAACGCATTGCCTATAAGTCATAACAATTGTTTGATTGTTTGAAAGAAAAGAAGATATAAAAAAAGAAGAAAGTAAAAACAATTTGCAAACAACCGACATGTCGTGACATAAATATCGACACTGCCATATTAAGAAAAAGCCTTTGCATTTAACCAACATGAAAATACTATGCCTCAAGGACAAACAAAGAAGATTGCCCATTGACAAAAATAAACATATATTTTATCACTATGATAATAATCCAAACGAAAATCTTCGAGCTTTCTCGAGTGTGGATTTATTTAAATGTCATTTATGAATAAATATCGAAGCGTAACAACGCAACATTTTGTAAGTGTATGACAATGTATGTGTTCAACAAGTATCGACACATGAATATTGTTTGTAACTTGTATGTTAATAAGGAACAAGCGATATGAAAGAAAATACAATATTATTATATGTTTTGCTATGATACGTATATATGAGAGAAAATCCCTAAAGAATCGAAAATATATATACATATATTTTTATTTTGCAAACAAATAAATATTGACGTGACAGTTTTATGGCTTGAAATATCATTTCTTTCTGTTTCATTACATTTTCATTTGAGCTTCGTTTATTATCTGTAAAATAGGCCATTTCTCTATAACTGAATGCAAAAATAACTAAAAATAATAATTTACGCCAAAATAATTCAAACAATTACAACACCATGCAGCAATACGATACTTTTGTTTGATTCTTCAGTAGAAACCGACCACAAAACAATCGTAAACAAACCGAGAACATACAAATTCTTGTTTTTTTTTTGTTTTCAGTATTGCTACTTTTGTACCTAAATTTTTTTCATTTATATACTTTGATGTTAGTAATTTCTTTGGTTATTTTTGTATAAAGTTATTCCGTGTACGTGTGACCCTCATGCACGCATTCGTAAATGGTTTATTTTTTCTTCTTCGTGTACACTTTGTAAATATGTGCTCGAAAAGGACCTGAAGAAAAAAATAATCGTGATGTACATAACTAATATGGCCTATTGAAGAATTCTCACGAGTGGATTTTTATTACACGGTTTTTTGAAGCCGTGATTTAACAATATTTTTTTTACGTTTTATTTTGGGTTCCATAATTTTTATACAACAGTGCTGTGTAATTAATTTTGTCATCGAAGATTTTGCATCCCCGTAGAAGTATGTATAATTTTGTCTTCTTATTATTTACTACATTTCATTTTAATTAACCAGAGATATTTGCAACGTTGAAAACATTCCGGCTATTTTATTTTGCCAATTTTAAACTATTCGTAAATGAAAAAAAAAATGTCAAAATTTTGAAGAATTCATTAGACAATTCATAAACAAATAATTTAACTGGTGAATCAATGAAGCATGCTTTTTGTTTCTCAATTGGTGTACATACGCTTGGCTCGAGTATTAATTATAGTTCAAATAATTAAATGAGAATCAATAGATTTGATTAATTAATAACAATGCTAACTCGTATGTGCAAAAATACAAGATCGCAAAATATAACGATCGAATTTTGCGAGAAATAGCATATACGTATTCGTACATATTAATATCGTGATAGCATAATGCATAAATGAAACAAATTTGCAGCTTATCGATGTAATAAAAATTGTTCGTGTCCCCTAAAAAAAAAAATCTCCAGGCTTAAGCTATCGATGAATTTTAAACCTTCGGACAACGGGGATGGAATTCTGATGTACTGCGCACAGAGTGACGAGGGCCTCGGAGACTTTGTGGCTCTTGTTATAAAGGACAGGTTCATCGAATTTCGTTACGACGTTGGTTCAGGGATGGCTGTCGTACGCTCGAACTATGTCATACAACCAGGCGTTTGGTCACACGTTATGATTAGTCGTGATTTCAAGGAAGGCAAAATATCCATCAACGGTAAATGGGTCAGTGAGAACAAATCACCTGGATCTGCTCGAACGTTGACCCTCAATACCCCACTTTACATCGGCGGTGTTGATAGAAGAAGGATCGTGATTAATCGAAACGTCGGAGTGGAAAGAAATTTCCATGGATGCTTCAACGCAGTAAGTAGTCAAGAACTTAAAATTCTTCATTACGATTATTATTATTCATATTATCCCATCCATAAGGAAGTTATTTTGTAATCCCATTACACTGTCATTAGTAAAACTGGGTACGCACTAAAAAATTCATTGGATAAATTACAACGCTGATTTTTTCGAAATAGTTGAATTTTTTATGATAAAAATGACATTATTAAAATTGATTTGAATACTGAATAAAAAACTATATTTGCAGCTGGAGATACCAACCATAAACGTGAATATGCTGAAGGGAATGATCGACTCAGCAAATATTGAAGATTGTTCAACTGCACCTGTCTTGATAAACTCAACGTTAATAAATAATTCCGTAACGACTCCAGAGCCGACAAAACCATCTACGACTGTTTACGATCCATGTGAAACGAGACCTTGCATTAATGGTTTGTGTCAGATCACCAACAGCTACGATTATTCGTGCACTTGCGAGTACGGTTACGTTGGAAGAAATTGTGAGAAAGTATTGAAGCAATGTGAATTGTTGAGTCCCTGTCAAAATGGTGGATTTTGCAGTAATCTTCACGGTTCATACAAATGCGATTGTCGATTAGGATTCAACGGTAAAAATTGTGAAAAAAGTAAGTCTCTTTGAATGTTATAGCGTATCAACAAATTTATTAAATGTGTTAAGAGCCATTTTTTAACCTACATTGACACTCTTTAATTTGGTCACTGCATTACGAACTTGGGTCAATTTGACCCGAAGCGTATATTAATCGATTGTGAATAGCAATTTTTCGGTTGATGGTTATCGGAGAAAATTCGCGAAATAGAAAATTTAATGGTTGTAAACAATTGATAAAAACTGTGACCCAAAAAGTGAGCATTTTTCTACAAAAATCATCATGTTTTCTATTATTAATATTTTTGCGATTGATACCTGAGGATATACGTACGAAAGAATATCGGCCAAACAAAAAAATGACTGCAAATGACTGAAAATATTTTTGAGATAAGGATCATTACGCCAAATATTAATCGGGATCAAATGACCCAGTGTATTAATGGAAGGAGGAAATAAATTATTCAGATTTTACGATATTCGCATTATTTTCAGGCGTTGAAATTACATTCGATGTGGCGTTCAAGGGTGACGGTTGGCTTGAACTTGATCGATCGATTATGATTCACGCGGAAGAACGTGAACTATTGGGCTTCGAAATATCCACTAACAAGAGCAATGGTTTAATTATGTGGTATGGCCAGACACCAAACGACTTGAATCCTGACGATTACATTGCTGTCGCAGTCGTTGATGGGTAAACTAGTTTATTTTGAACATTTATTTCTTAGCTTGAGAACAAAAAATATGGGGTTCTTTTTTTAACTACATTCACCTTCAACTTGAATCGACGAAATAATTTCAAAAATCGGAGCTCAACAACTCGGAGGATTTCTTCGAACAGAAATATTTAAAAAATCGAATATAATTTGTCACTGTTGGCAAAAAAGTTATCTGATAAAAGAGAAAACATTAAAAATACTTAACTCGAGGAATAATCATTCGAACCCAAGAATTTTTATGGATAATGACGATTGAGCCTTCAATGCTTGTTTTTTTTTTAGCTACGTCGAGTATCAATATAATTTGGGCTCTGGGCCAGCGATAATGAGGGTAACAGCCCAGAGAGTGGACGACGGTCAACGTCACAGAATAATAATGAAACGTCTTCGAAGCGAAGGAAATATCGAGCTAAATGGTGAACATACAGAAAGTGGTGTGAGCGATGGTTTACAGCAAACATTGAATGTACGAGGCAGCGTTTACTTGGGCGGTGTGCCGGAC
This sequence comes from Campoletis sonorensis, assembly GCA_013761285.1. Taxonomy (NCBI): domain Eukaryota; kingdom Metazoa; phylum Arthropoda; class Insecta; order Hymenoptera; family Ichneumonidae; genus Campoletis; species Campoletis sonorensis. The sequence goes on from JACEOJ010000137.1 coordinate 920,749, forward strand.
TGGTCAATGACGTATGGGAAATATCGCGAAGGCTTTTCCGGTTGTATTTACGCGATGGAAGTTCAAGACTCAGGATCGATCGACATTGGAGCTAAAGCAATTCGGGGCAAGAACGTTTCACCCTGTACAAGGTAATATCTCGGATTAATTCATTTGACATTTTATTTTTCATTCGAGTCAAAAAATTGGTGAACCATGAAAAAAACGATGTTGAGATTATCATCAAATAAGAATAGGACTCCAGGCTACACCTTGAAAGTAATCAATCAACTAATTAAGGAGATTAACATAAATAACGATATTTCGTGTCATTTGGAGAACCGTAGAAAATCCCAAAAGAACAGGAACTATTATTGTTCGATTGATTAACGTAAGAACGAAATTGACTTAATTGCGCACGCTGGCTCAGAGCGAGATGGATTCCATCGTCGTTGGTGTTCACAGACGCCGATGCCGAAGGTTTCGATGACTTTGTACCGCCACCACCGGTAAACATAATCCATCCAAAACCTACAGTCAATATAGCTACGAAAAATATAAAAAGTATTTATCTTCTAGTTGTTGTACATAATACAATAAGTTATTCCATCGACGAAAGACCTCATAGTCTATTTCATACAGTGTTTTGCATCGGTCTCGTGAGACTCGCAAAAAGCTATTTTGTCTGATCACGACGAACAAACTCATCATCGCAATACCTCCGATAGAATTATTATTATTATTATATACATATATTTATATATATATACATGATAATAATATGATGATGGCGAATCTGCGGGATGCTCTAGTGACAAACGAACGAAAAAGGCAAAAAAAACACAAGGTTACACGAAGTTTGTAGAAAATAGTCTTGTAATTTGAAGTTACTAATTACTATGTAGATACATTAATTATGTTGACGAATTTTTCCGTGGTGCTACAACACATTGAGCTTCCCGTAAGATACGTACGATTATCTGCTGTTGAACTATAAATCATTTTGTACATTATTTAATATACGCTTACGAATAATGGAAAGTCGCATTTTTTCGTTGTGGTGAGTAAATACGAAGATCCAATTCAATGTTTTTCAAAGATAAAATAACTACTCCACATTTATCAAATGAGTGTTAAATTTTCACACTGTGCGTAACCAAAGTTCAATATTGAAACGAAATAAATTGGCAGTGTATCCATATTACAGAATTTCTTGTGTTAAGGAAAAATGGTAACGATAGATTTCCAGAACCATCATCTGATTGAGACAAAATTCTATGATGTCATATTTTTATCGACTTTTTTAGAAGTAGAATTCGTAATTTTGAAGCGAATTTCATTTACCACCACTTCTTTCGTTCCTTGAGGGATTCTCAACAAATTTACCACTTCCAACCGACTATTTCGAAAAATTAACACTCATGCGACTACTATGAAGCAGTCATTTTACTTCAACAAGCCATATTAACAAATGTTTATTCAATGTTATGTTTCAATTAATTTTACAGCAACGAAGATGAAGCTACGGTTCCCATTCAAGGTCCAACTCGAGGGGATATTTGAGCATGAATTTTACACGAGAAGCTCGAGAATGCCGGAGTGCCGGACGAACAAATCGAACACATTCTACGATTTTTCAGCCAACGTAATGTAACGAAATTTGAAATTATCGATGACGAAATGAAAAAAATGTGTCTTGGCTTCCGATTGATAAATTACCATATTTAAAAATGATTTTTCGGTTAATTAGAAATTTGAACAATAATTATAACAATCTTTTGTTGTTAGCGCCGAGAACAAAAAATTCTAGCGCGTTTTATTGATAAATACGCACATATATATTTCCATATATGTGTTTTTCAAAATATCTTGTCTAGCATCAATTCATATTTTTTGCAATCAATCTATAAGCAGTCAATCAAATATGATAAAAGGAAAAAGTAATTACAATATGTATGTATGAGGGTGTTTTAAGTTTTTTTTTTCTGTTTCAACGTTTACTCAAAAATGTACAGATTTTTGTTTACAAAATTCCGTAACAAACTTGAGCGAAAATTCCAGGGACGTTTTTTGTGGTATATTTGAAGGTAAAAACTAAAAAGTTGTTTTCAGTTTGACTAATGAAGCGAATTTTCAGTATCTGGAGCCCTGAAAAATAGTATGTACATTTAATTTTCCCAAACTCAATCGGGTTTTCGTGACAATAAGTGTATAAGTTTCTATTTAAAAAAAGGAGGTATTTCGGTAACGAGAACGAACGTCGGATGATAACGTTTTAAGATTTTTTCGGCAAATCTCATTTTTGAGTAAAAATTGATGATTTTAACAGAAGATTAAATGGAAGTTGAAAGTTGTACACCCTTGTACATATATACGTATACATATATAAATATATATTGTAACATGCTCTTTACTACGTAACATTATGAATAACGCATTTTTATAACGTTCAGAGATATAATCGTTTTCTACCGCTTCATTTATAAGGAATATACAGTTGTTTATCTCGCATTTTTGCTGAGGATGATTTCCCAAGAGTAAATATTACCGAAAAATCGAAAAATTATTTAGTACTTTATAATTTAAGTTAGTACATTATATTTTTGTGATTTATTACCATTTTTCTCTTATATGCTCATTCTTGTCGTTTTTTCAACGGCTTTCTTTGGAAGCTTAGAGTCATGAGGGTTTGGAATGACGTTTAATTTTACTGCCAATATGCTTCGTTTCGTAGTATTTTCGAATATATACTCAGACGCAATGTTCTTCCGCGAGATAGTAAATGAGAAATGTTTGACGCATACTCAAAACTCAATGTAATCGAATGGAAAAACGAGGTGCTCGATTAGTCAGCAATGTACATTGGATAGACACAACAAAGAGAGAGAGAGAGGGAGAGAAAGAGAACAAAATCAAGATTGTTATGTAGGTACGAATGCTTCTGTATGTTGGTGCAAAAGCTATTGTAACGGAGTATCCTTAATACGTAATATTAACCATAAAACTGTGAAAGTATGAATATATATAAATATGTATATATATTTAATATATAAATACATATACATATTATACAATAATTTCAAATGAAAGTGTAGTCGGTACTGTTACATTTTAAATTCTTCGAAAAGAAATGAGACAATAAATATAGTTTTGATAACAAATAAACATTTAGTAACCGCATGATACCCACGAATCCTTGATCCTTTCTCCATTTTCATATCCGTCGTCATGCCTCACAAACATTATGTAAACTCCCATTTATTCAATCAAATGGTTGGAACTCAAGGTGGACCCGAATTCAAGAAACAATTTTTGTAAGATTGAACTTTTGTTATTTTCTCAAAGGATTTTGATATGTTTTTAGTTTAAAACATTGCAATTGTAACAGAAATCGCAATATTTACAGCGCTGCACGTTTATATCTGAAGACATGTGAAGTTTCGATTGTTCATGAAGATTTCCTGAACATTTGAAAATACCTGAAAAGTCAACTTGCTCGATCCGTCACAGCGATGTTTTCCTATGGCGATGAAATTGAATGGTTCGGAAAAAGAAAACATTTTTTAGTCTTCACAAACGATATTTAATCGACGGTCATAAACTGAAGAGCAGTTTCATTAAAGATTTGTATAAAAATATCACACGTTAAATAAAGTTAAAGTTTTGAAGAAGCGTATTTGCGTCCGAGTGGGTATGTTACAAGAGTTATTTACAGTATTTCAAACTTCGTCATCGTGTTATAAACTTATTCGATAGCCGGATATAAAGGGCAATCCTGTGCCAACTTTTTTCTGATACTCGACGTATGCTTCGCCGAAAAACGTCAATAACGTTATCTCCTCGATGAGAATACGGTCGTGGAAAAAACTCCAAGATGCCACTGCATAAGCCAACAGGCAAATAGGATTTTTCAGGGTCAACTGAAAGCAATAAATCTCTATCAAAAATTGGTGCCAGCAAAAGCTGAAGAATCATTATTTGTACTTAAAATTTCAATATTTTTCCTTTGCTACCAAATCATTTTTGAATAACTTTTGAAAATAATGGAGAAAATTCATGTATTCATCTAAAAACATCACAACCTTTCGAAGTCTTTGGATAGAGCAAATTGCTAACAATTTATATCCATGGCGTCGAAGTTTGTATCATTGTAGTAATGCAATATTCATATGTTGTTGTTGTTTTTTTTTTACCTGAGTGCCAATGGACCAATAAAACCATCCAACATAACTAGGATGGCGGCAAAATCTATAGACGCCATGAGTAACGAGTTCATGGTCAGTCGATTTCTCTGTCTGAATGATGTGATTGAAATTCCGCTTGGCGGTGAACATGGCAATTTTCCTCAGTGCTTCACCGCCCACACACATCATCAGGCCGATGTAGGAAATGACTGAGAGTTCTTTGATAGAAGGATAGAAATGATGTTCTACTAAAAATTCTACCCAACTGGCACAGGCTGCTACAACATATGCTACGCTGTGCTGGAGAACAAAACTGTCTATTGAAATTGCACTAGGATTTGTCCAAGCGATAGACAAGAACTCGGAATAATGAAAAGTCGCCATCACAGCCATATATATCCCAAAACATTGCCACGAAGCTGGCGCCAATATCAAAACTAATATGCCAGCTCCAAAAACGTAACCCAAAAAAGTTGATCGAACGGCAACCTGAAAAATTTTCAAATTCAAAAAATTTGCTGGGTTTTTCACTTCTATGTATGTTTTCCAAAGTGGTTTAAATGAAAAAAAATTGACAGCATCAAAACAAGAAAAAAGTCCACTAATAGCTGTTTTCACTACTGTAGTTCACTAATACTTTGTTTTCAAAGTAATGTTGAAATAATCATTAAAAAATATTTTGTTTTTCATGTTTCGGTTTGAGTTACGAATTGGAAACCAATTGGTTCAAAATTTCAAAAATGGATGCGTTGTTTTTTAGAAACTAGGATAAACTACTATTCTCACCAAAGATTATGTTTAACAATTCCAAGTTTCAGAATTCTGGAAACAATTGAGTAGTAGCGTTTGCGAAGAAGTATGTTTATTTTTCGAGAGCATAGATAACCTCAAACTTCAGGTGGAGGCTTCTGAAGAGCACGCATTTGTAAATAAATATTTTTCCGCGCTTTCCGTGTTGTTTAACATCGACGATTTTTTGACGTTTAAAAGATTGGATGAGGAACAATTTTCAATACATTACGTCGCCAACAAACAGAATAAGGAGGCTTACGAAAATTGAAGTGAATATTTGAGGTTAGAGGGTGTTGAAATATTTAAAAGCATTGACAAAACTTACCTGATAGGTAAAGCCACGAAAGGGAAAAAGTATAAGGATGTTGAGAACGATGAATTGAAAGACATGAACGATCCAAACATTGTGGAAGATTTCGTTTGGAAATAGATCTAATTTGAAGAACGAAGATATGTGGGGAAGACCACTGACAGCCAACGCGGTTATGTAACAGAGTACACTAACTTTTCCATCTTTGCACAGTGTCATTTTTTCTTATTATTTTTTTCTTATTATTAGAAATCACAGTGAGGTCCAAAAACGATTGAGAAGTTTGTCACTATTCCCTGCAGGTTGTAATACGATCATTGCTTCGCAGAATAATACGTCGTTGTAATAAGTACACGAATGTCAAGTAGATTCAGTACATTTCAAGTAAACGGTAAGGTAACATGTCAGCGAAATTAAATTAAATGTATGCTGGGGAAAACATTAAATTTACAAGTTTCCAAACATATTTGTACCAACGCGGAGACAAGACTAAAGATCAGAAACAGAATACAGAACACCCACGATTTATGGAAAAACACCAAGCTATGTTGTGACACACTTGCAGCCTTACTAGAACTAGAAACATCTCTACTCTACCGAATCAACACAACCCGTCAAAAAAGCACGGTTCACGGTCTCTGACCGCCCTACCAATTGAAACGAGGCACTGCACAACCAACCAAACAAAAATTAAATACCTACATACCTAGATGACCATCAGGCGTACAAGATGCTCCCTACCACGGCACTTCCACCGTGATGCGATAAAATACCAGCGAACGCGTATTCCTACGATGGTAATTCGAAATCATTTCTTTTTTTATTATTCGTGTAACTTAGGCTTCTCATTATTCTTACCGCTTTCAATATCCGAGTAGTAACCGATGAAGGATTTCAATTTTTTATTCAAATGATTATAATACGAATAGGTGCAGGTGCGGTTTTTTTTTCTGTCCAATGTCATGTCAATTGGAAGTTTTGACAAAGTAAATTATTTATTGCTGGCCCTATAACTCAGTAAAAATTTAATAATATTATCAGGTAAGACCTTGTAAAGTTGTAAGAAAAAAAAAAATTATTTGGTTGCCGACAGCGATCTAATCCTAAGTAAGGGGGCATTTATCGTTTTTTGGAACGCTTCCAAATTTATACAAATATTGATGAGGCAAACATTGATATGGCAATAAAAAAAATATTTAAAAAAAATCCATAAGTGCGATGAAGTGCGATAAAATTAAATTGTCAAATTAAAATAACGGTAAATTCCTTGACAAAAAAAAATGTTTGTCCTTAAACAAAGAGTTTCAGATATTATCCAAAAAATAACGAACAACATCGTGACAATGTCGTGACAATGAATCAATCAATTACGTACAAATTAATAAAAAAAATCAACTGTAAATGATATAATGGGTATATAATCAGTATGTAATCGATAATATAATTATAATAAACTGTGAATAAGGTAATCGGTGTTCCGTAACGTAAATGTGTATTTTGTCATAAAATTTTGTACGTCTGAAAAAAGTGAAAGAACCATAGCAAATATTCAAACCGGAGAAAGCGTTAAATTCCACGTCAGTCCGTGCCGTCGACACAGAACCACGGAATAAAATAGAGTTACAAAGTTGACGACACCACTCGACCGACATCGTTAGCCATTCGGTAGAAAAGCAGATGAGGTGAGTAAAAGTGGTGTTGCAGTGATATGAAAGTCATGCAAAGCGCAAAGAATATTTGTTGGAGTTTTTACATTTCTGCCGGTTGTTCGTTATCGTCATTATTTGTTGCAAGATTTTTTTTTCCAATGCCTTACTTTTCGCTTCAAAATCCAATTCTATGCATAATAAGTGAATATACAAGAAAAAAGCGACACATCCAGCGAAAGAAACAAAGATTTACCAAAGTTTGATGAACAAAACAGGATATGATTCATAAATAAAGTCAAATAATGTGCCTCATCGGTTGGTATTGAACAATACAATTTTCATAAAAACTGTACGATAGAAAATTCCTTCACAACCGCGATTTCGTTCATCTGTGGCTCTCGTTAAAAAGAAAAAAAACTGGTGAGTTTGTAAAGAAGGCAGGGTGAGCTTTCCTTCCAGGGCTTTCAAACGATACCCAGTAATCTCCAAGAAAACGAAGGTTAGTGGACGTAGGTATCTGGAAAATACTTGCTAGAAAAGAAATAACCGCGGTTGGCGAGGGATTACTACTGTAAATCCAGGAATAAAATCTTATATGGTTCAGTCGGTGTGTCGACACCGTGAGTCCTAATTAGGTAGCGGCAAATTTCGAAATTTAAATTCTTTGATGCGGGTTGACCGATCCAGCAGCCTTCTGTGTGGGCTGCCGGAGCTGTTTTATGATCGTTCAAACCATTCCGATAAATTTTTATTTCGGAAATTTGAGGTGAGGTTAGGAGACTCATCCGTCATCTTAAATCTGCTTCAATCTACTACTTATTTGATGTTTTCAAATTCCTTCAAAGAACTCATGTGCAAAGTTCCTTGCTCTGTGATTTCCCATATTAGAATTATGCTCTGGATGTGCATAATTGCAAGAACTGAAGTAAATTTATAGTTTCGACTGAGTACTAATCATGTCGAAGAACAAGAAGTCGATGGTGGACTTTTTACTCAAACAGAGTTGCAATCCCATAGAAATATTGTTAAATAAATAATAATATAATTGAAAGTGGTATAAACAATACAATAAATACCATTATTAATTGAATTTGTAAAAACCAACATTATTCGGTAAAGAGAAAAAACAAACTTTTTAATTCAGGTTATTATTGAAATGAGGATTGATAAAAAGGGCCAGAATAATTTTTGTTTAATTACTTAATTTTTTGTCATAAATAAGGATCGCAGATGAATATTGAAAACCAATGGAGCAAAAAAAAGTTATTAATTTCAAACGTGGGCGATGTTGAAGTGAAAGCCTTTCAATTTTATCTACCGATTGCAATAAAGCCCTTGTGGTGACAGTTGTATGCATACGAAACAATTAAATCGATTGGCATAATAGATATACGTTTAAAGCTACAGTCGCAACATATAGAATTTATATCGTCCATCAATTTAGCTGGGAATACTCGATATCGTTTGAACCATTGTTTAATGAATAACAAATGATGAATGCAGGTTCAAGATCGAATTTCAATCATTCCGATTTAACGGATATAAACGCGTGGGTCAATACACAATCACACGAATACAGTTCCGAAAGCATCAACTCTCGCAAAGCGAGTTGTCGTATTCACAAACATTGACAAGTAATCCTAACTACCAATAAAGCACGCCATAGGTACAAATATAAACGTTCCCATGTGTATATATGACGTGTAATTGAAAATCAGATATGTGCAATTGGCGATTACAGGAAATCCGCAGGATAACCGCGTTATGATATTTCTCGGTTAATAGATTGCAGTGTGCGGGTACGAGGACCAATTCGTCAATGTGGATAAGCGAATAGATGTGTTTCCCGAGTTGTATCAATTCTGTTTTTAATTTCCACTGGTAGCGTAATTTCATTGGTTGAAATAAAAATGCGTGTGTAATTGATAATTTAATTACAATAATGAAGAGTGCCTAGATTTTCCTGGTCTATTTACTGAGCAACGATTTTACATGTGACGTGAATTCTTCAACAGCTTAATCGACGTGATGGAAACGTCGTTAACCCGCAGGAATGATGCGAAGATCTCGCTGTCTAGTGTTTTTTCAAGGACCAGGGTGACGAGGGTTCTTCGATTATGGTGTTTTCTCCTTGCTAATGTAGCTTCTTCGGGAAGGTCCGAGAGACGAAAAAAATAAGAATAAGATGTGGAGTGCGATAAGGCAAATTGATGGCCCGATGCCTTCTATCCCGTTTTTTTTTCACCTCGAGTGTGATATATAATGAGCACGTCGGAGGAGAGGAAAAATGTTGTCATCGACAGGAGTGATGGTTATTCGAGACAATTCACCACGTGGTCTCGAAAGGCATAAAATAATAAAAAATTATACGCTGTCTTGGATTTCCAATAAGTAGATAATTAATTTTAAGGCTCTTGTCTTATAAATCTAAATATTTAAGGTCCAATTTGAAATGTGGGTGAAGACTGAATAAAGATAGTCATGATAATTCAGAGTTGAAGGAATATACTTGGGCGAATGTAATGATACGTCTGGTACTAAGAATAACGTAGGGACACTGCTGACTGTCTGGTGATAAGAATAACGAGGTAGTGCGGAATGAGATGGGATTTAACGAGATATAGCGGTTGAGCGAGCCCAGAGCTCGAGCGAATTGTGTGTAGGCGTGAACAGCACCGTATAAAAACGGAGATTTTCGTATGGCGAAGTGGAACGAATTAAGAGGATTAGACGCTCAAAGGGTTCAAAATATAACTGTTTTTCTCTCATAAATTATTAGGCGCTATTCCAGCATAACTACAAATTTAATAATTCCAGAGTTATTTATTTGCTCCGTTGTTTTTCAATGTAAATCAAGCTCTTTCCGATCGAATTAAGAAATTAATCCAACTGCGTTGCCCAACTTAAACGGTGTCGGGGGAAGATACATTTTTTTTGGATGACTGCTTAATAAATTACTCACTAAAATTCATGGAAAATATAGCCCCCTGTATCGGCCATGAGTTTCTCTTACTTTAATTTACCTCTCGTGCAAATGCGATACATTATCTCATCAAGAAAAAGTTGCAGTGGGCACCACTTTTGCGGGTCTCACGGAATGGGAGAAGTTCGAAAAAAATTTTACGAAAGGTGAAATAGATTTTTAACGATATTTGGAGCACTCGGAGAACATTTTTCTGCAAGCAAATCAGATTCTACTGCCATACAATCTCTTGTAGATCAACCTATTACGCGATCGATGTAAATGATTGGAAAATTAATGAGCCAACATCGTGAAAGGCTCTGATTTTGTTATCCGGGAAAATCGTTGTGTCTACATGGATAAAGGCAATTCAAATTAAGTTTCGAGACACACGATTAAACGTTAACAAGTTTTCGGATGCCGTTGATATTACACGTCGTATTATGCTCGTCGACGTATCTCGATAAAGCACACGTATATCAAAATGAATACATGTATATTTATTATCCATCGACATATACACTTGCAGAGTCAGGAAAATCGAGGAAGACGAAGGTAACTTTATGTAAAAAAAAAAAAAACGAAAACTTGAGTTGAACGTGTCTACGAATAGTTTATGAAGATTAAAATGAATGACCGCAAGTGAATTTATAAAAAAAAAAACAATGACGTCGTTTATTCGTAAAAAAAGACAACGAATGAATAAAAAAAGTTACAAAAGTCGTTTGTACGAAACGAGAAATGAAGAATTGAATAAAGAGCGAAAACGATTAGTTAATGGAAATCATTTGTCAGATATTATCAGGTCGACTTCGAGGCTATGCTGTCAGACTTCTAAACTGAGATATGCACGAAAACTTGGGAAAAATCCAAGCTTTTTGTAGTACACCCCATGAGACACGGAGGGTGAGAAAAAAAAGATGAAAGTATAGTGAGATGGAAAGTAACCGCGTGCACGTTGGTCTCGCGGAATTGTGAAGAGCAACGAACATGCGCGGACGTAAGCGTAGCGTGTTCTCCATTCGTTTGCTTCTCCAGTAAAATCCCGCGGCTTTCAGTCGCGTTCCGCAACCCAACGGGCACGGCAGCGTATAACGAACCACATATATATAAATTCATATACATAGACATACAAATAAATTTCACATAAAAACAACCCCGGCGGGAAACTGCATTTTGGTCCAAACGTTTTCTCATAATTTAAATAACAAACTCTTTGATTATCGATCAAATAGTAATTGGATACAGTTGTGAAATTTCATCGACATGAAAAACAGTTCAACGAACATCTTGAATGCAAAGCTGCGTTTTGTCGTCATCTGAAATATTGAATAATCGATATTAGCAAAATTCTTCAAATTTGTTCCTTTGTTTGTCAATTTTTTTCAATCAATTCTCAAATTATTAATATTGCAAGGACATCTGGAAGATTGTGATAATAAGAAGAATAACAACAATAACGACCACAGCAACAATAACATTAATAACATTGATAATAATTGAATATTAAAAATGAAATAATAATAATGAACTTAATAATAATGGAATAGTAATAGAATAGCAACAATGAGGCGATACTGAAAACTATGCAACCAAAAATAACGAGTCCTTCCATAGTTTTGAATACCTATTCAAGTTCTCCTCGAATATCAATCGAGTCACGGACTAAACGACTGTTTGAACTTATCTCTTCGGATCGCAGAGACATTGACGATATATATTCATCAAGATCTTTAACTGTCGCGCGATTCCTACCGACTCTTAATTGAGATCAAAGAAACAAAGTAGAAAACGGAAAAAGTCACGACGGAGTAGTTACAGACGTCCTAATCGGATCCGACGCGAAGATATGAAATGAGTGACAGTGTTTCGAGACGTGACATCACATTTTTGTGATTCCATGGTAAGGTTTTACTTTCCAAAGTTATTCAGTTTACAGTTTTGTTCAGACCAGTGAATTAGCAGTCGGATTATTTTTCTTGTTTTTGTTTTAACAAATTATTACGTTTATTATGGAATTACAACTTTGAGTAGTCTGTTTAGTTCGTTTATGAAAACTATTCGATTATGATTTTTCAAATAAGTGACACAATGTAAACATGTTTAGTGTAAAAAACGAATAATTCTTATTGTCGATTACATTTCTTACTTTTCGCACATATTTCAAGCGCAATCCCTTTTTTGCCAACATTTCGTTCTATAATCGTATGTTCAGTATATCTGGACGCTAGATGCGAGCAAAAATTTACTTTCATGTACGTTTCATGACAATATGAACCCTTAGATTTGTATATAATTTCAATAAATTTTCTTCGATCCAACGTTCACACTGTTTACGATACGCTTGAGATCTATTCTAAGAAAAAATAATACATTAGGGACGAATGAAACTTTTGTTGCTTCCTTTAAAACATGACACAATTCATAAACATGTAAATCCGTTCCCGCGATTTATTTGTGCCGGAAAATTGTTTGTGTAGATGATGTTCTTTGATTTATAGTAACGACGACATCTTTCATTCTTAATTTTTCATCAAATTCCAGTTCATGTTCAGGCACTTCAACAGAAATGAATCTTCCAAAATGGTCACTCGAACCCAGGCATGAAAATTCAAAAAGTGACTTATTTTATTTCCCAGAAACTCCGTCGAGCTCCGTTTTTATAATTTCGTTACCGCTTCGAATATGCCAGGAACGGTCATTGTTATGATTTTCTGATGAACAATTAACGAAATCAGTTCCTGCAAGTGGTACATGTAGGAAAAATGCACCAATACAATTACACCAATGGCGAGCTCGCGTATAATATCGATCCTGAATTTATTGACCACTCCGTGTATATGTGTCTGCCATCGCGTGCAAGTAAACAATATCGAAACGCGTCTACAAGGTAACGCACCACGTGAAAGGATCTAGACCAGTGACATAAAGAGAGGGAAAACGTAGGAGTATCAGTGGAACAGCGGTGAAAAATAGTATCAATGCGATATAGATCCCGAACTCGCGACAGGAATCGATCCTATAGTTGACCCTATTAGAATTTCCGAATAGATAGGTTATTTCTCACTAAACCAATGAATTCCTGACCTTTCGCTTTCAGTATCTGATTTTATACCTTTTAAAGGATATTCCTTAATACTATAAACTCGAAATTTCAAATACATTTCCATTAACGTAGTAGACTTGCTAGAGATACATTCTAAAATTAACTCTCCGGTTAATTTGTGAAAGCTTTGACATTACTTGCAGAACTCTTGATGACGTTAGTTGTTATTTTTTTTTTCGACAAATTTTTTCACGTGTCCCTCTGGAATTGAGAAAAACAGAATAAACAAGTGTGTAGAAAAGTTTCAGCATCGTTCCGCAAAGTATGGAAAACGTTTTCCGGAAACAGAATTATCGACAACAATACGACTTTGAGTAAATTGTGCATTAAAGCTCTTGAGAATCCATTAGAGTCTTAGATCTCACGTTAGGAATACGGAGTGGTTTTGTCAATTTCACGTTCCACAATGCACAATTTTGATGTAAGAATAAGAGCAAGGGGAGGCAATGATCGTATAATCATTATAATGAATTTGAATTCGAATATCCAAGAAGCTCTTTGTTAGAATAGGAAATTGAGTTCTTGAGGTTTTTCTTCTAACTTCTGGTATCACGATGCGAAATGGAATATGAAGTAACTTTCTGGTTTCCACGTGTTAGCAGTGAAGTGTTGCTGAATGTGATGCTTTTGAGATTGCGAAAGGAAAATTTTAAACACATTTTTATCGCGTTGACAAAAAAAATGAAACATATCGGTCGGGCTAGTAGCGACAGTTCTTTTTCTTTCGTCGTATGTTTTCGGTGTTTGTGGATATGTCATATATCATGTAATAAAGTGTGGCAACCCTCACATGCCTGGAAGTCATCACTACTCAACGCATATTATTATTATCTTGCTACTGAAAATCACCCTATTGTTGTGAGTCCGGGGGAAGCCCATCTGGGCTTCCGACGCTCTAAGTAAGGTCAAAGGAGAGCGAACCATGAAGCGGAGAAATGCTCACGGTGTTGGATAACGTATATGCTCACAGAGATAGATAATAAACTCAACGGTCACAAAATAAAATGCAAATTACATGACGCTCTTTAACCTCTTGTCATTTCAACGAAGAAATAGTGCTTTATTAGAATTCTTTCTATCTCCAAGTTTCATTTTATATTTTTTAACATTGTCTTTTGTACCCTCTCGTACTGCTTTTCTCGCTTTTAAATTTTCATCACTTTCAACGCTTTGCTAACCTATTTTCTACATTTTTTTTTCATCTCTATAAGACTTCTCAGTTCTCTTGAAAAATGTTAGGCTATGCGAGAAGTTTAGGTTTTGATTCGAAATTCAGTTCACAATGTGCTGCCTTGGAATACGCTTAGAGCACAACATTTTTCAGTCATAAATAAATATCAATTGTTTTCAAAACAAGCAGCATACATTCAAGATTAGCACCTTTTTAATATAAATAATAAAAAAATTGTACGACGATTGTTTTAAAAAACGATGGGGTAGAATTTTTTCAATCTCTCGCCGATAAATAACAGAACCAAGCACAAGTTGGTATTGTTCTATGTACTTAACGTTTATTACAACGTATGTAAAGGTTTTACGAATATAAGACGTCGATTCAGATCTTTCCACCAATATATCTTGCTGGTTGACTGGCGAACAGACCTTGCATACTAGAAGCTGTTACCTTAAGTATATATAACCCACCCTCTGGTGTCTGACTACCCGTCGTGTGGAATATGCCCTCGTATGTCCTATCCACAATCTACTGCCAGCAGCGAAACCGAAGTGGATGAGAGTCAACGCCACCTTCGCATTTACCTTCACGTTATCTTGCATTACCTCAAAGAGGGACCGACAAAGTGTTCCATCCGACACTTCCAAGGCTAGGCTGCTGTGCTTCGTGATAATTTTCTTTAGTTTTCTTTCATTTATCCTTGGGCACAAAAAATATTCCGTTTTTTTACATCTTGGGAAATGATATTTTCTTTCAAAATGTTCAGCCCATCTTTGGCTTCATTATTAAATGCGAGTTTTTCTCATATTCCTCTCATGTGAATTTATTCACTCTACAGTGTGCGTATCGTAATTTGGAAAGTAATGTAAGAAGTTTCATCTTTTGTCGAGGCTTTTCCATACACTGCCAGCGTTATAGGAATTGTCAGGAAATCTTTTCAAAAAACGATCGACTTCGTTCAAACCGTTACTAAGCCATTAAACTTTACTGTTCATAGTAAGAAGATATTCCTATTGGGTCACAAATGATCTTTACAATTTTACAAACATTCAAAATATTTTTTTGAAAATATATCTGATTACAAAAGCCAGATTTCTTTGACTAGTCGATGAAGTGCTCTTGAATGTAGCACTGTATAGAATTGACGAGAAAAAAATCGAATTCTCTGTGATAATAAAAGGTTCGTGATAGGACAACCTCCAATTGCAACCTTAGACCTTATCGGTCGATGTAATATAACCTAGTCGCTTAATTAAATGACTTTTTTTAATCTACGATACGGAAATATTTCGTTCTGTTCCTCGTAATTTTCATTATTGTCAAGGACTCCCAGAGATCGTAGCTCTTTCTCTGTACACAGCTATGTGCTGCGAGGAAGCTTTTCTTCAGCGATATGTACATTCCGGAGAAGCAGAGAGATCAGACGAAGGATGTGGCAAACGGTGGGGGGTAGAGCGAGAGAGAGAGAAAGAGAGAGAGAGAGAGAGAGAGAGAGAGAAGCAGACACAGAACATGAGAACCACGTAGACTCTCGTAAATTTCGATTAGTGGTAAAAGCAATTAGCTCTAGTCTGCAACGAGTTCTCAGATGGAAGTATGCTTGTATAGAGATGGCCGTGTTACATACATGGTGTATGAGTATATATGTGCGTTTGGAAGTAAGAATACGATCTAGAATAGTATATACTATTTTCTAAGTGTCGGTGAATACCTTTGCACGAATTCACAGATTAGTTCACACTCCATACGTTCGAAAAGATTGGTGCCAAGGGCGACAAATGTATGCAGATAACGTGTATCGCGTTTTTACTCAGATCATCTTGATCTTAGAAGACAAAAAAAAATACGAAGTCAGCTATCCAAACTTCAACAATGGAATCGTCTGTGAAATGTCGTGACAAATTAAAAATCAAAAATTGTGCTTGGAGTCTTTAAACTTAAGTCTTAAATGTCACATGCTGCCAGATATTAGATGTAATAATACAGATTCCACGATATATTTTGGAAACATTGAAAACATAAGGGTTTGAGGAAAAAAATAAATTGACAGGTTATATTCCAGATTTTCGAAATGAATTATTGATGCGTTGCAGTGAGTCCAGCGAATAATAATCCATGCGATATATCATTTTGGCTACGACATATCCCATCACCATTCTCTGTGCCATAAATTTTAATATCATCTTCCGAACAACGTCTATCAGTATTAGACTTTCCCCAATTCTTTTTCTCGCTCCGATACTGAACATACTCGCCACCAAATCGTAATTTATAGCCGACACTTTCGTAAATGTGGTCTACTCGCCGCTCGTAGATTATTCGGTTCAGGTAGGGGAATACAATTTTCTCTTTTTTTTTACACTGACCACTGAGACCAAGTGTCATAACCACAAAATTTACTCCGACGTACGTTCCAGATTTTGCTCGAATTTACCAGGCTTTTCAAGTTGACTAAACGGTGAACGGGCCCCTGGCTCCATAGCGAATCCCGGGAATTGTTCGAAAATATATCAATTCGTGAATTAAAATAAGGCTAATGTAAAACTGACAGAACACACGGTAGAAACGGATTGGAGAATGATGGGAAAGGGTAGGACAAAAGATCGTCGATTGAATACATCCACGAACAAGAACAGGGTTTCGTAAACTTTCCGGAGTTATATGCAGTTGCACAGGCGGGAACAAAAAACTCATAAATAAAATCGGAAAACCGAGCATGATTTGATAGCACAATTATCGAACATAATATTGATTTTTTCTGTCAAGACATATTCAACAATTTGCGAGGTACAGCAATTCTCTAATAATGTTTTTTCTTCTGCGGTGCACAGATCAGTTCCAAGTTTCTAAGGCTCATTCTGCAAACTGGCAACTGTATTAAGTTAGAATTCTGCTAATTATTTTATTGCGTTATATGTATTAAACGCTCGAATAAAAAAATGAACAATAAACACCAAGTGTAGAAAGAAATGGAAAAACAATGGATAAACCAGTAAACAAAAAAATGTATATATTTTAGTTATTTTTGAAACGATCATGCGATCTGTTGCTGACTTTCATGGCAATGATGAATTTCACTTGTTTACACAGCCAGTTTATGTTTCGTTACAATGTATCAAATTTAGATAGGAACTTTGATGGTGAATGGACGATGAATAAATGACGAAAAATTGAGCATTCACACGAAAATCATCACCAAAACGAACGGCTGAAGAAATACCAGTTTCTATAGTAATTGATAATTGATAATAAAACAATTAAGTTATGATAAAGGATTCATTGATTAAAACAATCCTCCACGCAAAATGAGCATTTTGACTGACCCGTTGGCGGACCGTTGATCTCTCATGAAAATTACTGTACTCAGCCCAAGCACTAGACAATGGTTGATTTGCATGAACGCCGAAAGCAAGGGATCAAAATGAAATTGCGAAAAGCCACGGAAAGTTTCAGGCGGACTGCAGTGAGGTAGATAAAGCACGTTCTTCAAGCTGCATTCATTTAGCAGCCGATTTTCCTGGTTTACCAAGTTTGACGTACGTCTAATAGGAACAAAAATAAAAATATTACAACCCAGGATTTCGAGCTTAGAAGATAGAGAGATTTATATTATTCACACTCGAGTTGTCACCCATGAGTAACAAACTCATTGCATTGCATCAAACACAATTTGTACTGCTAATTTAATAAAAATTATATTAATATTACGATGAAAAAATACTCTGGTAATATTTCTTCTACAGATAAAATTTATGTTTAATTGCAGATGCTCAAAGTGAATTGAGATATAAA
Source organism: Campoletis sonorensis (assembly GCA_013761285.1). Taxonomy (NCBI): domain Eukaryota; kingdom Metazoa; phylum Arthropoda; class Insecta; order Hymenoptera; family Ichneumonidae; genus Campoletis; species Campoletis sonorensis. The sequence goes on from JACEOJ010000137.1 coordinate 938,697, forward strand.
ACGTCAAACGATTGAAGAAGATCAACAAGGTGGAAGAAGGAAAAAAAAGGATTTCGATATAACGGGCACCAGAGAACGGAACTGTAAAAGTAAAACAAACACGAACTCGTTCATCATGGATACTCTTTATACCGGATCAATTCATGGTTTTCCGAAGCACCACGGTGCTTTACCGAATGGTATATCCACGGGGCTTGCGGCTAACCTCGATCAAGATGGTGTACTAAGTCTCATTGTCGTCCTTGGTGGCAGTCTGTCCCTCGTCGCTCTTGTATTTGCCTTCATTACCTACAGGTAAGCATTGAAGGCATTCGAAAACAATAGTCAATACAATGCAGCTTGGATGGTTTCATATATTGATATATTCTGGATAATAATGTGCAAAGTCGCTAGTTAAAAGGAGGGTTCAGGAAAACAAGGAAAATTCCCAAAGACAAAGGTCTTTGAATCGACAATACGTGATTGTTAGCACATATCATTTAGAAGCTTTTCAGTAAATACGGACTTTACGTAAAATAAACGATATATGCAGTCGCCAGATTTCATCCTCTAGATCGAGGGAATTATTGAGCATTTTATTCCTGAGATAAAAATTCATGATCAACGTTTTTTTTTTAAATCCGTTGTGCCAGGATATTTATCAAAGAATAAATATTCTGAACAGTCAATATTTTTCTATCGTACAAGTACCACATGTAAAGTAATACCCGAATTCCGTAATTTTTTTGTTTCGAAAAATACATTTCCTACTGACCGCCTATGAACTCCGAAATGGCAATTCATTCACAAACGCTCTAAAGAATTTTACAGAATTTTTTCAAAAATTTTCACAAGGCGCTTTAGGTTGACAAAAGTAAAGAAAAAAAAGTATTATGATGGCTTATGTATTTCGCTGTGATGGTTTGATTGATGATGAACTCGCTTTGTTTTGTTTTATAAGAATGAAAATAGTTTGGAATATTTATACGTTGTCGAAACTTACGATGAATAATGTGACCACAAATATAACCGGTGCCAGTAGAGAAGAAAATTGGAAAACATCTCACGAACGAATGCAATCAAGTCAAGTGATTGGCTTGAAATGTAATCCCAATTTAACTTACATGAACCGCGCTATCGAACTTGTGTTCCTATATTATCCGTGAGGGATAAAGTTTATTCAACTTTTCAATCCATTAAATAAATCTAGCGCATACGTTTTATCAGAATTTCATGAAACTTTATACTGTAAGATAATTACTTGATGTGTTTATAACAACTGGTGAAAACAGTGACTGAAGTGATAATTATGAATAAAATGACGAAAAAAATCGTCCAACTGTGAGAGCAGATATCATGGAACACAAAGGGTAAGCACGTTATGACGTTCTCACCTACTTCCGATCTTTCATATATATGAGCTTTTGCCACTAACTCGATAAATCTCTTTCATCGACTCGAATTGCTTTGTACTTGCACTTGCATTGTATAGTCAGAATGCCTTGATTATCTCTATAAATTCAAATATAAACTAATAGATAAACGCTAAAAAATCAGTTCACACTCGGCATAATCGAGTGACATGTAAACGGCGTTTACTAGACCGGATATTAATGTGCAAGTTGGATAATACTTTATTCGTTCCTATTCAAATGTTCAGAAATCTGTCTTTCCCCCTTTTAGGCAGTTTCATGGGTCGGACATGGTCATAAAAGTCGTAATAATAATAAGGGTTGTCCCCAATGAATACCACACGTAAATAATCGAAAGAAGGTAATAACGGAAGTTCACAGTATGGGAAAAAGAGAAAGAGAGAAAGTTGAAGACATATAACCTCGATAAACGAACGTAAATGGTAATTAAAATTCGTCTGGGTCGTATAAATTACTGGAGGGTTGAAATGTTTGAAAACATTTGGAAGTTATATGGGTAAGAGACCTCGTGAAAGAACAAGAGATAGAAAAGGAAAGAACCACTTGTGATATATATTCTCAAACGAATTACCATTCCAAGCGGTCTTTTGGGGCTCGATAAAAACTGAACTTTTTAGGAATTCGATAGAAAGTTTAAGCAGTGGAAGTAGGACAACAATTCGACGTAGGGCGTAGACACTTGGAATTGAGAGGATGGAGATGCGATTGGCAAAATCTCTGGTGAAAATACAATCACGATTAAGAACGATTCGAAGAAAGTAAAAGATCACATCTAGATCAACGGCCGTTAGTCCATAAGTAACGATTGAAGCATCCATAGTTACCGTAGTCTACCCTTTCATTCAATCTGTTCAAATTATTCTCATTGATATTGTCGATAGTCAAACGATCAAAAAAATTATGCTGCGAGGAGGAAATTCTGTATCGTCAGGATCATGAATTATGGATGTACAAATTAGTTCGAGAACTCATCAGAAAAATGCCGATTGTTTGTTACAATTTTAGTAACCTCAACAAACGATGAAAAACATCGAATTTAATTTATTTCGTCAGCCTTTTATTCTTTCACTGTTTTCTTTCGCCAACACGATCTTTGATTCCGAATCAATTAGTCTCGTGCATTTATTTAATATTCAATTGATACAGTGTCTACTATTCAAGCTACAAACCCTAAATGTAAATAACAAGCAAACCAATTCCCAGAGAAACTATGATTGAATACACGCCCTACTGAATCGGAGTAACTCTTGTATTTCAGTTACAAACCCCTTGCAAATTGATTCTCAGCTTTTTTATATATCGTTATTTCCTGGTTTTTCTGATCTTGAAAAACTCCAAAACAACCGTAATGAAACCTCTAGAACACAGTGTCTTTGGAACAAAAAACAACCGTAAAACGCGGTTGTGAGACTAAGTTTTATGGCTGCCATCAGGTGCCAATTATTTCTCATAAAAATCCAACTTATAACAAACCAACAAGCAACTATCTAAAAATGTTATGGAGGTTATCTTAGAACCAAGAAGCAGCAACCATAACACAACGAGAGTTTTAACCTGAAGAAAGAGTATAGTTGAGTCAACTAAATTATTCATTTTATCGCACAAGATCTTACGTTGATTCAACAAAATTCAAGACAACAAAATTTAATACATAACTTCTTTAGTCTAGTAAAAAAACAACGGTTTCCGAAACGAATGAACTATTGAATTCGACACATTTTACGAAGCCTCGGTAATTCTCATAAAAATCTTTTTTCAGTGACCGGATTATAATGCGTTACCATTTGATCACTTTTCCGTCTTAATTATTCCGTAACAACTATCTCACAACTGTTCGTTCGTTGATGGTCGGCTTTAGAATTGATACCGTTTCAGAGTGGCTAATTCGGAAAGCTTGGTTATTTAGTGCCGCGTGATTGCTCAGATCCATTAACGTGATTAATGGGTCCAAGTCCGAGTGCTGACAAAGAGCTGAGTTTTGATGCTGCATTGCTTATATTAGCCGATGAAACTTCTTATTCAAACCTTGAAACTGATATTTTCAACAGCTTTTGTTCATTGTTCGTGTTCTCAAGATTTTTCAAAGACGCCTTTCATCGAGAAAACTATTTTGAAGTATCATTTTCATTTTACCATTCTTCGCTGATGTACTTCAATTTCGCTACTTCGTTGACGTACTTGGTCAATTGGATCCTCAGCGCTATTCAATAACCGGATAAGATTACAATCATTATACAAGTACCTTTACCTACTGTTTCGACATAAAATAATACCATCATCATGAGTTGACAATGTAGATTGAAAATAACTTTATTGACAATTGTCTCGAGTTGCGTCGAAAACCCACGCTGCCCGCGTAAAACAATATGTGCGACGATGACGTTCTTTCGCGTTATAACGGGCTACTAAACAACCAAACGACTCGGAAATAAAACCTCTTTGAGGTGGGGGTCTGCTGGTATACCGGTAATTGTTAGGAAATGGAAAAGCCTTCTTAGGTGACGATTGGTACTCTGTGAAAATCGATCGATGTAATAACACTCAAGTACATGTAGCGAGCTCGCGGTAGACCGCAGAAGATCGATAGTAAAAGATATGTCATTTTTCGATTTTTGGTTGTTTATAAGCAATGAAAACCATTCCGGATGGATTTTCCTTGACTTTTCGCTTCTATAAAATGAAAAAAAGGTTAACCTATTTGATGAATATTTTATTTTATTCCTTGCAAGTTTGCGAAGAGCGATTAAAAAAATAAATTGTCTACATAACGATTCTCTAGCAACATAACCGGTGGAAATGAAGCTTCCAAAAAAAGGTTACGGGTCGCTCTGTACTGTTCACTGGTAAAAGGATGTGACAGTTATGGACTTTCAGGATAACATACATACATACACATGTATTTACTGCGTGTGTTATAGAGAATATGTTCAGGGACGCGAAATGAGGCAAAAATAGTTGTATGCGACTTGCAATGTCATTAAAATCCAAACGACCTTCATGTTAAGTCTTGCCTTGCCTCATAAAGATCTGTGACTGCTCGTTCATGTTTTGTGCACCCCGATGTTCATTACGTGCTGCATCCGGATAAAGAAAACGTTTGGTATTTCACAATTTGTAAAATAACGACCTCATCCGGCTGTCTCTTGTGAAAGATACGGGTCTTCTAAATATTTTTCTTTTCTGTAGGGTTTTTACGGCGGTTGTATTTTCATTTCTCAGCCCCTGATTGAAAGAGTTTTGTAAATGTGTAAAAGTGCACAACAGAGTTTGATTTAGTATATCAAACTCTATAAACTGTTGTGTTACTAAACTAAACTGCTCTAAACTATATTTAGAGTTTGATTTAGTATTCATTCATTCAATCTCATGGGCCTTAACTATCCAACAGTTCTGTATGTAAGTTTCGTCGTAGTTTTACGCGAATCGTGCCGGTCTCTTTTGTTTGGTTTTCTTTTTCATATCGGTACTAATAAAACCAGAATAACAATTTTCTGTTAAAACATTGCGTGCGATTGTGTTTTCATAACTTAGGGGTTTTTTTTTAAAAGAACCACTTGGAATGATTGTCGTGAGTGACCACATGCGGATGTGATTGAAAAAAATAAAAAAATAAATCAAAACCATCGCCAGATCGGTAAAAATAGCAAAAACGATCAAATTTTTTGTCGACTCCTATTTGCAATAAAGTGCAGTTCAAGCTATTCTCAGAAATATGCAGCATCAAGCTTGGCGAGGAAAGTTTATAAGAGATTCTTTGGCCAAGTAGCCTGTTACGAATTCCTTCGTTTCACACGCTCTCTTAGTCCAAAAAGCGTGAGCAGGTATTGGATTCTTCGGACCACAAGAAGAAAGACAACGGAAATGAATAAAAGAACGCTCGAGTGAATTAGTATACGGATAGGAAGGAGGCAGGAGTGTGAGAACGAAAGGCATAAAGTGCGAAAGCTCGCATCACGTCCTTAGCTGGGATTAGATGTACGTTTAATGTTCTCGGGGGTTCAAAGACGAAAGAACGCACGTGGCTGATGTAGTGCGGAAGTAGGGGAGAAAAAAATATATAAGTTTATGGCATGTCATAAAGGGATATAACATTCTTCACACGGAGCCGAAGAGTTCAAATGATTTTCTTTTTTTTAATAAATGCCGGATTTATGAGCTTGTAGATTGTCCTTTGAGCTAAAATATATGAAAATGGTGGAAAAGGATTTGCGAATAATAACATTTTTGGACTTATTTCTTTTCTTCGCGGTTCGTTAGGACTAGTGTCTACCATTTATTCCAAAAACTTTGTCAGCCTCAAAACGTACTGCTTTGTTCTAAAAATTTCATGTATTCATGTATTGTTGGTGTTTGTGCACTCATCCGGTTAAACACGCTCTCAAGAAGAGAGAGAGAGAGTGGGAGAGAAAGCGCGAGGATCCAGGTTGGATGGCAGTAGCTATATTGTTGCAGCCTCAATGACTACATTCTGCATTCTCCTGTGGAAATTCCAGGACACGTGCGGTCACTAAAATACACGAGGAGCCCATGATCGCTGGGTGTAGCGTAATCGTAAGGACATAACAGAACCGCATTGCGACGACTCTTTTCTGCTAGAAACAGCCCTCGTGAATAATACGAGGGTGCATGAATGTTTAGTTGAAGAATCCTTGAACACGATTACTTGCTTTTGCCCCATTCCGGCTAAGCTGTCACCACAGCAAAAACAAATTCTACTTGTATGTTCATTCAAATCGGGACTGTAATAATAAAAGAAATCTTCTCTTCACTTTGGATCATATTTTCAATCCGTTTGGGCTCATTCTCTACTTTGCACTAAAATATTCAGAGTGCATTTGATATACACTGAACTAAAGTGACGATTTCTGCGTGAAAACTTACACCCACTGAAAAAGTAACGAACGTGTTACAAAGCGACGTGAAGAAACCCATCTTCGGAAAGTGAGTCGAAATGTTTTCTTCCTACGAAAGTAAAGATAGAACCTTTTATTTTTTCCATAATCTTGAAAAGGACGAATAAGAAGATAAAAGAAAGCAAAGAGTAAACAGCGATACACAAGTTGAGACTTACACTTATACGGGAGTAATATTCTCTCGCTCGCAAAATTTTTGAAAACTGTTGTACTTGAAAAAAAAAAACAAAAAAAAACGTGATCTTTCATCGTAACAACAAATCTCCATAATAATCAACTTGACTTCTTGCCATTGAAAGCTCTCAAAACTTCACGCATTTAATAAGTGAATGTTTGAAAAAAATAAAAATAAAACTTTACATAAAGGACCTCTCGAGTTCACAGTATTGATCAAAATAATAATAAAAAACGTGGCATAACAATCTCCGTTGTTATAAAATTGGTCCTGAAATCTATTGCGAATATTGGTCCACGAATGGAATTGACTGCAATGTGGAGACAAGTGGGAACTCCGTATGAAATAAATCGAAGCAGCTTGTCAAAGTCTGCCAATGTTCTATATACTGCGTCGATTACCAATATACGTAGTCAATATCGAGGTTATAGTAGACTGAAGACCTCTTGAAATTCAATCCAGTTCCCTCGCGAGCTCTCTGGAATATACTTGACTTTTTGGTTGGCGCCGAATCGACTATAAACCTTTTGTATTGTGCTGGTATTTTACAGTATGTCTTCCCTTCTTCGTTTCGATCCGCATATCGCTGTCAATCGAAAACCCTGTATATCTCAAAAAGGAAAGAGTGTTCGATACGAAAGTTTAACTCCGTTTATATTGAGTCAAAAAGTTTATACATTTTTTATGGTCAAGACGGTAAAACAACTTAACGTTCCCATAGCGAGTAACGTTTATTTTGATATGTTTACGTAGATACAAATATTTACCAATATCATCTTTTCCTTTCACATAAAGTTCATGAGTTAACGCATTAAATTGCAGTTTTCTCAGCATGGTTATCGTCTTTTATTTTCCTTTTCTTTTATGACATGAGTTAAGCATGCAATTGCAGTTCGATCATGATTTTTCCGCACTTCTGATTGGGTCGTGATGCAGTTGCAAATGGCGCACGTCACATGCCAGAGTTCAAGTCAAATTATGACTCCGAAGTTATTCCGTCGATCCTTAGACGTCACAATGACAGCTGAACCATTAAAATATAAATCACAGCTCAAATTCGTCTTCGTTGAGGAGTGAGAAACAGCGTGGAAAAATAGGGCACGGGTATTTTTAAAAAAAATTCTCAAACAAGGCAGATTTGATATTTAAAAGCTAGAAACCGTTTCTTTTGAATAGTCCATCGTTCACATGGAACGATCGCTCTACAAAAACGATCGCTCTACATCCATTTATGTCGAATACTTTTTTTATAAGGAAGGTTGTAGCGATCCTAAGAATTCGAAATTTTACGACCAGAATTTAACCAAATTTTCATAAGAGTCCGCACAATTTTTAGAATTTTGCTCTGAGAAGGCGCCTTAAATGTCGAACATTTTTCATTTTTTTCATCCTATGACAATATGCTGACACAATTTTTATTATTATTGTACAGCATGGGAACCCAAATATAAATTTTTTTATGAAGAGCATTGAAACTCCATGAAAAGCTTTGGATTCAACACAAGCAGTGCGCTTCGAGAAACTCGCATACTTCCGTTCCATCTTGTTGATGCAAGGCTTCCCTTTCACTTCCTCGACCTTTTGCTGTGATATATGTGCTTTCATTGATACACATAATGATATATATCTATACATGTTTATTCAGTGAAGTATCTGAAATCAAGTGGAACGAGTTGCGATTATTCTCGTTCGTGAACCAATAACTTTCTTGGTGGGAAAGCTTCAAGAGTCCAAATCCGCAAATAATTATCTTTCGGAACATACGCTGCATTTCTAAGAGGAATTCAACATGAGAAATAGTAATTCATAAATTCTACTTAATTCTCAACTCCAACAAAACTCTGCTCCAAAGAGACTTTAATCCTTTTGCTCGACGTCACCTGGGCGTGCTATGTTCATCATAATTGTAAATTCATTGAATTTACAATTATGATTATCCTTTTCGCACGCTTGTTGTCACGAAGGGAGGTAAATTCTCTTAGGACCTGTGAAAAGTTCTCGAATGGAAATTTTACGTATTTCTCTGTTTCTTCTTTTGTCCATGTTTCCTAAATCTCAAACTTCGCCAACGCTCGGTGAAGGTTTGGTGAGCGTGAAACGAGGCGGAAAATAGCAAAAGACAAAAAAGAGTCAAATAGAGTGCAGGACATTCTCACAATTTTTTTACTCTTTCGAAGAAAATGGGATTTTCAAATATATACGTTGCAACAAGACTTGGCTGCGTTTACAGATATGTCATCCAATCACATAATGTATGAGTATTGAAAGGTTCTTTCTAAACTCTCCGAAGAGAGTGTATTATCGAAACAACGGAAATGCATTATAAAATGTACGCCTACGACATACACAAATACTGAATAATAATGTCTATACCGATGAACCTTAAAGCAGAAGGATATAATACAGTTTTTCTAGTCGTTAGTCATTAAAATCTGAAAAAAATTGTTTACTCACAGAAAGCAAGAACTCAGTAATAAGAGCGGGTGTAGTTTCTCCTGTCGAATGAAGTTCCGAGTCAAAGTTTTGGAGCTTTCCAGTTTTTAGAGGGTCTTTTTGGATCATAAAATATTTGGATTGCCATGATTTTGTATGTGGAAAAAAGCTCGAATTCGAGTATCAATTTCTCCGATCGGAAGACCCCATATACTTCGTATTCTGGTATTATTCTACCTGTTCCGACTATTTCTTTTCTCGAGATACATGTACCTTAACGACACGTCTTTCCATATCTTTCTCTCACCGCTCTCGTATTATGACGATTCTCTCATAGGTAGGAGTTTGCTCGCCTCTTGGGACAATACGATTTTTCAACGTCGTCCCAACGGCACTCCGACGAGTGAGTGGCAAGCGTACATGTATGACGTAGATGAAAAATATACACGTGTGTATAATAATACGGTTTACTGGAGTGACATTATCCTGAAAGATGAAGAGATCCTCGCTTTGGTATAATGTTTATACGTGCAATAAATATTGATATAAAAATATGAGCTTAGGTATTTTATGTTTGTTCGTTTATGACAAATAGCCATTATTATGTGACACTGATTTTTTCTACGTATCCTACGTATTTATGCCCTTGCGAGTTACGAGTCTATCCTATCACTTCGGCATCACTTTTTTTCTCATTGCACTGTTCCTCTTCGTGGTTCTGGGACAATCTACCGAATATTGCCCTCAGTGATTCTTTCCTGACGCATTGCTGAATTGCGTTTGCACGAGGGCCAAGAGAAACTGTGCGGCAAACCCGGCATATACAGGTCGCTATGGTTTTACTACGTTTCATTTGGTTAGTAACATCAGAAACTCAAATAACCGGCTTTGCACTCAACTATCGGGACGCAAGTCTGTGTTTGGCTTAGCGGTCACCCAACGAAGTGTTGATCTTGTCCGCGGCTGATTAACTCCGGTAATTGCGGAAGTCACAGACCGCTTCAATAAAACATTTCAAAAGTTTCCTCGTAGTTCGAGGCTTAAGCTACACAGGCGCTTATCAGTCAAATGGTTAACAATATTCGTCTTATCGAATTTGAAACTGAATTCTAGAGGCGTGTTACGATTTTATGGAACCTCTGCAGTGAAATTTTTTTAACTTCATATTATCGATGGCATGATACGCTTGAATAGAGGGAAAAAACTCTACATATATATGTGTGTATGGTCTGAATTGGATTTGTGATAGATTTGTATATTCTCAATGTACGAATATCCGATTTACTCTAGAGTTTCGGGATCCCTCTAGTTCTTTTATATTCCAATCGTACAGGGATAATGACGATTGAATAAGTTTACTGCTCAAATGAACCGTAAGAGTTGATGATTTTTATTTGATTGAATGGGCAATCTCAAGTTTGCACTAAAAATCAAATGAACTTGCAGCAGATTCTGTTTTCATTGTCCGTCCATTCCTCAACCAAGCATTATCTCCGAAACGATTACCAACCTGATGTTCTTCGTTTTCTACGAAGTATTCAAACCCGAGTATTTTCTATTTTCGAATGAAAGTGGACTAACCAAAAAATCTTATGTGGATAATATTGAAACTCTTGAGTGTCGTTGAAGTTTTTAATAGAAAGTTTAATTCTCAGAGCATTACTTCACTCAACTTCAAATATATTTCAAATATTCGACCTTCATCTATAAACAATAAGACGATTCTCACGTAAATTGAATCTTTGTTGACGGCCTTTGGAAGAAAAGGACATTGATTTCAGGGAAAAATCGTTTTTAACAAACTTAGAGTATTTTGGGAGAAAAAAGAAGTCCGAGAGAGAAAGAAAATCGTTGATTGAGTGAGGGCTGTATGAGAAACGGTCGCAGAAACTCGTTTAGAGCTTTTCATTTTATGGGCCACGATATAAAAAAACGTTGCTTCACGAGGGAAGATATGAAGCAGTGAAGAGATCCAGGGTTGCGTTATAACCAACTCCATAGAAGCGATGAGGGGTGCGGGAAGCACGCTTTAGTATAACCTCAGCGAGGGGGTTGGAAAGCTCTTTCATCGGGATTGCTCGAGATATGTGTGAAAATTCGTCTCTGCTTTTTGGTAGAATTTATTACACATGTCATATTCTCGTGTCTGCACATACCTACATATCTAACTGCTTTTGACGCAGTCAATGCCCACGAACGCCTGCACACATCAAAGGCTGAAATAGCTGAGACTGATTGCTATCCAAAGGATTTCCGAGACTTGCAAGCTTTCCCACAACAGGTTGAAACATAAAAATGAAGTTTTTCACAAATCGTTTTCTTTCTTCCTGTTAATTGAAGCAATAAGAGGGTAATTTGAAAATGATAAAAATCATTTTTTTTTTACCAGCCAGCGATGTATCATAATCTACCAGTTCAATTTCTCGAGAAATGTCATTTTTGAAATCCGAGCGAAAAAAAGTTCAATGTGACAATAAATTTGAAAAATAATCGTATCAATTAAAATTTTATGTAAAATCAATAATAATATTAACAGCTGATATTGATAAGTGCGTGGTGGATGTGAAATTCAGTTAAAAATAAGGGAAACCTATCTCAGTCGAGTGTTCTACAGTTTCCCTCGACCGTAACGCGTTACGGAAGTACCACAGGAAACTCTGATTACATAATGACACTGCAATGTAATAATATTTCTATCACTAATAATGAAGTTAATAATAATCACAATCATTTGCCGGACAATATAAAATTTAATGTTGCTCTGAAGCGAAAGCGATCGCGGTTTGACATGCTTTTGTTTATCCAAAATGAATAATAATGATATTCTCGTAGTGGTGAGTACGCCTGGCGATTATTATAAATAACATTGGAAATGACTCAACAAGGTTTCGCGGCAAATGAGAATCCGAGTGTAGGCAATAGAAAAGTGTGCCCCATTAAATGAAACCATGAGAAATCGATGAGGGAGAGAACAGGATTCTTTTTATCGGACAGAAAATGTGTTGAAGAGGAAGGAGCTCCGTGCTAAAGATCGAATAATATTAGGAACGAATCGATAATAAATACATACACATAGGGAGGAAAACCAATATTTACAAGCAGAATAGATTTACGAGCAGACAGCTACATCGCTCTTTATATTGAATCGAGGATGTTACGCCCTTTTATTTCCCGATAGTCGATATACCAATTTCATCCTTTTATATTTCGTGATCGTTGCGAAGAAAAGGAAACAAAATAGAGAGAAAATATTGGGAAAAAATACAGTCACATTGTATACAAGCCAAAGCTGAAGGAACATACGGAAACTCCGAACGGCAAACCGGTCGATAAAAACGTTTTCAATAGGATTAGGTGTATCCCAGTCACGGACTGAATGCCACTGCACACGAACTATTCAACGCCAATTTTCCCTTCGCTTTGACTCAATACCAGCCACAGTCAAAAACGCAATGTAGACAATACAACCCGGAAATTAGTACTTAAAGCGATCTATTCTTGCTGATATTTAAAGAATGCTTTACTTCAACATTATTCAATATTTCTTGACGCTTGTCAATCCCATGTCTGGGTGCGTGATACCGAGACTAATATAACTGAAAAGTTGGAAATTCGATCGAACTCTTGTGATAGAATTACAAAAAAAAAAAAAAAAAGAGGCGAAAAATAGGTTTTCTCCACGATAGTGGTACAACGATTCTCCTCTCGAGAGTTTCATACGTGGCGTGTATATACTTATATGTATGGTGAACAATAAAGCTGGCATAGGTGGTAACAAGCCAAGTTACTGAGTGGTCTGTAATCGAATTAAGTCTATCGGTGGAGTAGCTTTGAAGGAAAGTACGATGGTACCAACAAGTGATACTTAATAAAATTTCAACGATATATATATTCATGGTAAATTGATCATCATAATCAAATCTGTACTTGTTGTGTGATAACAAAAGTACTGCAGTGACAACAGTCATATGAACCGAAGACGTGATAAAACGGCATATTCATATTTGACCTCGTTTTCCGGTAACATATTCGTAACGACATTAAAATCACTTCAACTTTCAATCAGCGAGAGAAGCGCTCTGAACTTGATTGAGCAGTCCCCTCTGTTAGTCTCGTCAGTTTCAGATTTTCCTAGTTTCTGATAAACGGAAAATTTCGAGAGACACAAAGAGAGAGAGAGAGAGAGAAAAAGGGAGAGAGAGAGAGAGAAAGAGAGAAAGAGAGAAAGAGATGTAATTGAAACTAATACGTTTAAAGACCCTTTAGTGACCCTTACGGCACGTGCGGAAACTGGAAAACCAGAGTATCTTTCTCAATTAGCTTACGAGATTTTCCGAGAAAATGGGGTTTTGCCATCTCTATTAGCTTCGAAAAAGAGAGATTGGAAGATCGAACAAGCGAATGAATTCTTTAATAATGATTTTGAAAACAAAAAACCACTTTTTTGTTGCAACTTTAGGTCACAAAGTAATGAGATTGTTCATCGAAATTTGGGTTTTTGAACGCAGAATAATACTTTATCGAATACGTATATGTCATATTCAAAATTTACGTTATCAGTTTTCATGTGACGATTGGAAAAAAAAAAAAAAAAAAAAAAAAACATGATCTTCAGTGTTTTATCGGGATTTTGGTGACGTAAAAAGTAAGTTTTTCAATTGATACGATAGCCTTTGATTATTCACTGGAACACGGTCGAAAAAAGTTGGTTCGAGAAAAACGTGTTTTAATTTTCTTTGTATTTTTGTTCACATTGACATTTACTTTTGCCTTGAATAATTTTTGGATATTTTTCAACATCTACCGAGAAAATGTAGAAAAAAAGGTCTTACCTTTGAAAATAGAGATTGTCTTTAGTTTTTTTTTTTTTCACAATTCTATTTGCACGTTGTCCTGAGCGATTCAAATATATAATTTGGTCCGATTACCAGAGAAGTTGATGCGTGTGTGAAAATTGCGCAGTGCCGCAGTGTACTTGTCGGGTGAACGAGGTCGTATATCAGAAAAAAAAATATTCGGACGGTATGCAACGACTGTTGAACGCTAGGTACTCTCGGGAAATTAAACCGTCTACACGGTGATAATGGTTTTTCAAGTTGAATGAAAATCGCTGAGGTTCGGTTCGTCCTTTAAATGTCGACGCATTAATTAATCAGAGATGAGTGGCTTCGGATTCATCAATGAAAACTGTGGTTCTAATGAAAGTCAATAGATTTAGAGAAAAACAGTGAAAGAGTCAAAAGCGCTGAGTTTATAAGAACAAACTGTTCGGCCAGTTCAAGTTTTGCAATGGAGAAAGAAAATATAATCGTTCTTGAACATCAGCTTTTTTTTTAGTGCTTTCATGAAAAAATTTTCTTCTAGTTTAATTAATCGTAAGACCGAAAATATTCGAGGTTAGATTGTCATGAACTCATCTGTAAATCCTAACATTCATTTTTCCATAAATCTGCGAAAAAAAATCGAATCTCAAAATCAAATACTAATAATTCGAATTTTATCGAAGTGTCCACAATATTCTACTATGGAACGATTTTCCCATATGCACTCTAAATGGATGCCAATTAAAAAAAAAATTTAATGTATTTTGAGCATTTGAGCGCACCTGAAAACAATTTTCTCGACCGTGTAAATTTGTTGAAAATTATTAGAGCTGTCATCTCACTGTCACTCTTGAACGATTTACCGTAACTTATTGAAATTTTTCTACCAGCCTCAGGACTGTACAAATAATCTATTAAAAATTCCATTAACTTAGCAGCATTTTCAATACGTCCCGAACATAATTTAATACTCAATTGGCTTATAATAGTAAATAGACACGTATATAATATACATAAATGTACTATTCCTAAAGCTCTTAAGTCCGTTCACGTCACCCGCATCTAAACCGAATTGTCCCAAAAACAAGAAAAACGAGTGAAGGTCACTTTTCTTCCTATCTGTTGGCTGCTTTTATCTTCGCTTCGTCGCCACTGCCCGGATTCATTACATACATAGGATCACTGTGGGGATCATAAAATAGGGAGTAAAGGTTTGGGTGTGGTCGGATCCTTCGGCCGAAGGTGCATTTTACTGCATCGTCTGTTGCACACTCTCAGCAAATGCGAACCCCTCGCGTGAGGAACGAGACGAGAGAAAAGCGATTTCTAGCACGTGTCATCTTTGACCTTCATTCCTTTAGCTCATGCCACACCTATACACGTAATTGTAAATATATTTAATATCAAACCGATGATATAAGAGCACTTTAAAATATTGATTAACCGAGCAATAAATGTCGCATTTATTTATTAAAATCTGGATTCTGTTCGAATGTAATGAAAGCATCGGAATTTTTTGTCTTTTTTTCAATAGTGAATGAATTTTGACTGACGACCGGCCTTTGAAAGTATTTCTGTTTTTCAATGTACCGTGTAACGATTTAGTTGAATATTTTTTTGACGCGCCACAAACTGAACCATCTACGGCACTGCGGCGTGGTAGAGTGTCGACCTTTCCATCTAACCATTTTCTGGGAAACTGGCGTGTTTTTCTTACTGAATTTTAAAAATTCTTGTTCTATTTAATTATCAGTTATTAATTTTCGAATGAGAAATTTCATGTAATCAGTTTGGGTTCACGGATGACTGTGCCTTCAGAATTTTTCCTCAACAAAATGTATTCTTCGAACGGTTGAAGGCGTGTGAATAAAAAGGTCCAGTCTATTTAAAAAAAATTTAAGGCGTTAAAAAAAAAAAAAAACATTAAACTCTTACAGTTCTAGGGATTTTTTAATATGCAAAGTACAACGTTAGTGAATGTAAAAGTGTGTGAAATATCTCAATGGTATAGTAACAAATACTGCATAAGGTTTCAAATATCTCGACCAAGGAACACCAAAAATTCAATAATCTGAAATATCGATTTGTTCCATTACTAAATTTACGACTGGCTCAATGAGTTTCGCACAAAAGATAGGAATCAAAGTTGTTATATCTAAGAATACACACCACGAAATTTCCTGAATCAATCGATTGATATTACGTTCGTAAACCGCACAGACTCATCGTCGTATGCAAATATGTAATACTGAACACCCTGCTGAACCGATCAACTATAGAGAATCATATACTACACTGGCACATATATCGTAAAGACGTATGCGAGATGGGATGCGCAGAGAATCAAAGAGGTGAGAATATTCCCCCTCAAAGCCCAGCTACACCTGCTTCCTCCTCTCAATATCTTCAAAGATGCAATTATAATCAGCTTTGATGCATCGCAATAATCCAGCCTCGAACTATCATCGACTATCATATCACGAGATTGAAATGAAACGCCTTCAAAGTCGGAAATATGAAAGCTTAGGTTCTCGCCACGTATTTGTTACTTGACTATAAATATAATGGGGAGACCAGGGCATATCGCGCGATAAATGAAAAAATATCGTTTTTTTTTCTTTCTTTTAACTGAATCGATATTCTTGGTCTACACATATTTCCTTGAAATTGGAAAACCATTCTCGCCAACAAAATATCGTCATTTCTTCCTTTATTATTAAATGAAAAATGTTACACAGTAAAACCGTACACGTGCTAGGAAAATTGTGGTTTGTTAGCTCATCATATGTTGCCGATGAGCTATTAAAATGCAGGAACAATTTAATTAAACAGTTTGATTCGAAGACGAAAGCAAAGATCGAACTCTGCGAAGCTGATCATGCAGATAATCGAGAAATGCTTGATGTTTGCTTTGCAGTGGGCTGCGTTTAGAATCAATCAAACTTTCACTTCGATGTCAAAACTAAAGAGCGCCTGGGTCATGGTTTATGGGCTAGAATAACAAAAGGAAAAATCAATTTCACAGTTCCAGAAGCCTCTTGATTTTAGAGAAACAGTGCCAGGAAGAAAAGTATTGGGGATATAGAAATCACGAGAAGAGGATAAAATATTCTGTTAACAAGAGTGAGATTCCATCTTTTTTTATAATTATTAATGTATTTACTGAAGGTCGTGTATGTGTGATATCAAATTCTGCAGGCAATTTGGGAGACTTCAATTTCTTTAAAAAACTACCAGCACAATATGACCGCTTAACAAATAAAAGGTTAGATACATGCCGCTTCATTGAAATCTGCGATGGCACCTGCAGAAAAACCGAACGTTGATTCGCATCATTTTTGTGTACGAGTTCCATCAGTTTTTACTACTAAATCTAATGGAAAATCCACATATACATTGTTTAGACTAATCAGGAGTGCTATCGGAGTTCTTGGTTTTGTATTGATTTTTTCGAAACGAATAAGAGCAAAACTTCTCCCTCGTTACTTGCGTCAGTATTAGTGCTATTCGAATTGACCTGGACCCTAAGTAAAATAACACCTCCTGCCATACCCTGATCAAATAATATTATGGCTAAATTCCTAATTATGGCTAATTTCTATTCCTCGAACGGATGGAGTTCATATTAAGAAATAGGATTTTTACTTGATTGATAGAAAAATTGCAGAGAATCGAATTCAGTGAGGAAATAGCACATTTGTGACGGTGATGAATATTGAAAAAAAGTTGACTACTGATTTAGATATTTTGAGCGAATAAAGTTGAATGTGCACGTATATAAGCCCTCATGTACACGATGTGCTGATTTCAGTTCACGTGTCCCTCATCCTGGACGATATAGAACTCGTCAGACAGTTTCAAACAAAAATCAAAAGCAACGCGGGCCCCGTAAACGTACGAATACACACATGTAAACGGAATTAAGCGAAACTCGTGAAACGCCATTCAGCTCAGTGAGAATTTGTCGCTCTCACTGAATCGTATTTTCGAAATTCTCTCGAAATCGGCTTAAGGAAAGAATTGAAATGCGTTTTCCATTTCGCAAATCTCCAAAAGCGTTCATCAGTGCTTCCCTTTGTTCTGTGACAAATTTGATACGAAATTGTGGACGGAATTCAATGGTACCATAAGATTATTTTTCCTCGTATCTGATTATTCATGTCAATGGATATTTGTTCGGTAAAATTAAATCTTTTGCGAGCATTCAATTCCCGTACACAGTACTTTATCCAATGAAATACAATTGCTTTTGGTTATATGAGCGCGGGAAACAGCACATTTTGGTAAATAACGGTGCAGTTAAAAAAGGATTAAACACGAATTCCACGAATGAAAGAAGAGAAAAAAAATCACGAAAACGCAGCTTCTGTTTGCTGAATAAATCAAAAAATGTTTGTACAGGACATCTGTTTTGTATGAATGTAAAAAATTCTCTGTCAACCATGCAACGAAAGTTCATCCAATAAATGTGAAATACGCAGATGTTCCGAGTACGCCGGAATTCGGAATTTATTCGTATATAGATTGCAACGGTGCTCGCACATGCGTTAATAAACGGTTTCCAGTTTGCGCGGGTTTACCACGTGCCAACGGAATTTTTCATTTAGAGACCTCGCACGCAATCACCAACAGGAATCAAAAGCTGGTTTAATTTCAAGAGTTTCCAAGAGTTTTCAATACTCGACGGCTGTCACCAAAATTATACTGATAACTGCTTGAGGCGGATTCTGTATAAATGGTGAAAAAATTTCATAGATTCTGGTGCATGTTAACCATGGCGATTTCACTGTACAATACAACCGCAGAATGACGTGTTAACAGATTGTCGATCATTTGCGTGAGTACACAACAAGCCTGTGTACTTAGAATTAAACGTGTGAACTCTTGTGTAGATGACGACCGTTTGTAGTGCGGTATTCTCTACTTTGAATTAGTGATTCAAACAGGGTTTGGTAATAGTACTGGATGTACCTTTCAAACTGTATTATTTAGGAATCTATCGGTGGCAATAATATTATTCCTTGTGATGCTTTATACTGATTTCAATGAAAACTTTACATTTTCATTTTAGTTGCATTCTCAGATAGCAAAAGACGTGTGTCAGACGTTTTTATTTTGACGTCTTGAAGACAAAAGTCACCTGAAAAATGTCATAGGGAGGTACAATGATAACGAAAAATCCCATCTTTCTATTAATTTTTTGCACAATCAAACAGAGCTGAAAAGATCTTTGAAAGACACACGTTGGAAAGCTTACATTCCATTGCACAGTATTTTTTAATTGCTAAAAGCCTTTGTTATGATTCATATGAAATATATATAAACTGAGAAAATATCGATTGTCTCTGTTGGATCCAAGCAATCCGATATTCATTGTTGTGTTCTACGAATTATGACTAAATCTTGTCAGTGAACTGATATGAATGGAAGATTCACTGAAAGCCACTATATTGACCAAATTGAAATGGGCAAACTGATGCTTTTCGGAACGTGCTTTAAATTTATTTCTTTAGTTATTGTAATTACTGTAACTCGAAGTAATTTCTCTACTGTTATTAACGGCAGCTTGTTGTTGACGAAACTTCATAAAAATATAATATAAAAATCTTCTACAAATGCCAGAGTTCCAAAGTATTATTAATTACATTTAACCACAATTTCGTGTACATTGTACCCCGATAATGAGTTTATCACGATTATTAAACGATGTTAATCAACATGACGGGCCACGGAACTCGTTACATAGTAATATACATAGACATATTTACCGTTAGCTGCAATTTGGTAAATGTGCAAGCTGTTGGTTAAACGTACAGCAGAGCCATTGGGATAATCGAGAAAGCAACAGAGGTTGGGAGGAAATTAGGGACTGTAAGCAAGGTTAACTGTGAATATAGTCCACCGTATTCTCTCCTAGTAATACAAGGTGAGGGTGACTCCTTCCCTTTCTCTGTCTCTCAACTTACATGGTTGTAGAATTTCACAAACGTCTGCAGTATCAAGGGTGCTTCGACCTGCACTGCGTCTAATCTGCATATTGCTTCGGTATACTACCACAGCTGCAGCAATATTCCATGCGAAATATCATTGCTGAGTATTTACTTTTTTCCATGAGCATATTAATACGTTGAGAAGCGAGTACAAAAACTAGTGCGGATTAACGGATGCATCGCGTTTGTAATTACTATTCAAGCAGACATCTCCACGAGTTCTGGTTCAAACAGTCGCCATTTGCATGACAAAGGAAATGCCCAACTTTTCAATAACCTGCTGTTGTTTTCGTTACACAAGCCAATCTCGATGCTTTTTATAAATATCCTCACTTTATTCTTCTTGACTGCAGATTTCTATATATTTGTCGCATACATCATGGCCTCGATCTCTCGTTCGTTATTATATTTATATTTAATTCCGCTGCATACTTATTTTCTTCGAGTTAATTGATCAGCTAGATTCATAAACCGTACATTTTTATCCCTCTCCTCTAGTTTAATTAACTTCTTTGCTTCGATCAATATTCAGTTCTATACCTTGGATTGCAGTTCTAGTAATCAGAGTTTACGGGCCACATTTTTCCTATTTAACTTGGTTCTTCCCACGTTTTTTTTTTTGAACATCTAAGTTCCATTGATCGTCGTCTTTATGTACACACGTATGTATATATACTATTTTTATTCCAAGCTCTACCTTCGTTTCTATCCCCTCGTGCTCCCTCTATGTGTATCGAATGCATCGCATATTCGATATCATCGAGCTTCCTGATAGTGTCTCACTGGTGAAGCTCCTATATTGTGATTTATATTCAAGAAAATACACCCATAGTCGAAAATAGAGCAAAAAGTGGATTTTGCTCGTTCAATAACGAGATGAGGTAGAATACAGAGAACCAGATATCACCGAAGTATAAGCTTTTGTGATTGATGAGCATCCACTGCTTCCTTCTTACTCTTCTTTTCTTCTTCTTTTTTTTTCTCTCTCCATTATTTCACTGTTCAATATTATATCTCATGATGATTTTCCTCCATTTCATGTGAACGCAAATCGTACGAAGATATTAATTCACTCACTGCGAAGATGTCGAGGTCATACGAGGTGACCCAAAACCTCTAACTTCTCTTTTCACTTTTCCCTTTCCCCCTCGCTTTTTCTTTATGCGTCGTCCTTGGCTCGACAAATACATGAATTTGATAAATTTATCCGACCTTTCGACGTATCCTAGGAAAGCGTGTACTGTGACCTGCAATGATGGCAGTCACACATTTTGCAATCTAACTAGAGAAAACGGATTTCCCAAAGGGCTTGACGGCAAAAGTTTACATCTCTCGTATTTTAAAGCAATTGCACATTTACGTACACGTTATCACGTTCATACGGACGGAAACTTATATTTGTACAGGATAATTTTGAACTACATTGGTTTTACTACCTCCAAAATCTAGGCAAGAAATATGATGTGCAGCAAAATTGTTGTCATTGAATTTACAATTGTACCGTTGCACTTTTTAAAAGTATTTCATGTATGCAGACGATTTCTTTTGAGAATTTTAATATATATATATATACCGTTTCTGCGCTAAACATCACGCGTATGATGTACTTTCGTACAGCACATATGCTTTTTAATGTAATAGGAAGCTGCATCGTTCCTGAGGGGATCAACTCAGTCGTCACAACGTAGAGAGAGAGAGAGAGAGAGAGAGAGAGAGAGAGAGAGAGAGAGAGA
>JACEOJ010000137.1:960185-976756 GCA_013761285.1 Campoletis sonorensis
AGAGAGAGAGAGAGAGAGAGAGAGAGAGAGAGAGAGAGAGAGAGAGAAAGAGAGTGAGTAAAAAGAGAAGATTTACGTAGGATGATTAATGAAATTACATTTGTCGAGACGTTTAGAGGAATCCAGTTGTGCAAAATCTCAAATAGGTGAGGTTCAGTGGTGCAGATAATAAGGTTGTTATAATTATGATCAAAGGGAGAAGAGGATGCGACATTGGAGCATTACAGCGTTGCCCTAAGAATCACTCAGCATGGTACAATGTTCTGGCGGCGGAAGACTCACACTCACGCACGTACGACGCGATACAGAAATTTTACCAATACCATTGCGTTTATTCATGACATTCTGAATTTAGCGCGAATCTCTTTTGGTTTCTTGGTTGTACAGAATTTTATTCGAATGTTGGAAAGCTGCAAACCATAAAGATTCAAAAGACCGAATTTTTCCGTGCAGGTGAAAAACGTTTCTTTGGATATATAGGAAAAGCCGCAATTTATTGCCTTCATACGGAGGGTAAATTCTTGTCCTATTCGAAATATATATGTTTGACAAAACTGGAGGTTGGATTTTTCGATTCGTTTTAACTCTATGTATGCCACGAGAATGGAAATAGTAAGAATTCTAAGGGTTTGTGAATTTACGAGCCGAGATAAGAGCAACACGCTTTATTACAGGCCTTTCCCTGCCTTTGTCAACATGAACCTTAGAATTTCTCCTTTCTCCTGCAAAATTCGAGGAACTGCAAATCTCATCTTCCTATAATGCCCTGCTCTGTAACATTAACCCTTTCGGAACATCCTGACAAGGTACCCTTTGGTTGTTCCTTCCTGCATGCAATTAATTTAGCTGTATTCGATGTAGTTCGAATAGTGGCAAAACATTGACGACTGGAAGAAAGCAAAACGAGTATAAAAAATTACTGAATACACTATCCATTTGTTTTTTGTGTGCAGGCTAATCCAGGAGGTACAAAAGAACAAATAAAAATAAAAAAGTGTCTGCCGGTGAAAACACGTGTATTTTGACTGGTAAAAAGTGTGGAAATTTGCTAATTTAGGAAACAGCTTTAGCGTGAGTGTGGAGACTGAAATACGTTGTAAAGTCAAGCAGCAGCTTCTAGAATCCACTTTCCTCGTAGTGATTTTCCTTTTTTCTTGTTTTCTCATCAACCGTAGTTTGACCGAAGTTGCAGAGAATCGCGTCAAAAGAGCAAGCACTCGCTCGCATTTACAGCAGCTCCTGCCTTGTGCTTGTTCGTAAACTATTCAGTATGTACACACATATATAGAAGGAGAGCTTCAGTGAGAAAGTACGATGCTTGGCAGCCGCGAGTAATCTCTATTCCTCTTCTTCTTCGTCTCTTTTTCTTTTGTGTCTCTATTTTCTACCATTTTCTCAATCTCTTCCTTGCCCTAAACGTTACAGTTTCTATCTTCATGTATATATTTAATCCACAAGGCGTTCACCGTTTGATATTAAAATGGAAGGGAAGGAAGAGAGAAAGAGGGAGAGAGTAGGAGGGTATCTGTAAAGTTGTATATTAACTCGGTTGTATTGTGTTCTTCTGGTTCAAAGTTTCGTCGCAACGAACTGATGGAAAGTCCTGGGTGCCGAGAGATTTTGTAAGAACAAAAACGAAAAATGAGCCGAGAGTTAAAGGGCGATGTGTGAGAACAAGCAACAGTATAAAATTGAGGTTAAATAGATTCAGAAAAGTTTACATAGTCCGATTGAACGGTTTTTGATTCCTACTGTTTCAAAACTTGTGCGAGAAAATAAGTGGAAATAGTTAGCCTTACGCTTTATCTTGATATAAATGCGAACGTTTCGTATTCGTATACGTGCAAAAAACTAGTTTAGAAAGTTGCCCGAACGAGACCTATAGCGAATACGAAAAATTCAGTTTAGCTGATGTGTCAATATAAATGCAGAGAAAGAAAGAGAGAGAGAGTGGAATAACAAAAGTTCAATACGCAGACGCAACGCGAAGGGCGAAAACAATGCATTTTTGATTATCGAATAGAACGGCAGCAGTTTTTTTGATTTTCATTTTCGTACGATAGTGAAGGCTGCAAACTTCACGAAGCTTCGATATGGTTACGTTCCCTGCTCATAGGACATCCCCTACGGTCATGATTGCCACAAGGGAAAAATTGTGGGAAGATTGTGCACGAGGTGAAACGAAAAAAATGTTCTCTGGTTTGAAGTTGTTGGTACGTGACTTAATAAAAGCGCCAAACCACACGATTCACCATGTAAAATGATGGGCAATACGTCCTTTTATTATTATTTCGTCACCGTTCACACGTGCGAAGCGCCAATTTAAATTGACAAAGGCGTAAACGCCAATTCTCGATCGAGAACGGGAAGCACGAGACACTCGTTCCTACACATTAATTCGATCGCGTGGATCACCACTTTCGATCCTTCAATTTGTACAACCAACCTCTTCTCTTTTATTTTATATTCACCAGTTTTCATTTTTTTGTTCTCTATCTCTCTCTCTCTCTCTCTCTCCCCCTCTCTCCATCTCTTTCAGCTCATTCGTGCATAGAGTTTATTCATTTTTCCCAGTAGCTCGGAGTAACCTATATAGGAATCGAGAAACTACAGAGAGTCATTCACCCGCGTACCCATCGATATTCAAACATCTATATGTATAATTCGATGCATTTGGAAAATCGTTCTCCCATGCCACCTGTTCGGAGTACGCTGAATGAGCTTGCGAATATCGGAATCTCATCGCTTTGTCCACACTCCAGCAATTTTCCAAAACCACTACGAGACGAGTATCCTAAATGGGAACAAAAAATAGGCTTTTTTTTGTCACATTTTTACACGATTTCATAAACTTTGGCCTATTCCGATAATATCTACCGTAAACTTTAGAATTATTCCATGGAAACGTTTGGTAACTGTTCGTTGACTGTTAATGGAAAAAAAAAATTAAAATATGAAAAAAAAAAAAAAAACTAACGCGAGCATGAAACTCTAACAGTGGAGTTTTTATATGGCAAAGGTGTTCAAGTATTGGAATAGTCGTGACCTTTTGCAAATAACATTTTGGTATTCATGAAGTTTTCCATTTCTTTGCCCGCATCAACCCGGCACAAACGAGTGGCGAAAAATAAATTTCATTGTAAGCTTTTTAGGGTGAAAATCGGAAGGGATTTCCGCCAAAATCTCTCGCAGCCCAAACCTATCAGCATGAAATCGTTTTTTTTTCCTGTCTAGCAAAGTATAATCCCTCTCTTTGAGGTCGGATATTATCGATCTATACCGAAGTAGATGAAACTCTCGTGCCTTGAATTGTGGCAATGTTTTGATTTAAAAAATACTGTTTTTGTATATTTGATCGTTTGATCGTACGGATTGAACCAACTTTTCTTTAATTAAAATGAACAATCCAAAAACAGGCACGAAGTTATAGTCCCCGAAACACGTTGCTAATGACTCATAATATCTATTTGAAATTGCAAACCAGACTTCAACATATTTTATTTTTTTCCCAATGAAAATCGTTCTCATTCATTATTATTATCCGCATAAACTTTCAACGAATCAAGTTCCTTATAAAATGTTTCTGTTCACCTGCCTTGTCATCTCTTATGCGGAGAAGAGCAACATCTGGTGTTTGAATGTATGAGTCCTTTGTCATTAGTTGAGAGCCGCCGTTTCTGACAATATGGGTTTCCCACGGGTTCTTTGGACACGCGATGACTTTGAACAAAGGTTTGGGTACGACAATGCTTCGGGTACCAACGCTTTGTTGTTACCCTGGAAGCTCAACAACGACGAGAACGACGCCAACGCAATGCGTCGGGGGAAACCCACTCCTGGTGTCATATCCATCAGGTGTAAGGTGAATATGGGCTCTTACGGTACTCTGCACTGATCTAGAGTCTAAAGTACTTCGCCGCAGCCTGAGCACAAAAGACTCTCGACCAACACACGCTTCCATTTTATCTCATACCTTCTATAATTTTGATCTCCCTGTGCATCAAGAAAGTCTTTTAAATCCAGACAACCATATTGATTTTTTAACAAACAATGAGCAAAATTTCACAAGCATTGCAAAAACGGATCATCTTTTCGTCATATACTATCAAATCATAACTGCAAGAAATGAAATAAAGTCGATGATCGAACACGCAAAGACTAGTGCAGACACATTTTGGTGAATTTTTAGTATTTCTTGGTGAAAAAGAAACAATAAAATATGTTTTAATCGTTATAGTCTATTTCATGGAACATATGTGTGTTGGGGTATACACATTTCAAATTTTAAGTTGTATATAGTTTTTCAATTCATTCTCGAGATGGAAGCCTTGCCAATTCGGAAAATGCTGTTTTGAGATGTAGACAGCTTGAAAGTTTAGGGTTTAGGGACCGAAAAGAAAAGCAATTTTTAATCCGAGCAAAGAAAAAAGCTCCCTTGAGTCACAGGTATTGGGAATGCCCTTTTTAAACACTCACGTGCGTATTGTTTTCATTCCTGAGGTACAATATGGACCAAGTGCACGAAGAGGATGATATTTGACCACATGGAGTATCGTGTCCATTATCGACTTTCGTCCATAAAAATGGCAGCGTGTTATGCTTACAAAGAGGGAACGAACATGGTGGTCTGGAAAAGCTTCTAACGCTTTCCGCATCGAAAAAGGGATAGAGAGGCGAGAGAAAGTGAGCATTGTAGAGAGAAGGAGAAAGTAGAGGGTAAAGAGGTTTCGCCAAAGTCGATCACCCGCATGGCATTGGTGCATCGGGAGAATAAGCGAAGTTGCCTTTTGGCGTGAAAGCTCGTGGATCTCTCTTTATTGTTCGCGCTATTAAATGGAAGCTCTGCCAACTGGTATACCTGTGGGTTTATTGGTTCACAGAATACTTCTCTATTGGATGAAAGCTATCGAAGCTAAACCATAAGAAATGATTCCCCAAGCGAAGAAAATCCCCCGTGGATATTTTCTTTCACCCCTTACTTATGAGGCATAAAAATGTTGAGAAAAATGTTAAGAACTAAAAGATCCATCGAACTATACAGTATACGATGTATCTTTTGGTTCTTATTCATCTCTTCCCTTCAACTGCTTACGCACAACAAAAAAGTTATTCGGAACATTTCATCATTTCGTAACTGAATCTATGGGAAATCTAATTTTCTTTGTAAAACTTTCTCGAGTCTCACATTTAACACTGCTCTTATATCTTCGCATGTATTCGCACAATTATTTAGACGCGTACATTTATCACACATACAAGGCAGCGAGCGCCAAAGTGGACTAAGTCCTATACTTTTACACCAGGCTTAGTCCACTTTGCTTCGTACTGCCTCGCTCTCGCACACATATATGTACGTTATTATACCATTTGTCGTATATATACATATTACACGTCTAACAGGCTTTTCAGTACTTGCGTTTTCTCGTGCGAATAAAATACCCATTCTCGACCCTCCTACATCTCGTTTCTCGGCGCTATCTTCACGAGGTTCTCTCACTCGTTTCTTCTTATGAGCTCTCACACAGCATGAAATTTTATACCGCTCCGCATCAAGCCTGTCTCCTTTGCTCTGCGATCGTTTTTTTTTTTTCTATTCAGGACGGCATAAAAAATTGGCGCGATAAGGAGAGAACCAGGCCTTGCTACCGAGGATATAGAGCCTCGTTATAACACACAAAAGCGTGCCTGTGTATGTACACACCATTAAATATGTGTGATATTAGACCATGATAAAAAAAATTTCAACAAAAAATTTGCCTGCTCCATTATTCACCTATTCATCCCTTATTCTATGTCCTAGAAAAAGAGGGTTCAATCGCAGCTTAATGACATGCAGAATTTGGTTTTTTTATTACATTACTTTCAAAGATCGATGGTTGATCATTTAAGGAGGTTCATGACTGCCTTTCAGCGGCAGGTGGTGGACCGACCTTTGTGTTGGAACATATTCACGGTCCACCACCAAATCTTTAAAGCCGGATTTTCCATTTAGATAAAAATGCATTTTTATCATTTAAACTGCTACGAATCCTTAGATTTTATTTTTTCCATATTTTCTTCCCATCGTATTTATTCTTCAAAGTTACTATTTAACGATACAATAATTTTTATGAAATATCGAATGATTGTTAAGTTTGCGGATATAGTGTTCGTCGTTGTATTCACGTTGGCAGCAGTGCTCCGAGCGTCTGTTATGATATGCTTTACTAACACAAACATCGTGCATACTGAAAGCCGCACAGCGTTGACGCAGTTAATTTCTAGTTATAACTAAGACGCGTCTGCAATCGAAAACTTTCTTCTTTAGTAACGTTCGCTAATTTATTGGTTAAAAACGAGACAGTGAAGGTTACCTTGAATTTTTGATAATTTATTCAAATAGGGGTTTGCACTTTTTCTCAGTCTTTCTTTCAAAGCGAACTTTCGATATTATCTAATAAGCTTTTGTCACGACAATACGGATTAAACTTATCATCGAGTGAATCCCCATAAGCATTGGTGATAGAAAATCAATTTTATTTATTTTGTTTTTTCGCAAACTACACAGATGGAATGCCCCAAAAAATGTGCTCATATCTTGCTCAAATAATTCATGTCCTATAAAAAATTCGTGTATATAATCTGAACTGTTTTCATTTGGCCCAAAAACCTACTTAATTTTAAATGGACGAAAACTTGGCAGCGACGAATTCTATTCAACGTGACTTGCGCCACGTTTGATGATGTTTTTTTAAAACTGATATATTCTTCTTCATTTATTGGTATTCATACGTGTTTTTTTTTTCTTCAGTCGTATGTCTTTGTATTTTTATTTTCAGAATAAATGAAAATATAAATACAATGTGATTAAAAAATTACATTGAAATCTCTCCCATTCATAAAATAAACGATTATGATGATGAATTATGATATTACATATATTTTTCCTTTGTGTTACGCGCGTGAACGGCATAAGTTATACCGGAGCGTATCAGCACTGCGGATGTACATCGCCCGAAATACGTTTCGCTCGATAAATCATGGGAGCACGTACAATCCCTAGACGATGGGAAATAGTGAAAGGGAAAGAGAGAGAGAGAGAGAGAGAGAATGAAAGAGAAAAGCGCTTTTGAAATTCCAAGCAGATCAAGACTCGGTCCACGCAAGTCGACTTTATTTTTAGCAGTAACTTCTTCACCCTTTCTCCATACATATTGACGGATTTGACTTCATACCCTAAATTCGTTGTCCTTTGCAAATTTGAAACGGCTGAAAATGCCACGAAAAGATGCAGCGTTTGATATGATGATCTTTTTATTCGCAAACTGTGATTTCATCAATACACAATGATCTTAAATTGCAGTATAAAAAAAAAAAGTTATATTCTGAATGATGCTGAATTTTTTATTGTGGCAAGGTCACAAGTTTTGCATTGAACGAAGCTTTAGTTTTTATGTAACGCAAGGAGATATCCACGTATGAAAGTACTTTATTTTCTGGAGGGTCGTATTCTTGGGCGCGTGAGCAGGGCCCT
Organism: Campoletis sonorensis; assembly: GCA_013761285.1. Taxonomy (NCBI): domain Eukaryota; kingdom Metazoa; phylum Arthropoda; class Insecta; order Hymenoptera; family Ichneumonidae; genus Campoletis; species Campoletis sonorensis. The sequence goes on from JACEOJ010000137.1 coordinate 967,699, forward strand.
CTGTCGTAAATATACTTATTAAATATTCGGTGACTTCTTATTTTAGAAATTTTCCCCATGCATAGGACCGTTTATATAAAACATCTAGAGTTATTTTGAATCGATGTTCGAATAAAAATGTGTGCAGCAGGTCATCTCTGCAAATTACGGTGTGAATTAGAAGTTTTGCAATGTTATATTTTTTTGCTAAATATTCGATAACTTGACTTGATATTTGTCCAGAAAAATGGGCTGCAATTTTAATTGACCGTGCATTTAAAAAAATCTATTATTCGTAACGTGTTCGAGTTCGCAAAAGATGTTGAGTTCCTCGATCGTAACTTTTTTATATCGTAGTGCAAGCACTTTCATGAACCACCTAAATACAATAAAATTCTAGTAACCGAGTACTCTCCTATTGGTAGCCATTTTGGTCTGGGTCAAAATGACCCAACGGCAGTCAATAAATGGTCAATGAAAATGCTTTTTATCAACTATCAACATCCATTGGCCAATAAAAGTCGTCAATGAGATTGCAAATGAATTGAAAACTGATGAATTGCTTGTGACCCTGATTCCAAAAAACGAAAAAAAAAAAATGATGATTAGTGATTATTATTTAGACCATAAACATGCAATGTATGAATTTGTATGATTTCATCAACTGTAATGTTAAATGAAAACGGAGACAATAAGCTCTGCCAACTTTAACTTGATCCACATCATGAATTTCGGTATTGAAATGTTAACTAGTGTTGGAAGTCAAATAATGTTAACCAAAAACAAGCACACATGCAAGCAAGTCCAAAGTAATTACATGGAATGTATAAAGCGAGGTGGATATAAACAGAATGAAGAAATGTGACTTCGCATGAACCGCATCGCGTTTTAGTTAGCGAAACACATTTTCTCACTATGGTGCAGTACATGTACCTTAATTCATGTTTCATTTTTACAAAAACTCACAGAAAAACGTTTATCAATGGAAACTGTAATCCCAGGGGTTGGTTGATGTTGTTTATTCCCTTTGTAAGGTATGGAAATATTTGAAATTCTTCAGAGCTGTGTTCCGCACTCAAGGGTTTTTTGTGTTATACTCTTCAGTATAAAAATTACGTCTAATTAGTAAAGTAATTATGCCTATTTTTTTATTATTTACATCAAGAAAGACGTTTGCTGTATATTTTTTCTCTTAGAAAACGGACAAACATTATCTCATTTTAATAAAGATATCGTGCATATGATGACGTGTCAAATGAAATGGTGACATAGGAATAGAGGTCACGACGAGAGTCGATAATGGAAGTTTAAACAGGCGCGACTGGCGTGCATTCAAAGGCTGATATCGAACAGCAAAAAGATGAGATAGAACAAAAGACAAAGAGCAGCGCAAAGAGAAAGCGAAAGAGAAAAGAAAACAGCAAGGTGCCAGATACGCTGGTATGATGAGGACATTTTGTAAGGTGGATCAGAGTGCAAGCTGTACGCATTCGATGAGATCTAGATAAACATGGCAGCGTCAGTAGGACATACTTTATGTACACAGACACTCCTTCACAAGGGTATTTGATCATTCCATCATTCTCGCAGGACTATATACTGACGGATTTACACCCTTTAATGGATGGACAAAACAGATCGATACCTGGTATCGTGTAATCGTATGAATAGAGAATATGCTATGAATTCATTGATGGTAGATATGTGACTCGGCCGCAAAATGGCTTCAATTCAATCAAGCGTACATTAAGAATTCTCGATCGCATCTAAAACCCTGGACTATATGCAACCTGTTTGAATTATAATCTACGAACTATAACTCACTCACACCTGTTTTCAAAAACTGCACCGATTCAATGTAAAAAATGCACAAAACCATACACCATTGAACACATCCTCATAGAATGTCCACACTTAAGATCGATAAGGCGAGACATAGGTTTGCCGAGCGAACTAAAATCGTGCCTTACACCAAGAGAAAAATCACTAAAAAAAAACAATAGTATTCCTAAAAACATGTAATATGACCTTAAATAAAAACTATTTTAAAAAATCAACGAACTATATTCGTGATCTCTTTTATTACATATTCGCCATTGTTTTTTGTGTGTAATGTTTTGTATAGATATTGATCGATATATATCTGAACTAAACGTTTTTACGATTCAGCGACAATAAATCAATATTAAGGATGTGTCGTTACATCGACATGGCGAGATTTTAATGAAACTTTGGAAGCAACGAAATGGTCGATAAATAAAACGCTAGAAAAGCTTCACGACATTTAGCAGCTTGGTTAATAAGTTCTTAATCTCTCGTGGATGTTTAGTTCAAAATCGGAAATGATGGTAGAACTTCCAAGATTTATGTGAAATAATGAAGAGGTCGTGTAAATATTCCATGACGATTAAGTAGCTTCTTATCGAAAATGTCTGTCGAGCATTGACATTCATTCATTTGGAGCAAATTCAATGTGGATTCTTATGTTTGTTTAAACTCTTATGAATTTTTCATTCAACTGCCACGAATTTGTTGCCATTCACAATTAGAAACTAGTTATTTGTACACGGGCGTTTTCGAACTCCGATGGTAGATCGATATTGAGTCTGTAAATTTTGAAAGGAGCGCTATAGAGAAGTCTAATTCACAAGGTTAAAGATCGGTTGGTGTGCCGGTATTGAGTTCCTATGCTGTGGTTGCGGTTTGAAGTTGGAAACGGGAACCGCGACAGGAACTATCGAAGGTTCCGCAGGAAATGCTGTGTCAATTAAGTTGACATGGGATGGTGTCAAGCGGCTGGAATAACAAGACAAGAAGGGTTGATCGATTACGGCCACAGTTATGAGCCTTTTGGAGGAGGAGCAAGGATAGAACTTTCTGTATAACTGAGAAGATTGCTATCGAAGCTCGAACAGTAACTTTGAAATTGAGCTACGTCTAATGTTCACTCACTGTCTTTCGACCCTTCTCTCATTCCTGCATTATTCCCTTGGGTCGTTAAAGATACGAGTTTTAGTAATCGCCACAGCTTCCAGAGATTTTCAAACTCTGTAAAAAATCACGTATCGAAAAAGAAAAGAGATGGAAAAAACGAAGAACCTTTTTTCATCTCTTCTCTGTGTAAACAATGATTTCGTCATTTTTTTCTTGTAAGCTGATGGGAAAATACTTGGCAACTGTAAATCCCTATTGTTGGAAAACTTCGAAACAGTTTGCATTTTTTTCTCCTTAACAGTATAGCATTTTCTTTACTGCGAGAATTTTCAATCGAACTTTTGCCACTATAGACAGGTCCCATTACAATTTGAATGAGATTCGTTATAAAAGCATGAATATGAAAGACGAATGCATTTCTTACATATTTAAGATGTCAAATTATTGAACCTTTTTTCGGCTTTTTCGGAAGCATAAAAAGGGGTGATGGAAGACTTCCATAAGCTTGCAATCATGCTGTCATAGAATTCCAATAAATCATTGCATATTTGAAAAACCATGAGCTGTCGAGGATTTGATCAGCTGAACTTGGATTTGCAATTATGACGAAATTTAAAATCGAAAAAATGACTCCTGGCGCATATAATTTTTAAAAACTCATCGACAGAACGAAAACTTTCGTACAAGTAGTTCCGATCGTTTTTGATGACTGCTCGAACAATGAATAATAATAATAATAATCAAAATAAATTTCTTATTCCCTCGATGTGTATTTTTTTGTTACACTGGATCCCACCAATAATAATTAATTACTATCGTAACGGCTGCATTGTTGAGTACCTTCTCGCCCCCTTCGAATTTCGCACTCTGTGTCTCTCACTCTCTGCATGACCTATCCGTAGCGTTTGTGACGTGCACAATGTCTCGCGTCTCAGCATTCTCTACACAGGTTCTTCAACATATACAGGGTGTACCACCCTAACTAGTGAATACCTTAAATTTTAATCCAGGAGCCAATTATAAGTTGACGAATAAAAAAAATGTCCACTGATTTCTCCTCGGACGAGAGATTGATTATTAAAATTTGGTGCTGACTGATGTTGTAAGCATTCCGTCACCACGTGTCGTCGACTTGTGCAATTTGGATTATTATTTGGAACGCTCTTCCGCCGAAATCAGGCACGTGAGGCTTCATTATTATTGCCAAGGAATTGTGTACTGGTCATGAGCTTAAGAAACTGAGATTCCATGCGGTGGTCCACCCTATGTACAACGTTCGGAAACTCGATATCTCGTTACGTGGGTCGCATTGAACGGTCGAGAATGGCCTGTCAGTGGAGATCGACGTCGATATATTCCACGTCAGTTTCTATCCTTCTCTGTATCTCTGTCTCTTTCACTCTGTTTCTCCCATACGCATCACCATTCTGGCCTGTCACAAGATACTTCTAAAACTTGTGCTCTCAAACTGATTGGTACCCTAACCAACATGAAGTAATGGTTGTAATTTCTGCTTTTGCTTTAGCCGTCAATTCTATCGCACTGTGCGTTCCACATGTGGTTGAAAGTTTCGAATTTGATCAGGCCATTTTCGCAGGATTCGGCCCCCTCTTGAAAACTCTTTTTTACTGCCTTTCCTAAGTAGTTTCACTGTGAGTGGTCATTGGAAATTCGAACAGCCTGGCATATTCTTACACTCTGATATTTAATAATCTCTCCCTTTTCGCTTTACGAGACTCGAATATTGTTTCGTGAAACTCGCCTTAAGCTGGCTCTAATATATTATAGTTTGGATGCATTTAAACTTGCATAACTTTCATTATCTATACTCAATGTTATACGGAGATTCATAAATCTGCGCACATTCAGCAATAGCAGCTCAAACTCCTCTTTTAAAGTACGACCCTCGCAAAACCTTTTCACAAACTTTCGAAATCTAGGTTCTTGCTTTTAAGAGTCCGCGTAATTTTTCCTAAGTTTCTCAAAGAACAAAGTACTTATAAAGTACTCGAATGAAACTCGGAAATTTTCGTATTTATTGTATCATGAATGCCCACCATATTTTCTTACATTCATTAGAATTGTGGATGAAATAGTTGACCAATGAAATTTAAATGGCAAAATAAATAACAGCTCAAACATCAATTTCTCTCTATACCTCAATTTCGTACATTGCCAAATGATTACGAATGCTCCAAAATCCTGTAGACTCATCGGTCAAACAAATAATCTCTAGGGAACGTGAACGACCAGAAGCTGCACACACTTCTATGCTAAGAGGAATAAACTTAAATTGCGATTGAAGAAAATTTCAAGAATTCGTCGTATGTTTTATGAGGTGTACGTGAGCTTTAGGGAATTATATAATGGGTTACTGATTCTATGAAAATATCAGAGCAATACCGCAGCATTATTTAACAGGAGATTTTGCTCTATCGACACGGAATAAACGATATTTCAAAATGGAGAATATAGCACAGACCGTCCGTTGGAAACCTCGATCTGAATGTTATGATTGACGCGTATAGTCGATGATATATATTTGTATGAAATATTAACACTCTGTGGCTTTATCGCCACTTCGGTTCAGCGTTGAGATCTCGTCGTGGGATCCAACGGGCACCGAGAAATCTACTTTTACCTATTATCGAACTTCCGCGGTTACTTTCCTGTTCCGTGTTCATCTCCGTTCGTCCTCCTTTTTTATCTTCAGGAGTCTCTATAGAATCCGAATAACGGGATCAAGCTTCTTCCCTTAGCTCAACTATTTAAGGTGCGGAAAAAAAAAACGGAATGAAAAGAAAGAGGAGAGAGATACTTACGTCGCGAGATACCCGAGACTACAGCAGCCAAGTACAGGGATGGTTCCATCTGCTCTCGAAATATCTATGTATAGGCCCCTCGAGACTACAACCCCGGAAGCTATTTTCAACGAGTTTGAAATAAATCATTTATGGCCACGAAGTGGTATTATGGGAAATCCTGTTCTACTAAGCTCCGCATTTTTTTTAGGACCGAAAGGTTTTAACACGCCATGTTAACCCTGGAACCCTACAACAGTGTAATTATTTACACCACGAGTTAGTTACACTTTTTCTTTCCTCATTTTTCGGACTTTTCGTAACCGAATATTCACCAAATGCGACTCCATCGTAAATCATCTCTTCTTTATCAAAAAATCAAAAAAATTGTGTAAATCCAACTCTGTTATCACATACGAGCAACATTTTACGCTAAAGAGATAATTGGGGCAATTAATTTGCCCACTGTGCGGGATTTAGGTCGAAGAAAATTTATTGCAGGCTTCTAGGGTTAATATTTTGTATTTCTATACCCTACACATTATTGGCTCATCGAATATCAAAGAACAGAGTATCACTTTTTGTGTAATTAGTATCTTAGTGCGATTAATCTGGTGGATTAATTAGAAATTGTAGTTATTAAATGTGCACGCGTTTTCAACCGTTCTGCTATTCTCGATTTTTTTATTTTTGAAACACAGAAAATTGTATAGTTTAACTCAAATGACTCGATTTTTCCAATCATCGCTCATAGAAACATGAAATATCTTACGAACTTTTTTTCTCCTCGTCTTTAATTCTCTACCAATAACTCCACGTGGAATAGTATGCTCCGATGATAAAAAAATCTTGATGTCCATGTGTAGGAGGAAATGAGAAAAGTTTTATCACACGACACCTGATCGTAGAGGGAGTTTTCTCATATCCTTTTTTTTTACTGTCTCTTTTAGTATTCCATAGAAGGTCGATTCTTGACCGAGTATCAAGAACCATGAGATAATTTCCACTTCACCCTCGTCTCTCTGACTAGCCAAGGAAAGTGTATCGTTGATCGTTTTCTGGTAGAGACGCGATGTCGTCTTTCATAAAAGAAGGAATTTTCGCTGCTCGAACACTCTTCCCACAAGAATCACATTTGGTTCAATAGAAAAGTTCAGTCCTCAATCCTTAGGGTGATGAGCCGGCCACTTGATATTTTTATTCAGCAATCTCTTCAAATTTCGTACGGTCTTGATATTTTACCGAACCGTCGGGTGGTCAGGACTCTCTCATTTTTTCTTCAATTTTATGTATTCTCATTTATTCCAAACTATATTTTACTGAATCCAGTGACAGCAGAAATGTTGATGATTTTTCTTTGTCATTCCGGGAAGAGCAGCAGGGTCGGAGGAAATAAAAAATAATCGTATTATGTGGTAATAGAAATCGCGCACGTACTACATATCAATATCGCGTGCACAATTGAGATTCCAAGGGAACCGAAGTTTCGACATCATTCCCAATACCGCCCGCACGTTGTGAAGAATTTTTCATCAAATATTTTCCGATGCCTCGGAACGTCTATATAAATTAATATATATGTACGGCCTTGGAGAAACTCAAGCATTTCTCTGAAAGTCATAACCTTCTATACATCCACGTTCTTTGCTCTCTTTTTCTCTCTTATTTTCCTCTTTAATTTTGCAACCACCACTGTACTGTTAATTTATTCGTATTTGTTCTCGTAAACTTTTTAATTAAAATAACGAAGAAGAATCAGCTCATTAACGAGCTGTGGTCCGCATCCACAGACTCGAAGCTCTGATTATTTTAATTTTTAACAAATCGACAAAAATAAGGGACCGTTCCTCCGCCTCAATTGAATATTTTATACTTTTAAACGAACATTTCTCGTTCGCAATATGTACATAAAAATATAGCTCAACACTTTAACGTTTATATTTTTTATTTTCGTTATAGCCTCTTCTCGGATCTGAGGAGCCTGGCTGGAACTACCCTCATGAATCTCTTGGCCGCGCTCTTCATGGTACAGTTGCTCTTCATCGTCGGTGTTGGGGGTGTGCAGGTGAGTCCCTCAAACTTTGTATCCAAGGTCTGCAAAAAAAAAGGAACCAAGCTCTGCTACGTCGCTTAGAAAACTTTGAGAACATGCGATCGAAGAACTTGTATCGATGGGATCAGGGGGTTAATAGGACCATTTATTTTAAGCATGTTTCTGCCCAAAGTAAAGAATTTGTGAAACGATCATACCTTCACTTATGCCGATAGTGAAACTTTGCCAATAGGTAACGAAACGTTCATATTCTGGTCTTCTCTCAACGTCGCTCATCTATTTATTCTTTACATCGACAATTTCTACTGTTTTCAGATTTTTAAGGGTTTTTTCAATGTATTCAATAAATCAAGGAATAAAAAAATTCGGCCGAGGCACTTGGCGAGTTCGGTAATGTACGGTTCCCAACTTGCCAAGTGCTGCGGACAATTTTTTTTTTTTTATGGATTCAATTTTTTTTAGAAAAATTGAAACAACCAAATAACGAACATAGTGAAAAGAAAAAGAAACATCTGAAATTTTAATTATTTTTCGTCGGAATAGACAAAAATTTAGTGCATATGTAAAAAAAAATGCTATCATTTTCATGAAAATTTCCATTCTGCAGAGTAAAATCGTCCAAGCAATTTACGGTCGTATTTTTTCCTTTTGAGTTTTTATTTTCTCCATGGATGAAAATAGTTTTGTCGCTGATAAAACGGCTCCTAAAACGGTATTTTGAATGTGACACAATTTCTATTAAGGCTACGAGATTATTTGTTTCTCTGTAATTATTTGTTTGATTGCTCAGAAACGCTTTTGAGGCTTGATTTTGATTAAAGTTCAGCGAATTTTCATTGAAAGTTAATTGAGCGATAAACGTTGGGTGGCACCAGCAGAAAATTCGAAATGACTACCAGAGAATTCTGAAAAATCTATTTCTCACTCACGATCAGTGATCGACACGGGCGCCGGTGTATAGCTATAAGCGATCACCAAACCAAAGACTGACCGCACCCGAGCTTCATTCATCGTGTCATTGCTGCGGCTACTTTTGTTTTGTGATTCTTATCGAAGCTCTATCAACAGCACGTGTTCTCCTGATTTAATATGTTTTCATGTCTATATTTATACAGCAACGTGCTCTCAAAGACAGAATTTATAAATTGTTCTCACTAAATTGTTAAGTATGTGGGAATTTCGGTGATGGAATCATGAAAACTTTGTCGGTTTAACTTTAACAAGAATTCTGTTCCTCTTCCTTACTCTCTCTCTCTCTCTCTCTCTCTCTCTCTCTCTCTCTCTCTCTCTC